>JACSYO010000381.1:0-15383 GCA_016806645.1 Ophiodon elongatus | reverse complement strand
ATGAAAACTGAAAATACAGCTGTAAGGCAGAAAAGTGATGTAAACATCATATATTCATGTACATAACATGAAACGTGACGGTCTGCTCTTCTGGGAGAATTTATAGAGGAATATCAAGTAAACTGTCTATTTTGCAACAAAATCCACTTTTGGACTGTTCGCAGGCTGAAACGCCTTTTAAGACCATAAAAACTGGAAATGCAGCTGTAAGGCAGGAAAGTGATGGAAACATCATATATTCATTTACATAACATGAAACTTGATAGTCTGTTGTTCTGGGAGACTTTATAGAGGAATATCAAGTAAACTGTGTATTTTGCAGCATAATCCACTTTTGGCCTGTTCGCAGGCTGAAACGCCTTTTAAGACCATAAAAACTGGAAATGCAGCTGTAAGGCAGAAAAGTGATGGAAACATCATATATTCATGTACATAACATGAAACTTGATAGTCTGCTGTTCTTGGAGACTTTATAGAGGAATATCAAGTAAACTGTGTATTTTGCAGCATAATCCACTTTTGGCCTATTCGCAGGCTGAAACGCCTTTTAAGACCATAAAAACTGAAAATGCAGCTGTATGGCAAAAAAGTGATGGAAACATCATTTATTCATGTACATAACATGAAACTTGATAATCTGTTGTTCTGGGAGACTTTATAGAGGAATATCAAGTAAACTGTGTGTTTTGCAGCATAATCCACTTTTCGCCTTTTAAGACCATAAAAACTGGAAATGCAGCTGTAAGGCAGGAAAGTGATGGAAACATCATATATTCATTTACATAACATGAAACTTGATAGTCTGTTGTTCTGGGAGACTTTATAGAGGAATATCAAGTAAACTGTGTATTTTGCAGCATAATCCACTTTTGGCCTGTTCGCAGGCTGAAACGCCTTTTAAGACCATAAAAACTGAAAATGCAGCTGTAAGGCAGAAAAGTGATGGAAACATCATATATTCATGTACATAACATGAAACTTGATAGTCTGTTGTTCTGGGAGACTTTATAGAGGAATATCAAGTAAACTGTGTATTTTGCAGCATAATCCACTTTTGGCCTGTTCGCAGGCTGAAACGCCTTTTAAGACCATAAAAACTGGAAATGCAGCTGTAAGGCAGAAAAGTGATGGAAACATCATATATTCATGTACATAACATGAAACTTGATAGTCTGCTGTTCTGGGAGACTTTATAGAGGAATATCAAGTAAACTGTGTATTTTGCAGCATAATCCACTTTTGGCCTGTTCGCAGGCTGAAACGCCTTTTAAGACCATAAAAACTGAAAATGCAGCTGTATGGCAAAAAAGTGATGGAAACATCATTTATTCATGAACATAACATGAAACTTGACCGTCTGCTGTTCTGGGAGACTTTATAGAGGAATATCAAGTAAACTGTGTATTTTGCAGCATAATCCACTTTTGGCCTTTTCGCAGGTTGAAACGCCTTTTAAGACCATAAAAACTGAAAATGCAGGTGTATAGCAAAAAAGTGATTGAAACATCATTTATTCATGTACATAACATGAAACTTGATAATCTGTTGTTCTGGGAGACTTTATAGAGGAATATCAAGTAAACTGTGTGTTTTGCAGCATAATCCACTTTTGGCCTGTTCGCAGGTTGAAACGCCTTTTAAGACCATAAAAACTGAAAATGCAGCTGTAAGGCAGAAAAGTGATGGAAACATCATATATTCATGTACATAACATGAAACTTGATAGTCTGCTGTTCTGGGAGACTTTATAGAGGAATATCAAGTAAACTGTGTATTTTGCAGCATAATCCACTTTTGGCCTATTCGCAGGCTGAAACGCCTTTTAAGACCATAAAAACTGAAAATGCAGCTGTATGGCAAAAAAGTGATGGAAACATCATTTATTCATAAACATAACATGAAACTTGACCGTCTGCTGTTCTGGGAGACTTTATAGAGGAATATCAAGTAAACTGTGTATTTTGCAGCATAATCCACTTTTGGCCTATTCGCAGGCTGAAACGCCTTTTAAGACCATAAAAACTGAAAATGCAGCTGTAAGGCAGAAAAGTGATGGAAACATCATATATTCATTTACATAACATGAAACTTGATAGTCTGTTGTTCTGGGAGACTTTATAGAGGAATATCAAGTAAACTGTGTATTTTGCAGCATAATCCACTTTTGGCCTGTTCGCAGGCTGAAACGCCTTTTAAGACCATAAAAACTGGAAATGCAGCTGTAAGGCAGGAAAGTGATGGAAACATCATATATTCATGTACATAACATGAAACTTAATAGTCTGTTGTTCTGGGAGACTTTATAGAGGAATATCAAGTAAACTGTGTATTTTGCAGCATAATCCACTTTTGGCCTGTTCGCAGGCTGAAACGCCTTTTAAGACCATAAAAACTGAAAATGCAGCTGTAAGGCAGAAAAGTGATGGAAACATCATATATTCATGTACATAACATGAAACTTGATAGTCTGTTGTTCTGGGAGACTTTATAGAGGAATATCAAGTAAACTGTGTATTTTGCAACAAAATCCACTTTTGGCCTGTTCGCAGGATGAAACGCCTTTTAAGACCATAAAAACTGAAAATGCAGCTGTATGGCAAAAAAGTGATGGAAACATCATTCATTCATGAACATAACATGAAACTTGACAGTCTGCTGTTCTTGGAGACTTTATAGAGGAATATCAAGTAAACTGTGTATTTTGCAACAAAATCCACTTTTGGCCTGATCGCAGGCTGAAAAGCCTTTTAAGACCATAAAAACTGAAAAGGCAGCAGTATGGCAAAAATGTGATGGAAACATCATTTATTCATGAACATAACAAGAACCTTGACCGTCTGCATTTCTGGGAGACTTTATTGAGAAATATCAAGTAAACTGTGTATTTTGCAACAAAATCCACTTTTGGACTGTTCGCAGGCTGAAACGCCTTTTAAGACCATAAAAACTGAAAAAGCAGCTGTAAGGTAGGAAAGTGATTGAAACATCATTTATTCACGAACATAACATGAAACTTGATAGTCTGCTGTTCTTGGAGACTTTATAGAGGAAAATCAAGTAAACTGTGTATTTTTCAGCAAAATCCACTTTTGGCCTGTTCGCAGGTTGAAACGCCTTTTAAGACCATAAAAACTGAAAATGCAGCTGTATGGCAAAAAAGTGATGGAAACATCATTTATTCACGAACATAACATGAAACTTGACCGTCTGCTGTTCTGGGAGACTTTATAGAGGAATATCAAGTAAACTGTGTATTTTGCAGCATAATCCACTTTTGGCCTTTTCGCAGGTTGAAACGCCTTTTAAGACCATAAAAACTGAAAATGCAGGTGTATAGCAAAAAAGTGATTGAAACATCATTTATTCATGTACATAACATGAAACTTGATAATCTGTTGTTCTGGGAGACTTTATAGAGGAATATCAAGTAAACTGTGTGTTTTGCAGCATAATCCACTTTTGGCCTGTTCGCAGGTTGAAACGCCTTTTAAGACCATAAAAACTGGAAATGCAGCTGTAAGGCAGGAAAGTGATGGAAACATCATATATTCATGTACATAACATGAAACTTGATAGTCTGTTGTTCTGGGAGACTTTATAGAGGAATATCAAGTAAACTGTGTATTTTGCAGCATAATCCACTTTTGGCCTGTTCGCAGGCTGAAACGCCTTTTAAGACCATAAAAACTGGAAATGCAGCTGTAAGGCAGAAAAGTGATGGAAACATCATATATTCATATACATAACATGAAACTTGATAGTCTGCTGTTCTGGGAGACTTTATAGAGGAATATCAAGTAAACTGTGTATTTTGCAACAAAATCCACTTTTGGCCTGTTCGCAGGCTGAAACGCCTTTTAAGACCATAAAAACTGAAAATGCAGCTGTAAGGCAGAAAAGTGATGGAAACATCATATATTCATGTACATAACATGAAACTTGATAGTCTGTTGTTCTGGGAGACTTTATAGAGGAATATCAGTAAACTGTGTATTTTGCATCCACTTTTGGCCGTTCGCAGGCTGAAACGCCTTTTAAGACCATAAAAACTGAAAATGCAGCTGTAAGGCAAAAAAGTGATGGAAACATCATATATTCATGTACATAACATGAAACTTGATAGTCTGTTGTCCTGGGAGACTTTATAGAGGAATATCAAGTAAACTGTGTATTTTGCAACAAAATCCACTTTTGGACTGTTCGCAGGATGAAACGCCTTTTAAGACCAGAAAAACTGAAAATGCAGCTGTAAGGCAAAAAAGTGATGGAAACATCATTCATTCATGAACATAACATGAAACTTGACAGTCTGCTGTTCTTGGAGACTTTATAGAGGAATATCAAGTAAACTGTGTATTTTGCAACAAAATCCACTTTTGGCCTGATCGCAGGCTGAAACGCCTTTTAAGACCATAAAAACTGAAAATGCAGCAGTATGGCAAAAATGTGATGGAAACATCATTTATTCATGAACATAACATGAACCTTGACCGTCTGCATTTCTGGGAGACTTTATTGAGGAATATCAAGTAAACTGTGTATTTTGCAACAAAATCCACTTTTGGCCTCGAAACAGCCGAAAAGTCTTTTCAGACCATAAATACTGAAAATGCAGCTTTAAGGCAGAAAAGTGATGAGAACATCATGTATTCATGAATATAACATTAAACTTGATGTCTGCTGTTCTGGGAAGCTTCATTGAGGAAAATCAAGTAAACTGTGTATTTTGCAACAAAATCCACTTTTGGCCTCTTCCCAGCCGAAAAGTCTTTTCAGACCATAAATACTGAAAATGCAGCTTTAAGGCAGAAAAGTGATGAGAACATCATGTATTGATGAATATAACATGAACTTTGAAAGTCTGCTGTTCTGGGAGACTTTATAGAGAAAAATCAAGTAAACTGTGTATTTTGCAACAAAATCCACTTTTGGCCTCCTCGAAACAGAAATATCTTTTAAGAGCATAAATACTGAAAATGCAGCTTTAAGGCAGAAAAGTGATTAGAACATCATGTATTGATGAATATAACAAGAAATTTGAAAGTCTGCTTTTCTGGGAGACTTTATAGAGGAAAATCAAGTAAACTGTGTATTTTTCAACAAAATCCACTTTTGGCCTCTTCCCTGCCGAAACGTATTTTAAGAGCATACAACGTGGAAATGCAGCCTGAAGGCAGAAAAATTATGAGAACATCATGTATTCATGAAATTAACATGAAACTTGAGAGTCTGCTGCTCTGCGACAGTGTATTGTTGAAAATCAAGTAAACTGTGTATTTTGCAACAAAATCCACTTTTGGTCTCTTCCCAGCCATAACGTCTTTTCATACCATAAATACTGAAAATGCAGCATTAAGTCAGAAAAGTGATGAGAACATCATGTATTCATGAATATAACATGAACCTTGAAATTCTGCTGTTCTGGGAGAATTTATAGAGGAAAATTAAGTAAACTTTGTATTTTGCAACAAAATCCACTCTTGGCCTCGACCCAGCCGAAAGGTCTTTTCAGACAATAATTACTGAAAATGCAGCTTTCAGGCAGAAAAGTGATGAGAACATCATGTTTTCATGAATATAACATTAAACTTGATGTCTGCTGTTCTGTGAAGCTTCATTGAGGAAAATCAATTAAACTGTGAATTTTGCAACAAAATCCACTTTTGGCCTCTTCCCAGCCGAAATGTCTTTTCAGACCATAAATACTGAAAATGCAGCTTTCAGGCAGAAAAGTGATGAGAACATCATGTTTTCATGAATATAACATTAAACTTGAAAGTCTGCTGTTCTGTGAAGCTTCATTGAGGAAAATCAAGTAAACTGTGAATTTTGCAACAAAATCCACTTTTGGCCTCTTCCCAGCCGAAATGTCTTTTCAGACCATAAATACTGAAAATGCAGCTTTAAGGCAGAAAAGTGATTAGAACATCATGTATTCATGAATATAACATTAAACTTGATGTCTGCTGTTCTGGGAAGCTTCATTGAGGAAAGTCAAGTAAACTGTGTATTTTGCAACAAAATCCACTTCTGTCCTCGAAACAGAAATAACATCTTTTAAGAGCATATAACGTTGAAATGCAGCTTTAAGGCAGAAAAATGATGAGAACATCATGTATTCATGAATATACAATTTAAATGTGATGTCTGCTGTTCTGGGAAGCTTCATTGAGGAAAATCAAGTAAACTGTGTATTTTGCAACAAAATCCACTTTTGGCCTCTTCCCAGCCCGAACGTCTTTTAAGAGCATATAACGTGAAAATGAAGCTTTAAGGCATAAAAATGATGAGAACATCATGTATTCATGAAATTTACATGAAACTTATGAGTCTGCTGTTCTGGGACAATGCATTGAGGAAAATCAAGTAAACTGTGTATTTTTCAACAAAATCCACTTTTGGTCTCTTCCCAGCCATAACATCTTTTCATACCATAAATACTGAAAATGCAGCATTAAGGCAGAAAAGTGATGAGAACATCATGTACTCATGAATATAACATTAAACTTTAAGTCTGCTGTTCTGGAAAGCTTCATTGAGGAAAATCAAGTAAACTGTGTATTTTGCAAAAAAATCCACTTTTGGCCACTTCCCAGCCGAAATGTCTTTTCAGACCATAAATACTGAAAATGCAGCTTTAAGGCAGAAAAGTGATTAGAACATCACGTATTGATGAATATAACAAGAAATTTGAAAGTCTGCTTTTCTGGGAGACTTTATAGAGGAAAATCAAGTAAACTGTGTATTTTTCAGCAAAATCCGCTTTCGGCCTCGACCCAGCCGAAATGTCTTTTCAGACCATAAATACTGAAAATGCAGCTTTAAGGCAGAAAAGTGATGAGAACATTATGTATTCATGAATATAACATGAACCTTGAAAGTCTGCTGTTCTGGGAGACTTTATAGAGGAAAATCAAGTAAACTGTGTATTTTTCAACAAAATCCACTTTTGGCCTCTTCCCTGCCGAAACGTATTTTAAGAGCATACAACGTGGAAATGCAGCCTGAAGGTAGAAAAATTATGAGAACATCATGTTTTCATGAAATTAACATGAAACTTGATAGTCTGCTGCTCTGCGACAGTGTATTGATGAAAATCAAGTAAACTGTGTATTTTGCAACAAAATCCACTTTTGGTCTCTTCCCAGTCATAACGTCTTTTCATACCATAAATACTGAAAATGCAGCATTAAGTCAGAAAAGTGATGAGAACATCATGTATTCATGAATATAACATGAACCTTGAAATTCTGCTGTTCTGGGAGACTTTATAGAGGAAAATCAAGTAAACTGTGTATTTTTCAGCAAAATCTGCTTTCGGCCTCGACCCAGCCGAAATGTCTTTTCAGACCATAAATACTGAAAATGCAGCTTTCAGGCAGAAAAGTGATGAGAACATCATGTTTTCATGAATATAACATTAAACTTGATGTCTGCTGTTCTGTGAAGCTTCATTGAGGAAAATCAATTAAACTGTGAATTTTGCAACAAAATCCACTTTTGGCCTCTTCCCAGCCGAAATGTCTTTTCAGACCATAAATACTGAAAATGCAGCTTTAAGGCAGAAAAGTGATTAGAACATCATGTATTCATGAATATAACATTAAACTTGATGTCTGCTGTTCTGGGAAGCTTCATTGAGGAAAGTCAAGTAAACTGTGTATTTTGCAACAAAATCCACTTCTGTCCTCGAAACAGAAATAACATCTTTTAAGAGCATATAACGTTGAAATGCAGCTTTAAGGCAGAAAAATGATGAGAACATCATGTATTCATGAATATACAATTTAAACGTGATGTCTGCTGTTCTGGGAAGCTTCATTGAGGAAAATCAAGTAAACTGTGTATTTTGCAACAAAATCCACTTTTGGCCTCTTCCCAGCCCGAACGTCTTTTAAGAGCATATAACGTGAAAATGAAGCTTTAAGGCATAAAAATGATGAGAACATCATGTATTCATGAAATTTACATGAAACTTATGAGTCTGCTGTTCTGGGACAATGCATTGAGGAAAATCAAGTAAACTGTGTATTTTTCAGCAAAATCTGCTTTCGGCCTCGACCCAGCCGAAATGTCTTTTCAGACCATAAATACTGAAAATGCAGCTTTCAGGCAGAAAAGTGATGAGAACATCATGTTTTCATGAATATAACATTAAACTTGATGTCTGCTGTTCTGTGAAGCTTCATTGAGGAAAATCAATTAAACTGTGAATTTTGCAACAAAATCCACTTTTGGCCTCTTCCCAGCCGAAATGTCTTTTCAGACCATAAATACTGAAAATGCAGCTTTAAGGCAGAAAAGTGATGAGAACATCATGTATTCATGAATATAACATTAAACTTGATGTCTGCTGTTCTGGGAAGCTTCATTGAGGAAAGTCAAGTAAACTGTGTATTTTTCAACAAAATCCACTTTTGGTCTCTTCCCAGCCATAACATCTTTTCATACCATAAATACTGAAAATGCAGCATTAAGGCAGAAAAGTGATGAGAACATCATGTACTCATGAATATAACATTAAACTTTAAGTCTGCTGTTCTGGAAAGCTTCATTGAGGAAAATCAAGTAAACTGTGTATTTTGCAAAAAAATCCACTTTTGGCCACTTCCCAGCCGAAATGTCTTTTCAGACCATAAATACTGAAAATGCAGCTTTAAGGCAGAAAAGTGATTAGAACATCACGTATTGATGAATATAACAAGAAATTTGAAAGTCTGCTTTTCTGGGAGACTTTATAGAGGAAAATCAAGTAAACTGTGTATTTTTCAGCAAAATCCGCTTTCGGCCTCGACCCAGCCGAAATGTCTTTTCAGACCATAAATACTGAAAATGCAGCTTTAAGGCAGAAAAGTGATGAGAACATCATGTATTCATGAATATAACATGAACCTTGAAAGTCTGCTGTTCTGGGAGACTTTATAGAGGAAAATCAAGTAAACTGTGTATTTTGCAACAAAATCCACTTTTGGCCTCTTCCCTGCCGAAACGTATTTTAAGAGCATACAACGTGGAAATGCAGCCTGAAGGCAGAAAAATTATGAGAACATCATGTATTCATGAATATAACATGAAACTTGAAAGTCTGCTGTTCTGGGAGAGTTTATTGAGGAAAATCAAGTAAACTGTGTATTTTGCAACAAAATCCACTTTTGGCCTCTACCCAGCCGAAACGTCTTTTCAGACCATAAATACTGAAAATGCAGCTTTAAGGCAGAAAAGTGATGAGAACATCATGTATTCATGAATATAACATTAAACTTGATGTCTGCTGTTCTGGGAAACTTCATAGAGGAAAATCAAGTAAACTGTGAATTTTGCAACAAAATCCACTTTTGGCCTCTTCCCAGCCGAAATGTCTTTTCAGACCATAAATACTGAAAATGCAGCTTTAAGGCAGAAAAGTGATGAGAACATCATGTATTGATGAATATAACATGAACTTTGAAAGTCTGCTGTTCTGGGAGACTTTATAGAGAAAAATCAAGTAAACTGTGGAATTTGCAACAAAATCCACTTTTGGCCTCTTCCCAGCCGAAATGTCTTTTCAGACCATAAATACTGAAAATGCAGCTTTAAGGCAGAAAAGTGATTAGAACATCATGTATTCATGAATATAACATTAAACTTGATGTCTGCTGTTCTGGGAAGCTTCATTGAGGAAAGTCAAGTAAACTGTGTATTTTGCAACAAAATCCACTTTTGTCCTCGAAACAGAAATAACATCTTTTAAGAGCATATAACGTTGAAATGCAGCTTTAAGGCAGAAAAATGATGAGAACATCATGTATTCATGAATATAAAATTGAAACGTGATGTCTGCTGTTCTGGGAAGCTTCATTGAGGAAAATCAAGTAAACTGTGTATTTTGCAACAAAATCCACTTTTGGCCTCTTCCCAGCCCGAACGTCTTTTAAGAGCATATAACGTGAAAATGAAGCTTTAAGGCATAAAAATGATGAGAACATCATGTATTCATGAAATTTACATGAAACTTATGAGTCTGCTGTTCTGGGACAATGCATTGAGGAAAATCAAGTAAACTGTGTATTTTTCAGCAAAATCCACTTTTGGCCTCGACCCAGCCGAAACGTCTTTTCAGAGCATAATTACTGAAAATGCAGCTTTCAGGCAGAAAAGTGATGAGAACATAATGTACTCATGAATATAACATTAAACTTTACGTCTGCTGTTCTGGAAAGCTTCATTGAGGAAAATCAAGTAAACTGTGTATTTTGCAAAAAAATCCACTTTTGGCCACTTCCCAGCCGAAATGTCTTTTCAGACCATAAATACTAAAAATGCAGCTTTCAGGCAGAAAAGTGATTAGAACATCATGTATTGATGAATATAACAAGAAATTTGAAAGTCTGCTTTTCTGGGAGACTTTATAGAGGAAAATCAAGTAAACTGTGTATTTTTCAGCAAAATCTGCTTTCGGCCTCGACCCAGCCGAAATGTCTTTTCAGACCATAAATACTGAAAATGCAGCTTTCAGGCAGAAAAGTGATGAGAACATCATGTTTTCATGAATATAACATTAAACTTGATGTCTGCTGTTCTGTGAAGCTTCATTGAGGAAAATCAATTAAACTGTGAATTTTGCAACAAAATCCACTTTTGGCCTCTTCCCAGCCGAAATGTCTTTTCAGACCATAAATACTGAAAATGCAGCTTTAAGGCAGAAAAGTGATTAGAACATCATGTATTCATGAATATAACATTAAACTTGATGTCTGCTGTTCTGGGAAGCTTCATTGAGGAAAGTCAAGTAAACTGTGTATTTTGCAACAAAATCCACTTCTGTCCTCGAAACAGAAATAACATCTTTTAAGAGCATATAACGTTGAAATGCAGCTTTAAGGCAGAAAAATGATGAGAACATCATGTATTCATGAATATACAATTTAAACGTGATGTCTGCTGTTCTGGGAAGCTTCATTGAGGAAAATCAAGTAAACTGTGTATTTTGCAACAAAATCCACTTTTGGCCTCTTCCCAGCCCGAACGTCTTTTAAGAGCATATAACGTGAAAATGAAGCTTTAAGGCATAAAAATGATGAGAACATCATGTATTCATGAAAATAACATGAAACTTATGAGTCTGCTGTTCTGGGACAATTCATTGAGGAAAATCAAGTAAACTGTGTATTTTTCAACAAAATCCACTTTTGGCCTCGACCCAGCCGAAACGTCTTTTCAGACCATAATTACTGAAAATGCAGCTTTAAGGCAGAAAAGTGATGAGAACATCATGTATTCATGAATATAACATTAACCTTGAAAGTCTGCTGTTCTGGGAGACTTTATAGAGGAAAATCAAGTAAACTGTATTTTGCAACAAAATCCACTTTTGGCCTCTACCCAGCCGAAATGTCTTTTCAGACCATAAATACTGAAAATGCAGCTTTAAGGCAGAAAAGTGATGAGAACATCATGTATTCATGAATATAACATGAACCTTGAAAGTCTGCTGTTCTGGGAGACTTTATAGAGGAAAATCAAGTAAACTGTGTATTTTGCAACAAAATCCACTTTTGGCCTCGACCCAGCCGAAATGTCTTTTCAGACCATAAATACTGAAAATGCAGCTTTAAGGCAGAAAAGTGATGAGAACATCATGTATTCATGAATATAACATTAAACTTGATGTCTGCTGTTCTGGGAAGCTTCATTGAGGAAAATCAAGTAAACTGTGTATTTTGCAACAAAATCCACTTTTGGCCTCTTCCCAGCCGAAATGTCTTTTCAGACCATAAATACTGAAAATGCAGCTTTAAGGCAGAAAAGTGATGAGAACATCATGTATTCATGAATATAACATTAAACTTGATGTCTGCTGTTCTGGGAAGCTTCATTGAGGAAAATCAAGTAAACTGTGTATTTTTCAACAAAATCCACTTTTGGCCTCTTCCCAGCCGAAATGTCTTTTCAGACCATAAATACTGAAAATGCAGCTTTAAGGCAGAAAAGTGATGAGAACATCATGTATTCATGAATATAACATTAAACTTGATGTCTGCTGTTCTGGGAAGCTTCATAGAGGAAAATCAAGTAAACTGTGCATTTTGCAACAAAATCCACTTTTGGTCTCTTCCCAGCCATAACATCTTTTCATACCATAAATACTGAAAATGCAGCATTAAGGCAGAAAAGTGATGAGAACATCATGTACTCATGAATATAACATTAAACTTTAAGTCTGCTGTTCTGGAAAGCTTCATTGAGGAAAATCAAGTAAACTGTGTATTTTGCAACAAAATCCACTTTTGGCCTCTTCCCAGCCGAAATGTCTTTTCAGACCATAAATACTGAAAATGCAGCTTTAAGGCAGAAAAGTGATTAGAACATCATGTATTGATGAATATAACATGAAACTTGAAAGTCTGCTGTTCTGGGAGACTTTATAGAGGAAAATCAAGTAAACTGTGTATTTTTCAACAAAATCCACTTTTGGCCTCGACCCAGCCGAAATGTCTTTTAAGAGCATAAAACTGAAAATGCAGCTTTAAGGCAGAAAAGTGATGAGAACATCATGTATTCATGAATATAACATGAAACTTGAAAGTCTGCTGTTCTGGGAAAATGTATTGAGGAAAATCAAGTAAACTGTGTATTTTTCAACAAAATCCACTTTTGGCCTCTTCCCAGCCGAAACGTCTTTTAAGAGCATACAATGTGAAAATGCAGCTTTAAGGCAGAAAAGTGATGAAAACATCATGTATTCATGAAATTAACATGAAACTTGAAAGACTGCTGTTCTGGGAAAATTTATTGAGGAAAATCAAGTAAAATGTGTATTTTTCAACAAAATCCACTTTTGGCCTCTTGCCAGCCGAAACGTATTTTAAGAGCATACAATGTGGAAATTCAGCTTTAAGGCAGAAAAGTGACGAAAACATCATGTATTCATGAAATTAACATGAAACTTGAAAGATTGCTGTTCTCGGAAAATTCTTTGAGGAAAATCAAGTAAAATGTGTATTTTTCAACAAAATCCACTTTTGGCCTCTACCCTGCAAAAAACGTCTTTTAAGAGCATACAACGTGGAAATGCAGCTTTAAGGCAGAAAAGTGATGTAAACATAATGTATTCATGAAATTAACATGAAACTTGAGAGTCTGCTGTTCTGGGAGACTTTATAGAGGAAAATCAAGTAAACTATGTATTTTTCAGCAAAATCCACTTTTTGAGAACATCATGTATTGATGAATATAACATGAACTTTGAAAGTCTGCTGTTCTGGGAAGCTTCATTGAGGAAAGTCAAGTAAACTGTGTATTTTGCAACAAAATCCACTTTTGTCCTCGAAACAGAAATAACATCTTTTAAGAGCATATAACGTTGAAATGCAGCTTTAAGGCAGAAAAATGATGAGAACATCATGTATTCATGAATATAAAATTTAAACGTGATGTCTGCTGTTCTGGGAAGCTTCATTGAGGAAAATCAAGTAAACTGTGTATTTTGCAACAAAATCCACTTTTGGTCTCTTCCCAGCACGAACGTCTTTTAAGAGCATATAACGTGAAAATGAAGCTTTAAGGCAGAAAAGTGATTAGAACATCATGTATTGATGAATATAACAAGAAATTTGAAAGTCTGCTTTTCTGGGAGACTTTATAGAGGAAAATCAAGTAAACTGTGTATTTTTCAGCAAAATCCGCTTTCGGCCTCGACCCAGCCGAAATGTCTTTTCAGACCATAAATACTGAAAATGCAGCTTTAAGGCAAGAAAAGTGATGAGAACATTATGTATTCATGAATATAACATGAACCTTGAAAGTCTGCTGTTCTGGGAGACTTTATAGAGAAAAATCAAGTAAACTGTGGAATTTGCAACAAAATCCACTTTTGGCCTCTTCCCAGCCGAAAAGTCTTTTCAGACCATAAATACTGAAAATGCAGCTTTAAGGCAGAAAAGTGATGAGAACATCATGTATTCATGAATATAACATGAAACTTGAGAGTCTGTTGTTCTGGGAGAATTTTTTGAGGAAAATCAAGTAAACTGTGTATTTTTCAACAAAATCCACTTTTGGCCTGTTCCCAACCGAAACGTATTTTCAGATAATAAATACTGAAAATTCAGCTTTAAGGCAGAAAAGTAATGAGAACATCATGTATTCATGAAATTAACATGAAACTTGAAAGTCTTCTTTTCTGGGAGACTTTATGGAGAAAAATCAAGTAAACTGTGTAATTTGCAACAAAATCCACTTTTGGCCTTTTCCTAGCCGAAATGTGTTTTCAGACCATAAACACTGAAAATGCAGCTTTAAGGCAGAAAAGTGATGAGAACATCATGTATTCATGAAATTAACATGAAACTTGAAAGTCTTCTTTTCTGGGAGACTTTATAGAGAAAAATCAAGTAAACTGTGTAATTTGCAACAAAATCCACTTTTGGCCTCTTTCTAGCCGAAATGTGTTTTCAGACCATAAACACTGAAAATGCAGCTTTAAGGCAGAAAAGTGATTAGAACATCATGTATTCATGAATATAACATTAAACGTGATGTCTGCTGTTCTGGGAAGCTTCATTGAGGAAAATCAAGTAAACTGTGTATTTTGCAACAAAATCCACTTCTGGCCTCTTCCCAGCCCGAACGTCTTTTAAGAGCATGTAACGTGGAAATGAAGCTTTAAGGCATAAAAATGATGAGAACATCATGTATTGATGAATATAACAAGAAATTTGAAAGTCTGCTTTTCTGGTTGACTTTATAGAGGAAAATCAAGTAAACTGTGTATTTTGCAACAAAATCCACTCTTGGCCTCGACCCAACCGAAACGTCTTTTCAGACCATAAATACTGAAAATGCAGCTTTAAGGCAGAAAAGTGATGAGAACATTATGTATTCATGAATATAACATGAACCTTGAAAGTCTGCTGTTCTGGGAGACTTTATAGAGGAAAATCAAGTAAACTGTGTATTTTTCAACAAAATCCACTTTTGGCCTCTTCCCTGCCGAAACGTATTTTAAGAGCATACAACGGGGAAATGCAGCCTGAAGGCAGAAAAATTATGAGAACATCATGTATTCATGAATATAACATTAAACTTGAGAGTCTGCTGCTCTGTGAAGCTTCATTGAGGAAAATCAATTAAACTGTGAATTTTGCAACAAAATCCACTTTTGGCCTCTTCCCAGCCGAAATGTCTTTTCAGACCATAAATACTGAAAATGCAGCTTTAAGGCAGAAAAGTGATGAGAACATCATGTATTGATGAATATAACATGAACTTTGAAAGTCTGCTGTTCTGGGAGACTTTATAGAGAAAAATCAAGTAAACTGTGGAATTTGCAACAAAATCCACTTTTGGCCTCTTCCCAGCCGAAATGTCTTTTCAGACCATAATTACTGAAAATGCAGCTT
>JACSYO010000380.1:40000-42880 GCA_016806645.1 Ophiodon elongatus | reverse complement strand
TGTTATATTGAGGACAGACTAAAGTTAGTCCTCTGTTATATTGAGGACAGACTAAAGTTAGTCCTCCGTCATATTGAGGACAGACTAAAGTTAGTCTGGTAGTATAAACTCTAAAGTTATGAGGTAACGGTCTGATAAAAGAGGGTTCTGTTATTAAACTATTAGATGTTCTATTTTAATGCCATAAGCCAGAACAAGGTTGAGGGTGTGGTTAAAACAGTGAGTGGGTTTCTGTACACTCTGACAGAAGCAGATTGAATCTAATAATGAGATAAACGCAGGACTAAGGCTATCATTATCAACATCCACATGAATATTAAAGTCACCTACAATAATAACTTTATCTGTTTTAAGAACTAAACTTGATAAAAACTCTGAAAAATCAGATATAAATTCAGAATACGGACCAGGGGCCCGGTACACTATAACAAATAGAATTGGCTGTATTGTTTTCCAGGTTGGATGTGAAAGACTAAGAACAAGGCTTTCAAATGAGTTGTAGTTCAATTTAGGTTTAGGGTTCATTAATAGGCTTGAGTCAAAGATAGCTGCTACTCCACCTCCTCGGCCGGTACCTCGAGGAATGTGAGTATTAATGTGACTTGGAGGAGTTGATTCATTTAGGCTGACATATTCTTCATGACACAGCCAGGTTTCAGTAAGACAGAATAGATCAATGTGATTGTCAGATATTAAATCATTTACTAAAACAGCTTTAGATGACAAAGATCTGATATTTAAGAGCCCACATTTAATTCTCCTATTTTGCTGCACTGTTGCGTTGGTGGTGTTAACTTTTATGAGGTTATTTTGTACAACTCCTCTTCTGGTTGCTTTAGATTAAATAATTCATGTAATTCATGTAATTCATGTAATTAATGTAATTAATGTAATTAATGTAATTCATGTCAGTGGCCGGGTGGCAGACACAGTCCCTGTAGAGGTCACTGCTCTAATGGAAGTGCAGAGAAGGGAGTAAGACTACAACTCTGCTTCTGCTTCCTGGTCTGAACTCTGGGTTCTCCTTCAGACCCTGGTTCTGTCTTTAGACCCTGGTTCTCTCTTTAGACCCTGGTTCTCTCTTCAGACCCTGGTTCTCTCTTTAGACCCTGGTTCTGTCTTCAGACCCTGGTTCTCTCTCAGACCTCAGTTCTTCCTCAGACCCCGGTTCTCCCTCAGACCCCGTTTCTCTCTTCAGACCCTGGTTCTGTCTTTAGACCCTGGTTCTCCCTCAGACCCTGGTTCTCTCTTTAGACCCCAGTTCTCCCTCAGACCCTGGTTCTCTCTTTAGACCCCAGTTCTCCCTCAGACCCTGGTTCTGTCTTTAGACCCTGGTTCTCTCTTCAGACCCTGGTTCTCTCTTTAGACCCTGGTTCTGTCTTCAGACCCTGGTTCTCTCTCAGACCTCAGTTCTCCCTCAGACCCCGGTTCTCCCTCAGACTCCGTTTCTCTCTTCAGACCCTGGTTCTGTCTTTAGACCCTGGTTCTCCCTCAGACCCTGGTTCTCTCTTTAGACCCCGGTTCTCCCTCAGACCTCGGCTCCTCCCTCAGACTCCGTTTCTCTCTTTAGACCCTGGTTCTGTCTTCAGACCCTGGTTCTCTCTCAGACCTCAGTTCTCCCTCAGACCCCGGTTCTCCCTCAGACTCCGTTTCTCTCTTCAGACCCTGGTTCTGTCTTTAGACCCTGGTTCTCCCTCAGACCCTGGTTCTCTCTTTAGACCCCGGTTCTCCCTCAGACCTCGGTTCTGTGTTCTCGTCCTCAGCCGACCTCTCTGCTGAGTGGGTCTGTGCAGTAGAAGCCGTGAGAAGAGCTGGAGCAGTAAATCCGATCTGACTGCAGTAAACTCAGCCGCTTCCTGTCCGGTGGTCAGGGAGAACAAACCGGAGAACAAACCGGAGAACAAACCGGAGAACAAACCCTGCAGCGACACCACAGTTTATCTTCTTTTAGTGTTTCAGTGTTGAGTGTTTGTGACATCTCACTGTGATCACTGTACACGGAGTGAACTACACATCAGTGAACCTCCGCGGTCACGACACCAACACAAAGAGGAGCTGGTTCTGCTCCGGTTCCTCGTGGAACCGTTCTGCATCCCTCAATAAGCCCCCGAAACACCCTGAGACACTTTCACCGAAGGGAAATAAATAATCAGCTGATAAAGATATGTCGTGGCTGAATTTCTCCCGTTTATTGTGTAATCTGCTCGATGATGGCTAACTTTCTTAAAACCTGATTCTGTATGAAGTTAATATCTATTTCCTATCTGACTGCTAGTGAGGCGCCACAGGAACTCACTTACGGGACCTCAGTACTTAGTGACCACAGAATACCGTCTCTCTCTCTCTCTCTCTCTCTCTCTCTCTCTCTCTCTCTCTCTCTCTCTCTCTCTCTCTCTCTCTCTCTCTCTCTCTCTCTCTCTCTCTCTCTCTCTCTCTCTCTCTCTCTCCCAATCTCAGATCTCAGATCTCAGAGCATGAAGGGAAGCCTGAAACAAGACGATGTGTTTTAAACTGGTCTGTCTTGAAGGAGAACTCTGTCTTGAAGGAGAACTCTGTCTTGAAGGAGAACTCTGTCTTGAAGGACTCTTCCAAAGGAAGTAGTCAGTGAATGAACGTCCACTAACAGAGCTGCTTGTTGTCCGACGAGCCGACAGAGAAATGAAATCAGCTGAATATTCAGCTGTGACATAAAGATTGTTGTTGTTGTTATTATTATTATATCTAAGCTTCTCTTTCTGTTCTCCAACACAACAAACTTTGATGACTCTTCTCCTCAACAACACGTCACCTCACGAGCTTTCAGAACGAGACTTCTCCTCGAAGGAGACTTCCCATAATGCAGTCAGACTCCTTTAATGAAAACCAGCTTTTGTTTACTTT
>JACSYO010000380.1:35000-37500 GCA_016806645.1 Ophiodon elongatus | reverse complement strand
GTTCGCGGGTCACGGCCGTCAGTGCAGCCTGAACGGGACGGAGTGCCGCGGCCGGTGGGACGGACCCAACGGGGGAATCACCAACTTCGACAACTTCTTCTTCGCCATGCTGACGGTGTTCCAGTGCATCACCATGGAGGGCTGGACCGACGTCCTCTACTGGGTCAGGGTCTCCCCGGGTCAGGGTCTCCCCGGGTCAGGGTCTACCCGGGTCAGGGTCTCCCCGGGTCAGGGTCTCTGGGACGCAGTGGAGGACATCACTCACCCGCTGTGTTTCTCTCCTCAGATGAACGACGCCATCGGCTTCGAGCTGCCGTGGGTTTACTTCGTCAGTCTGGTGATCTTCGGCTCCTTCTTCGTCCTCAACCTGGTCCTGGGAGTCCTCAGCGGGTTCGTTCTTTAAACTCCTTCTGGTCCACAGGTCTCTGGTCCACGGGCCTCTGGTCCACGGGCCTCTGGTCTACGGGCCTCTGGTCCACGGGCCTCTGGTCCACTGGCCTCTGGTCTACGGGCCTCTGGTCCACTGGCCTCTGGTCTACGGGCCTCTGGTCCACAGGCCTCTGGTCCACATGCCTCTGGTCCACGGGCCTCTGGTCCACGGGCCTCTGGTCTACGGGCCTCTGGTCCACGGGCCTCTGGTCCACTGGCCTCTGGTCTACGGGCCTCTGGTCCACGGGCCTCTGGTCCACGGGCCTCTGGTCCACGGGTCTCTGGTCCACGGGCCTCTGGTCTACGGGCCTCTGGTCCACGGGCCTCTGGTCCACGGGCCTCTGGTCCACAGGCCTCTGGTCTACGGGTCTCTGGTCCACGGGTCTCTGGTCTACGGGTCTCTGGTCTACGGGTCTCTGGTCCACGGGTCTCTGGTCTACGGGTCTCTGGTCCACGGGTCTCTGGTCTACAGGTCTCTGGTCCACGGGCCTCTGGTCCACAGGTGGAGATACAGGATTCTAACATGTGTGAATGTTGCGTCACAGAGAGTTCAGTAAGGAGAGGGAGAAGGCGAAGGCTCGGGGAGACTTCCAGAAGCTGAGGGAGAAGCAGCAGATGGAGGAGGACCTGTGTGGATACATGGACTGGATCACTCAGGCTGAGGACATGGAGGACCTGGACGAGGACGGGAACCCCCGTAAGACTGTGTGTGTGTGTGTGTGTGTGTGTGTGTGTGTGTGTGTGTGTGTGTGTGTGTGTGTGTGTGTGTGTGTGTGTGTGTGTGTGTGTTTTTTTTGTTTGTTTGTTTGTTTGTGAGAAAAGAGATATCTCACGAGTTCGTTCGTTTTAAATTAGAGCATGTGTAGCGGGTGAGGTAAGGACCCAGAAGCAGAGGACGGACACACTGAATAGTGAACGAAGCTTCATTCTGGCTGAAGACACAACAGGCAAACGAAAGACTGGAGAAACCCACTTGGTGGAAGGCCACGCCGTCAGGGAGAAGCAGACAGACACCAGAGGGAGCAGAGGCTGATCTCGTGGTCGGGGACAGAAGAATGAGTCCAAACAGGCAGGGTCAGCAACGGGGAAACAGTCGGAGGGTAAATGCTGGAAAGTCTGGCATCATGCTCATCTGAGGCCGCAGAGTCAGAATCCACAGCCGGTGGCTGGAGGGGTCTGGAGGTTGGGTTCCTCGGAACCGGAGGAAAGAACCTCGCTGTCCGAACAGGGGCCTGCTGGCTGGTCCCGGTAGGCGTCTTAGACCTGGAAGGCTGTCGATGAAACATAGCGATGAGTCGAGGGTTGCAGATGGCGGAACCAGGAGGCAGGAGGAGGCCTTTTCCATCTCCTGGTTCTTCTTCTCCGTCTGGCCGTTGGATTGGGGGTGAAACCAGAGGTCAGACTGACGGAGGCCCCCAGCAGAGGGCAGAATTCCCTCCAGAAGGTGGAGGTGGACTGAGGACCTTGGTCCTCTACTACGGCGACCAGGATCCCATTCAGGAGGAAGACCTGCAGGGAGACGAGTTCTGCTCTCTCCTTAGCAGACAGGAGTTCAGGCAGAGGAATAAAATGGGCCAGCTCGCTACACCTGTTGACCACCGTCAGGATGGAGGTGTGGCCCTCAGATGGAGGTGTGGCCCTCAGATAGTGGAGCCCAGTGACAAAGAGATGAGGCCCTGAGTGGCTGCAGGAGGCCGGTGAGAAGGTTTATGCTGATTGCAGACCGGGTAGGCGTTGATGAACTCTCTGGTGTCCTCGTTGAACGAGGACACCAGAAGCGCTGCCAACGAGCGTCCTGGGTCCTTTGGATGCCCGGGTGGCAGGTCAGTGTAGAGGAGTGGGCCCACTAGAGGACGTCGGACCGAAGGGCCTGAGGGACGAACGGGCGGGTGGGAAGACATGCACTGTGACCGGCTTGACCCTCAGTCGTGGCCCTCACCGATTCCTCAATCTCCCAGGTGAGGACAGTGACTTGGCAGGAGTCAGGAAGGATGGAGGAGGAGCCAGAGGTTGGTACCTCCTCCCCTGGACTGACGGGAAAGGGCATCAGGCTTCACATTGCGGGACCCGG
>JACSYO010000380.1:27500-30000 GCA_016806645.1 Ophiodon elongatus | reverse complement strand
TAACTATAAACCTGAACCAGATCTAACTATAGACCTGAACCAGATCTAACTATAAACCTGAACCAGATCTAACTATAGACCTGAACCAGATCTAACTATAAACCTGAACCAGATCTAACTATAGACCTGAACCAGATCTAACTATAGACCTGAACCAGAGCTAACTATAGACCTGAACCAGATCTAACTATAAACCTGAACCAGATCTAACTATAGACCTGAACCAGAGCTAACTATAAACCTGAACCAGATCTAACTATAGACCTGAACCAGATCTAACTATAGACCTGAACCAGTCCTAACTATAGACCTGAACCAGCCCTAACTATAGACCTGAACCAGATCTAACTATAAACCTGAACCAGATCTAACTATAGACCTGAACCAGATCTAACTATAGACCTGAACCAGATCTAACTATGAACCTGAACCAGATCTAACTATAGACCTGAACCAGCCCTAACTATAGACCTGAACCAGATCTAACTATAAGCATGAACCAGATCTAACTATAAACCTGAACCAGATCTAACTATAAACCTGAACCAGATCTAACTATAGACCTGAACCAGATCTAACTATAAACCTGAACCAGATCTAACTATAAACCTGAACTAGATCTAACTATAAACCTGAACCAGATCTAACTATAAACCTGAACCAGATCTAACTATAAGCATGAACCAGATCTAACTATAAACCTGAACCAGATCTAACTATAAACCTGAACCAGATCTAACTATAGACCTGAACCAGATCTAACTATAAACCTGAACCAGATCTAACTATAAACCTGAACTAGATCTAACTATAAACCTGAACCAGATCTAACTATAAACCTGAACCAGATCTAACTATAGACATGAACCAGCCCTAACTATAGACCCGAACCAGATCTAACTATAAACCTGAACCAGCCCTAACTATAAACCTGAACCAGCCCTAACTATAAACCTGAACCAGTCCTAACTATAGACCTGAACCAGCCCTAACTATAAACCTGAACCAGATCTAACTATAGACCTGAACCAGTCCTAACTATAGACCTGAACCAGCCCTAACTATAAACCTGAACCAGATCTAACTATAGACCTGAACCAGTCCTAACTATAGACCTGAACCAGTCCTAACTATAGACCTGAACCAGCCCTAACTATAGACCTGAACCAGATCTAACTATAGACCTGAACCAGTCCTAACTATAGACCTGAACCAGCCCTAACTATAGACCTGAACCAGATCTAACTATGAACCTGTAAATGTGTGCAGATCCTGACCGGGGAGGACTGGAACATGGTGATGTACGACGGCATCATGGCGTACGGCGGTCCCGTGTTTCCAGGGATGATCGTGTGCGTTTACTTCGTCATCCTCTTCATCTGCGGTAACTGTATCCTGACCTCACGGACACAGTAGGAGCACTGTCGGCCTCCAGCTGCAGATCAGTTAGTCATGTGATCAGTTAGTCATGTGATCAGTTAGTCATGTGATCAGTTAGTCATGTGATCAGTTAGTCATGGTGTGGTGGCTAGCACTGTCCCGTCATAGCAAGAGGGGCCGGGGTTTGATCCCCGATCCCGGGGTCTGAGGATCTGAGGGTCAGGGGTATGAGGGTCAGGGGGCCTGAGGGTATGAGGGTCAGGGGGTATGAGGGTCTGAGGGTATGAGGATCAGGGGGTATGAGGGTCTGAGGGTATGAGGATCAGGGGGTCTGAGGAGCTGAGGGAGGAACGAAGCGTCTCCTTAACGAACGTCAGACATCCTGCTGAACGTCTTCTTGGCCATCGCCGTGGACAACCTGGCCGGAGGAGACGGAGACGACAAGAAGGAGTGAGTGATGGAGGGAACAAGGAAAGAGCAGACACACAGAGGATACACAGAGGGGTTCATTATGTCCTGTTGTCTCTGCAGGAAGAAGACAGAAGGAGCAGAGGAGGAGGTCGGAGGAGGAGGAGGAGGAGAAGAAGAAGGAGGAGCAGAAGAACCAGTACAGGAAGAGGAAGTGAAGGTGAGGAAAGGAGGTCTCACTCTGTCCTGTTAAACGTGAACCCGTCTGACGGCTGTTTGTCTTCAGGATGTCTCACTCTGTCCTATTAAACGTGAACCCATCTTGTCTCTTCAGGTGGACATCGATGAAGACACTGAGTACGAGGAGGAGGAGGAGCCTCCTGAAGGAGAGGAGGGTCAGTGGACACCTGAAGGAGACTGAGACTAAAATACTTAATATTACAATAAACCTTCATAATAATCATCATATTATTATTATAATTTACAGCTCTGTTAAATTAACAAATATAATTTGTAATAAATGTAACTCTCCTCTCCTCTCCTCTCCTCTCCTCTCTCCTCAGATGGAGGAGTCCAGTTAAAGATAGCCGACCTGACTCCTCCTAAAGAGAAAGTTCTTCCAATCCCAGAAGGCAGTGCGTTCTTCTGCATGAGCAACACGAACCCGTAAGTCTGACACCTGGTCCACGGGTATAACTGTTAGCATTAGCAT
>JACSYO010000380.1:20000-25000 GCA_016806645.1 Ophiodon elongatus | reverse complement strand
CCGAGTGCTGAGGCCTCTGAGGGCCATCAACAGGGCCAAGGGCCTGAAGGTAACTAGTGCTGAGAGTAACTAGTGCTGAGAGTAACTAGTGCTGAGAGTAACTAATGCTGAGAGTAACTAGTGCTGAGAGTAACTAGTGCTGAGAGTAACTAGTGCTGAGAGTAACTAATGCTGAGAGTAACTAGTGCTGAGAGTAACTAATGCTGAGAGTAACTAGTGCTGAGAGTAACTAATGCTGAGAGTAACTAATGCTGAGAGTAACTAATGCTGAGAGTAACTAGTGCTGAGAGTAACTAATGCTGAGAGTAACTAGTGCTGAGAGTAACTAATGCTGAGAGTAACTAGTGCTGAGAGTAACTAATGCTGAGAGTAACTAGTGCTGAGAGTAACTAGTGCTGAGAGTAACTAGTGCTGAGAGTAACTAATGCTGAGAGTAACTAATGCTGAGAGTAACTGTGTGTGTGTGTGTGTGTGTGTGTAGCATGTGGTCCAGTGTGTGTTTGTGGCCATCAAGACTATCGGGAACATCATGATCGTCACCACGCTGCTGCAGTTCATGTTCGCCTGCATCGGAGTCCAGCTGTTCAAGGTGAGAGGGGGAGGGGGAGGAGGGGGGAGGAGGAATGAGGGGGAGGGGAGGAAGAGGTCCTCTTTTTCTTGTTTCCATCTGTGTACACTCTGTGTGTGTACTCTATGTGTGTACTCTATGTGTGTACTCTGTGTGTGTGTGTACTCTATATGTGTATACTCTACGTGTGTGTGTACTCTATGTGTGTGTGTGTGTACTCTGTGTGTGTGTGTGTACTCTATGTGTGTGTGTGTACTCTATGTGTGTGTGTTTACTCTATGTGTGTGTGTGTGTACTTTATGTGTGTGTGTGTACTCTATGTGTGTGTGTGTACTTTATGTGTGTGTACTTTATGTGTGTCAGGACACAACAACATAGACGAGTCGAGCCGGGATCGAACCGTCGACCCTCTGATTGAAGGACTTCTGTCCTCAGAGACTTTATGATTATTATCTCTTAGTTCTGTTCAGCTGGTTCACATCTGCCTCCAGTTCAGTCCAGATGTTGTTGTTGTTGTTGTTGTTGTTGTTGTTGTTGTTTTATTTTTCACCAGAAATAATATTTCCTGTTTCTGTTTTCAGGGTAAATTCTATCGCTGCACAGACGAAGCCAAACACACTCCAGAGCAGTGCAAGTACGAGTCCTCTACTACTACTGAGAGTACTACTGAGAGTACTACTGAGAATACTACTGAGAATACTACTGAGAGTACTACTGAGAGTACTACTGAGAATACTACTGAGAGTACTACTGAGAGTACTACTAATAATACTACTGAGAATACTACTGAGAATACTACTGAGAGTACTACTGACTGTACTCCCTGTGTGCAGAGTACTACTGAGAGTACTCCCTGTGTGCAGAGTACTACTGAGAGTACTCCTAACAGTACTCCCTGTGTGCAGAGTACTCCTAACAGTACTCCTAACTACTCCCTGTGTGCAGAGTACTCCTAACAGTACTCCTAACTACTCCCTGTGTGCAGAGTACTACTAACAGTACTCCTAACAGTACTCCCTGTGTGCAGAGTACTACTAACAGTACTCCTAACAGTACTCCCTGTGTGCAGAGTACTACTAACAGTACTCCTAACAGTACTCCCTGTGTGCAGAGTACTACTAACAGTACTCCTAACAGTACTCCCTGTGTGCAGAGTACTACTAACAGTACCCTAACAGTACTCCTAACAGTACTCCCTGTGTGCAGAGTACTACTAACAGTACTCCTAACAGTACTCCCTGTGTGCAGAGTACTACTAACAGTACTCCTAACAGTACTCCCTGTGTGCAGAGTACTACTAACAGTACTCCTAACAGTACTCCCTGTGTGCAGAGTACTACTAACAGTACTCCTAACAGTACTCCCTGTGTGCAGAGTACTACTACATACTCTAACAGTACTCCTAACAGTACTCCCTGTGTGCAGAGTACTACTAACAGTACTACTAACAGTACTCCTAACAGTACTCCCTGTGTGCAGAGTACTACTAAGTACTACTAACAGTACTCCTAACAGTACTCCCTGTGTGCAGAGTACTACTAACAGTACTACTAACAGTACTCCTAACAGTACTCCCTGTGTGCAGAGTACTACTAACAGTACTCCTAACAGTACTCCCTGTGTGCAGAGTACTACTAACAGTACTCCTAACAGTACTCCCTGTGTGCAGAGTACTACTAACAGTACTACTAACAGTACTCCTAACAGTACTCCCTGTGTGCAGAGGGACCTTCGTGGTGTATAAAGATGGAGACGTGAACCACCCGATGGTTCGAGAGAGGATTTGGCTGAACAGCGACTTTAACTTCGACAATGTTCTGATGGGAATGATGGCTCTCTTCACTGTGTCCACCTTCGAGGGCTGGCCCGCGTGAGTCCTCAGACTAACCTCAGACCTAACCTCAGACTAACCTCAGACTAACCTCAGACCTAACCTCAGACTAACCTCAGACTAACCTCAGACTAACCTCAGACTAAACCTCAGACTAACCTCAGACCTAACCTCAGACTAACCTCAGACTAACCTCAGACTAAACCTCAGACTAACCTCAGACCTAACCTCAGACCTAACCTCAGACTAACCTCAGACTAACCTCAGACCTAACCTCAGACTAACCTCAGACTAAACCTCAGACCTAACCTCAGACTAACCTCAGACTAACCTCAGACTAAACCTCAGACCTAACCTCAGACTAACCTCAGACTAACCTCAGACTAAACCTCAGACTAACCTCAGACTAACCTCAGACCTAACCTCAGACTAACCTCAGACTAACCTCAGACTAAACCTCAGACCTAACCTCAGACTAACCTCAGACCTAACCTCAGACTAACCTCAGACTAACCTCAGACTAACCTATTTGACCTTCTGCCTCCAGGCTGCTGTACAAAGCCATCGATGCCAACGGGGAGAACTCTGGACCCATCTACAACTACCGGGTGGAGATCTCCATCTTCTTCATCGTCTACATCATCATCATCGCCTTCTTCATGATGAACATCTTCGTGGGTTTCGTCATCATCACCTTCCGAGAGCAGGGCGAGCAGGAGTACAAGAACTGTGAGCTGGACAAGAACCAGGTAGGAAGGACGGACACAGGAAGTCCCTCTCCGGAGACAGGAAGTCCCTCTCCGGAGACAGGAAGTCCCTCTCCGGAGAGAGGAAGTCCCTCTCCGGAGACAGGAAGTCTCTCTCCGGAGACAGGAAGGCTGGATTCGAATAGTCCAAAAAATGACCTCCTAACGTCCTTTCCTAACCACTTTTCCTTGACCTCTGTGGAAAATGTCATGGGGTCAAGGAAAGATGGTTCGGAGAATTTTTCATGCGGAGACCTCAAAAATAGGGTTAGGGTAGAACAGGTTAACAAGGTTACAATATGTTTACAGCAGTCTGATCACTTTACAGCAGTCTGATCACTTTACAGCAGTCTGATCACTTTACAGCAGTCTGATCACTTTACAGCAGTCTGATCACTTTACAGCAGTTCTCATCATCATCAATGTAACGCTCGTAGTTTTCCAGCAGGTTTAACAGATTAATGAAAGTTAATTTCCGAGTTATGACAACGGTTATTTACATTATCTGTTTGTCTTCATGATCGTTTGTTCTCGTGAACGGCCGAATGGTGCGTCACTTTAAATGTTGCCGCCGCAAGGAATTGTAAGAATGATCTCCTTTCCTTTGGTAAAGGAAGGTCCAGTGGTTCCTATGCTAAAGGAGCTAAGTAAGGAAGCATTGAAGCTCCTTTCCTAAGCATTTAGAGAACAGCTGTTATCATGAAGGCTGCTGAGAGACTTCAGGTCGTTTCACTCAGTAGAACCTTCCTGAGCAGGAAGGACGACTGGAACGCAGCCGAAGTCTCTCTCCGGAGACAGGAAGTCTCTCTCCGGAGACAGGAAGTCTCTCTGCGGAGAGAGGAAGTCTCTCTGCGGAGACAGGAAGTCTCTCTCCGGAGACAGGAAGTCTCTCTGCGGAGAGAGGAAGTCTCTCTGCGGAGACAGGAAGTCTCTCTGCGGAGAGAGGAAGTCTCTCTCCGGAGACAGGAAGTCTCTCTGCGGAGACAGGAAGTCCCTCTCCGGAGACAGGAAGTCTCTCTGCGGAGACAGGAAGTCTCTCTGCGAAGAGAGGAAGTCCCTCTCCGGAGACAGGAAGTCTCTCTCAAACGTCTTCTTCTCTGGTTACAAATGTCAACCAGAGGACGTCATGTTGAGTACACTCTGCTAGTTGTACTAGTAGTACTTGTAGTACTTGTAGTACTTGTACTCTCTCCTCCACAGAGGCAGTGTGTGGAGTTCGCTCTGCTAGTTGTACTAGTTGTACTAGTAGTACTTGTAGTACTTGTACTCTCTCCTCCACAGAGGCAGTGTGTGGAGTTCGCCCTGAAGGCTCAGCCCCTGAAGCTTTACATCCCTAAGAATCCGGTCCAGTACAAGTTCTGGTCCATCATCAACTCCACCGGGTTTGAGTACATCATGTTCGTACTCATCCTGCTGAACACCGTCACCCTGGCTGTGCAGGTACTTTACTTATTAATAATACCACATGTGTGTAATAATACTACTACATGTGCGAGGAACACAGAGCTCCAGCTGTGTGTAATAATACTACTACTAATAATACTCGTACTACTAATGTGTGTGTTTGTCCTGCAGCACTACGAGCAGTCGAAACACTTCAGCCACATCATGGACATCCTGAACATGGTGTTCACCGGCCTGTTCACCGCCGAGATGCTGCTGAAGCTGCTCGCCCTCCGGCTCCGGGTGAGCGAAACCAACGCACCCCGTGTCTCAGCTCCTGTAAACACATCAGTGTTGCTTCATGTTCCTTCCTTCCCATGGGGGCGTGTCCAATGAGGGTGTGTCCAATGGGGGCGTGTCCAATGAGGGTGTGTCCCGTGGAGGCGTGTCCCGTGGGGGCGTGTCCCGTGGA
>JACSYO010000380.1:0-10000 GCA_016806645.1 Ophiodon elongatus | reverse complement strand
CCCCAGGTACGCAGACTAGTACTACCACAAGGCCCCAGGTACGCAGGTACTAGTACTACAAGGCCCCCAGGTACGCAGAGTACTAGTACTACCACAAGGCCCCCAGGTACGCAGAGTACTAGTACTACCACAAGGCCCCCAGGTACGCAGAGTACTAGTACTACCACAAGGCCCCCAGGTACGCAGAGTACTAGTACTACCACAAGGCCCCCAGGTACGCAGAGTACTAGTACACAAGGCCACCAATACTATACCACAAGGCCCCCAGGTACGCAGAGTACTAGTACTACCACAAGGCCCCCAGGTACGCAGAGTACTAGTACTACCACAAGGTCCCCAGGTACGCAGAGACTTACACCGCCCCAGGCAAGTACTAGTACTACCACAAGCCCCAGGTGCAGAGTACTAGTACTACCACAAGGCCCCCACGTACGCAGAGTACTAGTACTACCACAAGGCCCCAGGTACGCAGAGTCTCCACAGCCCCAGGTCGAGTACTAGTACTACCACAAGGTCCCCAGGTACGCAGAGTACTAGTACTACCACAAGGTCCCCAGGTACGCAGAGTACTAGTACTACCACAAGGTCCCCAGGTACGCAGAGTACTAGTACTACCACAAGGCCCCCAGGTACGCAGGTACTAGTACTCAACAGGTCCCCAGTACGCAGGTACTAGTACCACAAGGCCCCCAGGTACGCAGAGTACAAGTACTACCACAAGGTCCCCAGGTACGCAGAGTACTAGTACTACCACAAGGACCCCAGTAACGGAGTACTAGTACGACCACAAGGCCCCCAGGTACGCAAAATACTAGTACTACCACAAGGCCCCCAGGTACGCAGAGTACTAGTACTACCACAAGGCCCCAGGTACGCAGAGTACTAGTACTACCACAAGACCCCCATGTACGCAGAGAGTACTAGTACTACCACAAAGCCCCCAGGTACTGCTGCTCAGAGAGTACTAGTACTACCACAAGGCCCCCATGTACGCAGAGAGTACTAGTACTACCACAAAGCCCCCAGGTACTGCTGCTCAAAGAGTACTAGTACTACCACAAAGCCCCAAGGTACTCAGAGAGTACCTAATACTACCACAAAGCCACCAGGTACGCAGAGAGTACTAGTACTACCACAAAGCCCCAAGGTACTCAGAGAGTACCAAATACTACCACAAAGCCCCCAGGTACGCAGAGAGTACTAGTACTACCACAAAGCCCCAAGGTACTCAGAGAGTACTAGTACTAGTACTACAACAAACACACCAGGTACTGCCGCTCAGAGAGTACTGTAGTATTAGTACTAGTATTAATATCACTGTTGTCCTCAGGAGGGACTCGAGGGACCGGTACTGGAGGAACGGGGACATGGAGACGTACGGAGAGCAGGGCTACTACAGCAGAGAGGAGGACAACGACAGCATCACCTCCAGAGACAGGTATGCACACAGACAGGTACACAGAGAGACAGACAGGTACACAGAGAGACAGACAGTTACACACAGAGAGACAGGTATGCACACAGACAGGTACACAGAGACAGACAGACAGGTACACAGAGAGACAGACAGGTACACAGAGAGACAGACAGGTACACGGAGAGACAGACAGACAGGTACACAGAGAGAGACAGGCAGGTACACAGAGAGACAGACATGTACACACAGAGACAGACAGGTACACAGACAGGTACACAGACAGACAGATCTGTGTGTCCCTGCAGACATCACCCTGACGAGCCTCCTCTGTACAGAGACCACTACGATGGCCACGCCCCCTACTCCAACAGTAGCTATGGTAACGGTTACAGCGAGGCCAGGAGGACGACCCGGAGACGCCTACTTCCTGCCACGCCCACAGGTACGCTCACAGGTACGCTCACAGGTACGCCCACAGGTACGCTCACAGGTACGCTCACAGGTACGCCCACAGGTACGCTCACAGGTACGCCCACAGGTACGCCCACAGGTACAATCACCGGCAGCATAGACGAGTTCTAGGGACGTGGAACGTCACCTCACTAGCGGGGAAAGAGCCGGAGTTGATGCAGGAGGTGGAGCGGTACCAGCTAGATATAGAGGAGCTGGTGGAGGAGGTGAAGCGGTACCAGCTAGATGTAGAGGAGCTGGTGCAGGAGGTGGAGCGGTACCAGCTAGATATAGAGGAGCTGGTGGAGGAGGTGGAGCGGTACCAGCTAGATATAGAGGAGCTGGTGCAGGAGGTGGAGCGGTACCAGCTAGATATAGAGGAGCTGGTGGAGGAGGTGGAGCGGTACCAGCTAGATATAGAGGAGCTGGTGGAGGAGGTGGAGCGGTACCAGCTAGATATAGTGGAGCTGGTGGAGGAGGTGGAGCGGTACCAGCTAGATATAGAGGAGCTGGTGCAGGAGGTGGAGCGGTACCAGCTAGATATAGTGGAGCTGGTGGAGGAGGTGGAGCGGTACCAGCTAGATATAGTGGAGCTGGTGCAGGAGGTGGAGCGGTACCAGCTAGATATAGTTGGCCTCACCTCCACCACAGCACTGGCTCTGGATCAAGCTCCTGGAGAAGGTTGGACCAGGGTGAGAGGCGCTGGGCGGGAGTGGGGATGCTCACGAGCCTCCGGCTGAGCGCCGTGTTGGAGTTCTCCAGGAGAACCAGAGGGTCGCCTCCCTGCGCCTGAGGGTTGCAGGAGTCAGGCTCTGACTGTTTGTGCTTATGCACCAAACAGCAGTTCAGAGTATCGGCCTTCTTGGAGTCCGTGGGAGGTCCTGGAAAGGCCTCCTGAGACTCCATAGTCCTCCTGGAGACTTCAAGGCTCACGTGGGGGATGACAGAGGAACCTGGAGGTGATTGTGAGGAACGGCTTGCCCTCTGAACCGAGTGGTGTCTCCTGGTGTACTTCTGTAGCCACGGTTTGTCCATAACGAACACCATGTTGGACATAAGGAGGCTCATCAGTGGACCTGGTACCAGAACACCTGAGGCCGGAGATCAATGATCCACTTTGTAGTCGTATCATCTGATCTCCGTATGTCTTGGACACTCGGGTGAAGAGAGGAGCAGAGGGTCACCTGATCACCACCTGGTGGTGAGGTGGATCAGATGGAGCCGGCTGGAAAGACCTGGAAGCCCAAACGTGTAGTGAGGGTGAACTGGGAACGTCTGGCGGAGGATCCTGTCTGGGAGGTCTTCAACTCCAACCTCCGGAAGAACTTCTCACACATCCCGAGGGAGGTTGGGGTTGGGGTTGGGGTTGGAATCCAAGTGGACCATGTCCAAAGCCTCTATTGTGGACGCGGCCGCTAGGAGCTGAGGTCAGAAGGTCGTGGCGGCAACTCGAGAACCCGGCGGTGGACACCGGGGGTGAGGGAAGCCCTCAAGCTGAAGAAGGAGGCCTTTCGGGCCTGGTTGGCTCAGGGGTCTCCTGAAGCAGCTCCGGTGGTCGCGGATACTAAAACTCGGGCATGGGAGGAGTTTGGGGAGGCCTCAAGAAGGTTCTGGCAAACCATCCAACAGCTCAGGAAGGGAAAGCAGGGCCTACCCCAGGCTGTTCTCAGTGGGCGGGGCTGCTGACCCGGGACGGGGGACATCGTCGGGCAGTGGAAAGATCACTTTGAGGAACTCTTAAACCCGGCCAACATGTCTTATTACCTCCTCTCCTCCTGGTGAGGAGGTAATTACTTAGGGGAGGGGGCGGCAAGGCACCGGGGATGAGATCTGGGCTGAGAGGCTGAAGGAGCTGGACATTGTTGGGCTTTCTTGGCTGACACGCCTCTTCATGTCTCATGGGGGCAACATAGCCCATGGACTGCAGACCGGGGTGGTGGTTCCCATTTTCAAAAAGGGGGACCGGAGAGTGTGCTCTATCGGGGTATCACACTACTCAGCCTCTCTATCGGGGTATCACACTACTCAGCCTCTCTATCGGGGTATCTCACTACTCAGCCTCTCTATCGGGGTATCTCACTACTCAGCCTCTCTATCGGGGTATCTCACTACTCAGCCTCTCTATCGGGGTATCTCACTACTCAGCCTCTCTATCGGGGTATCACACTACTCAGCCTCTCTATCGGGGTATCACACTACTCAGCCTCTCTATCGGGGTATCACACTACTCATCATCCTGAGGAAAGCTTATGCAGGGTGCTGGAAAGGAGCTCCGACCGATTGTGGAACCTCAGATTCAAGAGGAGCAGCTCTTTACCCTCTCAGACTGATGGAGGGTGCTGGAGTTACCAAACCAGTCTACATGTGTTTTGTGGACTTGGAGAAGGCTTTCGACCGGGTCCCTCTGGGTTTTTTGTGGGGGGTGCTGCGGCAGTATTGGGTGCCGGATCCGTTGCAACGGGCCATCCGGTCTCTGTACGACGGAGTGCCTACCGCAAGCGAGTGAGGGTAAGATGGAGCAGGAGATCAACCGGAGGATCGGTGCGGCTGCAGCAGTAAAACAGAAGCTGCACCAGACTGTCTTGGTGAAGAGGGAGCTGAGCCGGAAGGAGAAGCTCTCAAGTTACCGGGCGGTCTACGTTCTGACCCTCACCGATGGTCACGAACTCTGGGTCATGACAGAAAGTACGAGGTCTCGGATACAAGCGGCCAAAATAGTTATGAGTTTTCTCCGTAGGGCTCAGCCTTAGAGATAGGGTAAGGAGATGAGTTTCCTCTGTAGGGCTCAGCCTTAGAGATAGGGTAAGGAGATGAGTTTCCTCTGTAGGGCTCATCCTTAGAGATAGGGTAAGGAGATGAGTTTCCTCCTGGTTTCCTCCCACTGGAGATTTTCCAGCCCAACTGGGAGGAGACCCAGAACCCTCTGGAGGGATTATGTCTCGGGATCCCTGGTGAGAGGGAAGTCTGGGTCAGACTGCTTGGCTGCTGCCACCGAGACCCGACCAAGAGGATGATGATGGATGGAAGGAGATTAGATGATATGAGACTATGAAGCCTAATGAGACATTAAAGTGGACAAAATGAGATCATAGGATACAATTCAAACACATGATTATGAGATGTGAAGACATGAATTTAGATTTAATACTTTAATGAAATACATGAGGAGGTGTAACAATAGAACATATGAGAGATATTACTGTCTCCCATATTGTTTGAATATGAGTTTACAGCTGAGCGGGTGCGTTTGTTTTGTTGTCGTCCTTCAGGTCGGAAACCGTCATTCAACATCCAGTGTTTGAGGAGACAGGGAAGCAGTGACGACCTGCCGATCCCCGGAACGTACCACCCCACCTCCCCGCCACGCCGCACACGCACACAGGTAACATGCACACAGGTAACATGCACACAGGTAACATGCACACAGGTAACACACGCACAGGTAACACGCACACAGGTAACACACACAGGTAAAATGCACACAGGTAACATGCACACAGGTAACACACGCACAGGTAACATGCACACAGGTAACACGCACAGGTAACACGCACACAGGTAACACGCACAGGTAACATGCACACAGGTAACACGCACAGGTAACACGCACACAGGTAACACGCACACAGGTAACACGCACAGGTAACATGCACAGGTAACACACGCACAGGTAACACACACACAGGTAACACGCACACAGGTAACACGCACAGGTAACACACGCACAGGTAACACACGCACAGGTAACACGCACACAGGTAACACACACAGGTAAAATGCACACAGGTAACATGCACACAGGTAACACACGCACAGGTAACATGCACACAGGTAACACGCACAGGTAACACGCACACAGGTAACACGCACAGGTAACATGCACACAGGTAACACGCACAGGTAACACGCACACAGGTAACACGCACACAGGTAACACGCACAGGTAACATGCACAGGTAACACACGCACAGGTAACACACACACAGGTAACACGCACACAGGTAACACGCACAGGTAACACACGCACAGGTAACACACGCACAGGTAACACACACAGGTAACACGCACACAGGTAACACGCGCACAGGTAACACACACGCACAGGTAACACACGCACAGGTAACACTCGCACAGGTAACACGCACACAGGTAACACGCACACAGGTAAAACACACAGGTAACACTCGCACAGGTAACACTCGCACAGGTAACACGCGCACAGGTAACACGCACACAGGTAACACTCACACAGGTAACACGCACACAGGTAACACTCACACAGGTAACACGTACACCGGTAACACGCACACAGGTAAAACACACACACAGGTAACACTCGCACAGGTAACACTCGCACAGGTAACACGCGCACAGGTAACACTCACACAGGTAACACGCACACAGGTAACACGCACACAGGTGACACTCACACAGGTAACACGCACACAGGTAACACTCACACAGGTAACACGCACACAGGTGACACTCACACAGGTGACACGCACACAGGTATCCCTTCTCTTCTTCAGTAGCGTGTAACCCTCCTCTCCTTCTCTCTTCTCTTCTCCTCTCTTCTCCTCTCTTCTCCTCTCCTCTCCTCTCCTCTCCTCTCCTCTCCTCTCCTCTCTTCTCTTCTCTTCTCTTCTCTTCTCTTCTCTTCTCTTCTCTTCTCTCCTCCTCTCCTCCTCTCCTCTCCTCTCCTCTCCTCTCCTCTCCTCTCCTCTCCTCTTCTCTTCTCCTCCTCAGCACACGTTCAGCAGTTACGAGTCCCGTCACTCCTCCGGTCGCTCCTCGGCAGCCTCCTCGGCGTCCTGGGCGAACCCGTGTCCTCGCCGCGGTCGCCTCCTCTACGCTCCTCTCATCCTGGTGGAGGAGGAAGGCAGCCCGCCCTGGGGGGGAGGAGGAGGAGTAGGGGGAGGAGGAGGAGGAGGGGGAGGAGGAGGAGAGGGGAAGAAGGGAGGCGCAGGACGAGGTGAGGAGATGTTTCATGTCCCAGAAGCCTCGGGGCTAACCAGCTACCGCCCCCTGTGTTGTATGAAGAGATTCTGTTTGCAGCACAAACCTGAAGCTCTTTCCTCCCCCAGGTGTCAACCTGACAGGTGCAGCACCTAGACCGGCCTGGTACGGTGGCCCTGCAGGGACCTCAGGTAGGAAGCATGAGCACACATGTAATACAACACATGATACACCTGTAGGAAGCATAAGCACACAACATTAGTATGCAGACATTAGTATGCAGGACATACTTATTGAGTATGTAGTACGCAGTACATTAGTATGCAGACATTAGTATGCAGTACATTAGTATGCAGACATTAGTATGCAGGACATACTTATTGAGTATGTAGTACACAGTACATTAGTATGCAGACATTAGTATGCAGGACATACTTATTGAGTATGTAGTACGCATATAATTAGTATGCAGTACATTAGTATGCAGGACATACTTATTGAGTATGTAGTAAGCAGTACATTGGTACGCAGTTCATTAGTACACAGTACATTAGTATGCAGACATTAGTATGCAGGACATACTTATTGAGTATGTAGTACGCATATAATTAGTATGCAGTACATTAGTATGCAGGACATACTTATTGAGTATGTAGTAAGCAGTACATTGGTACGCAGTTCATTAGTATGCAGTACATTAGTATGCAGACATTAGTATGCAGGACATACTTATTGAGTATGTAGTACGCAGTACATTAGTATGCAGAACATTAATATGCAGTACATACTTATTGAGTATGTAGTAAGGAGTACATTAATATGCAGAACATTAGTACGCAGTACATTAGTATGCACAACATTAGTATGGAGTACATTAGTATGCAGGACATACTTATTGAGTATGTAGTACGCAGAACATTAGTATGCAGTACATTAGTACGCAGTACATTAGTATGCATACATTAGTATGCAGTACATACTTATTGAGTGTGTAGTACGAAGTACGTTAGTATGCAGTACATTACTATGTAGTACATTAGTATGCAGGACATACTTATTGAGTATGTAGTAAGGAGTACATTAATATGCAGAACATTAGTATGGAGTACATTAGTATGCAGTACATTACTATGCTGTACATTAGTATGCAGTACATTACTATGCTGTACATTAGTATGCTGTACATTAGTATGCAGTACATTAGTATGCAGTACATTAGTACTTTTAGTACATACTGATTGAGTATATAGTATGCAGTACACTAGTACTTTTAGTACATACTGATTGAGTATATAGTATGCAGTACATTAGTACTTTTAGTACATACTCAATGAGTATATAGTACACACTACACTGACTTTAGCTAGCATGTAATCTTGAACCTGTGATCGCCGCCATGTGTCTGAACGTGTCATGTGACTGGTTGCAGCTCCGCCCCCTTACCGAGCCTACACCACCCTCAGAGTTCCCTCCCAGCTCGGCGCTCAGCTGACGGAGAAGCGCGGATCTGCCGACAGCCTGGTGGAGGCGGTGAGGACGCGGTGGTTCCTGACATTGACCGGTAGCTTGTAGACGGTCCTGCTTCTCTGTGCTGGTCTCTTCAGGTCCTGATTCTCTGTGCTGGTCTCTTCAGGTCCTGATCTCAGAGGGCCTCGGTCTCTACGCTCGGGATCCCAAGTTCGTGGCGTTCGCGAAGCGGGAGATCGCCGACGCGTGTCACATGACGGTGGACGAGATGGAGTCGGCCGCCAGCGACCTCCTGGGCACCGGGAGCCACGGCTTGCTCAGCGGCGCCGCCGACCCCGCCGCGCTCTACAGCGACGAGGAGCCAATCAGGACGGGCCGCGACGAGGACGAGCTGGCCGACGAGATGACCTGCGTGACCTCATTCTGACGCTCTGGACCAATCAGAGAGGACACTGAGACAGGCATCAGGGATTCACGGGACATTTGACCAATAGGGGGACAGGACAGAGAGGAGGGCGGAGCTTAACTGACTGAAAGATGGCCGCCAGCAGAGGGACTCTCATTACCGCGGTGAACGCCCCTCAGTTGCACAGAATCACACTTTACCCACAATGCATTGTTGGCAGTTGTAAAGGTTGTGTTATTTAGTCATTTATAATTCAAAGCATTCGCAGGTAATAACAGTTATTGTTATGAGTGACATCACGAGTAAATAAACCGAACACGGCTGGAGAACGAGAGGAACAAATATTCTTAAAGTGAGTCCAGGCCTCAGACGCTTTGAAGCCTCCAGTTGAGCTTTACGGCCGTCGCCATCTTGTTTTTCTGCAACCAGTCAACAGGAAGTGACCATATGTGGACTGAGGAGGACGTAGAGACCTGTCAATCACCTTGTAGCCCCGCCCTAAAGCATCCCCTGCTTTATGGTCTGTTTGACTCTAAATGGACCATAATTTACTAAATGAACATCATGCTGTATTGAAGAAGACTTGAAACTAGAGATTGAGACATAAACTCATGTTTACAATGTTTACTGAGGGAATAAATGGAACGGAACCATTATTACATGTTAACTTTACTAGTTCAGATGAAGTCAACAGTAAAGTGTGGTTCTGTCTGAGCTTCAGGATGTTTTCATGCTGTTAAACATTGTGTTGAACATATTTGATGTGTTTTTATTCTCATAAATGGAAACGATGACGTGAAAAGACTTTTTTAGAGTGTTTGTTCGGCGTGTTTGATCTTTTTTATTCCGACAGAGAATCTTTCTTTGTTTCTGTCTTTGTGTCTCCGTCTCTTTTGGGTTTTCTTCCAGCAGTTAAGGGCTTCTAACCCCAAACAGCCTCCTCAGCCTCTGAGAAAGAGGCTGAAATAAAGAGTGAAAACCAACCTCTCGTTCTGGTTGTTTGTGGTTGCACTTCACAAACAACATTTCCCAGAAGTCCCGGCGTTCGTAGGCCAAACCTCGTGGAGTCGAGGGCTCGTTAGTTCATCATGACATCATCATCCTCAGCAGCTGATGAAGATCTACTAACTCCAACATGAAGGAAACTTTAATGCTCATGAATATGAAAATAAACTTCCCCAAATTATCAAAATATAAACTATGAATGTTTCTATGAATTTTAGAACTGAAAAGTAGGAAACTAAATAAAATGCAACATAAAACATTTTCAGACTTCCTTGTTCATATACATATACACATATATA
>JACSYO010000379.1:0-11687 GCA_016806645.1 Ophiodon elongatus | reverse complement strand
TGCTTGGTGAGGTTACTGTCAGCTCTGTGCTCACTGGTCTGTGTCAGAGTCTCTTCCTCTTCAGCAGCTGCAGTCGGTTCCTGCTGTTACAGCTCAGAGTCTCTGCAGTCTGACTGAGGGAGGTTTTTGTACGACGACAAATCACTGTGTGAACACGTCAGCACTGTTTATCCTATGAATACTCTTACAGTAATAAACTGCTGCGTCTTCAGCCTGAGCTCCACTGATGGTCAAAGTGAAGTCAGAGCTGCTTCCACTGCCACTAAACCGAGCTGGTGTTCCTGAATGTTTGATGCTCACATGTCTTATAAGGAGCTTTGGAGCCTGTCCAGATTTATGTTGATACTAGAACATACATTGACCATCACTACCGCACGATGCAACAGCTTGGTTGGTCTTACAGGTGAGAGTGACAGTGGATCCTGGAGTAGATGTCACTACTGGAGGCTGAGTCACAGTCACCTGACCGCTGCATCCTGCAGACAAAAACAAATCATTCATTTATCATCAGAAATAAATGAGAGAAAAGGCAGCACATGATGTTTGAAGTGTTGCTGAGTGAATGAACCTGTAAAACAGCAGCAGGCCAGCGTCCAGATGAGGATGGTGATCAGAGTCATGGTGGTTGTGGTTCCTGCTGTGTTGACTGACAGATCTGAGTCCTGCAGTGTTGAACTCACAGGACTATAAACCTTTTCAGTTCTCTGGAGGATCAGCTGACGATGCAACGCCTCCTCTCTATGGAAATGATTTCTCTGCTCTCAGCAGACTGAAGACAACGTGGGACACAACACCAGGAGGAATACTGCTTGGTTTAACTCAATCTATGATCTTAATGGAATAGAAGAACATATTTATTTTAGAAGAGGAGATGAGGATTTAAGGATAAGTTTGTGTTCACTGTGGTTGGTATCATGTGTGTGTTTGTCTGCCTTTAATTCACTGACAGGGTTTACTGTGGATGAATAACATATTTAAATTCTGCTTAATATGAGTTTGTTAATTAACATTAAAAAAGAGTCACGTACATTTAACCATGTATCAACTGATGTAAAACTGTAAAAGGATTCTTTTTTCTGTGAAAGAAAGATTTACTTTGTTACAATGAGAGTGTAAGATTATCTCTGTCAGGTTTAGAAAAGTAGAGAAAAATACATTTATTATTATTCATTTATATGATCATTTCAATCCATATCATTCGAGAAACTTTCTAGATTCAAGAAAGTATATATTGTTATGTATTGTTATAAGAAACAGAGAGTTTTTCAGTGGATAGATGATTGTTCACAGAGCAGGAGGTTTTTGTACGGCCACTTAATGAGTTTGTATCACTGTGGTGGACTTTTGGTGGAGGAACCAAACTCATCATTGACTGTAAGTAACAGAGATTTTTATTTAATAACAACATATAGAAATATAACTTAAATCAAATATTGTATAAGACTCGGATCAAAATCAGTGTTTTTTGTTTTTAAATACTTTTTTATTTTATCAAGCTGATCTCGCAAACTGAGGAGAAACTTGACAAAAATCTAAGAGTTTCAGTCTTGCATATTATTACATTTTAAGAGAGTTTAAATGATTCATCTATTTTCTATGTTATGTTCAATTTTTCATAAAAACGTTTCCCTGCGTGCTTAATTTTTTTATAAGTAACATTTGTTCAAGTAAGACTTTTAATTCTCAAAACATGTAAATTTTTTAATCAATTAGTTTGAAAATATTAAATAATTTGTTGATTTAATATGTGATGTAGATTCCTGTTCAACACAGATATGATTATATCAGTAAATTTAGCTTATCTTTGTGTTCACGGTTCATTCATTTTACATGTAGTGAAAAGGAAGTGAAAGAAACAGATGACGAAGGTTTTACTGTATTAACATGAGTGTTTAAACTGTCAGTTTAATCAGAAGAAAAGTTATTCCCTGTCACCCATTATGAAACTCACATGAAGATATAATCAATAATTATTGTTAACCTTTTTAGTTGCATTTACACTTGAATCACGTGGCTGATGATCTGATACGAAGTGATTTATGAGTGCAACAGGAACACAATTCATTCTGTTTTATTTAATCAATTAATGACCTATTATTACCAGGCCTTCATTCTGATCATTGGGCTTTTCTCCCCCCTCTCTCTCCTCCAGTGGGGGTGCTGCGGCCCACCCTGACCGTCCTCCCCCCCTCCAGAGAGGAGCTGCAGCAGGGCACAGCCACACTGGTGTGTCTGGCCAGCGGGGGCTTCCCCTCAGCCTGGAGTCTGGGCTGGAAGGTGGGGGGCAGCAGCAGCTCCTCGGGGGTGTCACACAGCCTGGAGGTCCTGGGGAGGGACGGCCGCTACAGCTGGAGCAGCACCCTGAGCCTCCCTGCAGACCAGTGGAGGAAGGCGGGCTCAGTGAGATGTGAGGCCAGTCTGAATGGACAGAGCCCTGTCACTCAAACCCTGGACCCTGACCGCTGCTCAGAGTAGAGATTCAGCAGCACTTCCTGTGTGGAAATGATGCTGCTTCTTTGATGGAGATCTGGATGAAGCCACAGATCTCCTCTGTTTCACAGCTCTCTACTCAGTGTTTTAGTGTGTTGCCTTCTAATACTGATCCTCTGCATATTCTTCTTAATAATCATTGCTTTTCAAATTAAATTGAATTATAGATTTGTTTTCACTCAAAGATGAACATTTAACTATGAATAAAACTGTAGATTATAATGATTCAGTGTCTTTGTATTTATTTTATAACATATTCTCACTTTGAAAAATACCTTAATGATCATTTCAGTAACCTGATTTACCTGATAGGAGAGAATAATGAAATATATATTTCGTTTTTGTTTAGACTTTTGTTATACAGTATTTGGTGCAGCTATCATTACAGCAGAGTTTTTAAAATATATTTATATATTTTTATATGGTCCAACAAGAATCTAACCTCCCCAGGATATTCATAAAGAGACTGAAACTGACAAGAATATCAGTCTAAAACTGTATATACATATATATATATATATACGTTGTTTGCAGTTTTATAAGATTCATTGTGTTTCTGCTTGATGACTCTTGTGTTGTGTTCACTGAACCAGTGATCCTCATCACAGTCTCTCCACCAACCCTTTGCACCTGCAGCAGGCCGTTTTCACTTCTATCAAACTGAAGGAGGTTTTTGTACGGCTCTAAATCACTGTGTGAACACTCCACCACTATGTAAGCCCAAACAGTAATAATCTCCAGCATCTTCAGCCTGAACACCACTGACGGTTAAAGTGTAGTCAGAACCAGAGCTCCTGCCACTGAATCGAGACGGAGTTCCAGAGAAGAGAGTTGATGCTGTGTAAATGAGAAGTTTGGGAGCCTGTCCAGGTTTCTGAAGGTACCAACTGAGATCAGCACCAATATCTGAACTCCCTGTGGCGCTGATGGTCACAGTCCCTCCAAGACTGACAGACTTGGATTTGTCAGTCTGAGTCAGAAATTTGTTTGCAGAAGTCTCTGAAATGAGAAATAAAATGTGACCGTGAGAATGAATGCTCAACAACATTGAGCATTAGTTTAAATCATAATAGTAAGAAGAAAATAAAGACAGAAAGAAAACCGGACCCAAACATTAAAAGAACAGACAGAAACTACACCACACATAAAATACTCCGATAATGTCAGATACGTTCTCAAAATCTCTCACCCTGACTCAGAAAACACAACATGACAAGCAGAGTTATTGGCAACTTCATCCTGATGCAGTTTTCAGTGTGAGTGCATGAAGACAGTTCAGAATGTCTGTGACACGAGAACTTAAAACTGTGAGGAGCAGTGATGCATTAAATTCATGCAAAATACGTCTAAGAAGGCAAACACACAGCTGTCCTTGTGGAACTGAAAAAGCAGAGGTGAAGTGTAGTGACAGTTCATCATGTCTTCAGTCGTTCAACTAAACCTTTAGAGAAACAACATGCTGTTTCACAGCAGAGAGGACATCTTTCCTCAAAGACAAAGCTAACGTGTCTGTTGAGGTTCACTCTCTGAGGTTTGAAGTTAGTTTAATGAAAGACAACATTGCACACATCAGAAATACATCTGCCATTCGTTCTGCATTTCATTTTGTAACTTCTTTGCTTATAAATGTGCAACACAGTAGCTTATCTCACAAAGTGTACTTTAGCTTTTGTGTTAAAAGAGGAATGAATGTCTTCTGCATTCATTTATAATTCAAGCTACTTTTTTATTTTGCTTAGTGACTGTGTGTGAACATCTGGAGCTGTAAAGGGGAACAAAACCTGAATGTCAGGGACATGGAAATCAGAGTTTCACTTCCCCTTTGACTGGGGGTGAATTTCAGAAAGTGTGTGTATGGTTGTGCTTTGGGTGACTCTGCTAATGTTCAGGTGAGCAGTGGTGCATGTCAGAATCTGCTGCAACAGGTCACAGCTGCACCACTGCAATCTGTACGCGGTCTCGTTTGAGGGAGGTTTTTGTACGACTCTGTATCACAGTGTGCGCTGTCTCACATATGCCTCCCATACAGTAGTAGTCTCCTGCATCCTCTGCCTGGACTCCACTGATCGTCAGAGTGAATTCAGGCTCAGATCCACTGCTGCTGAAACGACTGGGAGTACCAGATTCACGGCTACTTATTTTGTAAAACAGCAGTTTGGGAGGCTGTCCAGGTTTCTGCAGGTACCAACTGAGATCATCATCAACACCTGTACTGGCTGTACAGCTCAGAGAAACCCTCTCTCCCACACCAGCAGACTTTGATACAGGAGACTGAGTCACAGATGGATTGCCCGTCGATCCTACAAGAGAATAAAACATTTCCACTGTTTGTGATATATTATATGAAGAAAAGTTCAAACGCAAAACCCTAACTTACTCTGTCCATGTAACAGTTGGTTAGTGCAGTAGCTACAGAGTAAAATAAATCAAATCAATGCCTCACCCTGAATGTAGACTGTCAGTATCAGCAGGGAAACCAGTAACATCTTCATTATGGATGTGTTTGTGTGAGTGTGATAGAATAAAATAATGTGACGAGGCACAAGACTTGGCGCCTTAAAAACGGCTGATGTGCAGGGAAGCACAACAGATATGTAAATAATAATGTCTGTGGGTGAACACACATGTGCCCGAGTGTCGTCTTCTGCTACATAAAGATGAATACCGCCCTCTTTTGTCAGAATAGGAGAATGTAAACTAAAGGGAGTCATTCATATCACGGATGGAGCTTATGAGCCCCTGAACACAGACGTGTAAAAGACCCCATCTCTCTTTTTAGGGGCAAAATTCTTTGACTCTTTGTAGTGGTTTTGTATGACTTTGTGGTTTTTCTTTTCTCTCAGAAGTCGTTTTGTGTCTTTTCGTAACATTTTGCGTCTGTCTGTCATTTAACAAACATGTGGTTGTTGTTTTGTGTCACTTTCTACTTGTTTGAGTCTCTTCTGTGTCTCTTTTTCATGGATTTTTCATCTCATTAAATATGTTTGATTGACTCTCCAACCAGAAATGTAAAGGTCACTTCAAACAGAAGATCAGATCCCTGAGCCTGGTAGGCCCGTTCAGTGATCCAGACACAAGCCTTAGGTCCACCTTTAATAATAATTTACATACTGTATGGATGATATTCAACGCCAGAAGTTGTTGGTTTCATGATTAACAACAACACAATCATTTTAAACTCTTCCATCACTCATATTAAACGTATAACTGGAATGTGATTTCTGGTCAAAAGCCACATAACGGTGTTTTCCAGCCTGTTAATAGTATTTGCAAGTACTCTGTATGCGTGTCAACCTGTTGAGTACCATACGAGTGGGTTTCACATCATCATGCATCTGTTTAAGGCAGTAAATGTTATTAAATGCTTTCCAGAGATTGGAAAGAGAACTGGAAAATGAGGTAACCCCCCCCCCCCCCCCCATCTCATTTAGTACTCATAGCAGGTTAAAACATAATTTCCAAACACTGCTTGACTCGGGTCTGGCTTGATTGTCTCAGGCTGATCAATACATTTTATGGTTTGTGGTCCATAATTCATTGAGTAAATATTAATTTCATTATTTGTTTTTTGGAATGAACTCAAAATACATATTAATACAAGAAGGGAAATAATTCATGTTCTTTATCAAGATGAAAAAAGCATGGGAATAATGGATTTTTTTAATATGTGATAGAGCAACAGTATATATAAGCAGAATATGAAGTGGTGTTATTAGATTTAAGAGAATATTTTAATTGATGTATTAGTGTGAACATGTAGTGTGTGCTTGGTGAGGTTACTGTCAGCTCTGTGCTCACTGGTCTGTGTCAGAGTCTCTTCCTCTTCAGCAGCTGCAGTCGGTTCCTGCTGTTACAGCTCAGAGTCTCTGCAGTCTGACTGAGGGAGGTTTTTGTACGACGACAAATCACTGTGTGAACACTGCAGCACTGTTTATTTCATGATAACTCTGACAGTAATAAACTGCTGCGTCTTCAGCCTGAGCTCCACTGATGGTCAAAGTGAAGTCAGAGCTGCTTCCACTGCCACTAAACCGAGCTGGTGTTCCTGATTCACGTGTGCTCCCATATTTTATGAGGAGCTTTGGTGCCTGTCCAGATTCATGTTGATACCAGAACATAGCCTAATCTCCATCACTATATGTGTAAACAGGTTTACTAATCTTACAGGTGAGAGTGACAGTGGATCCTGGAGTAGATGTCACTACTGGAGGCTGAGTCACAGTCACCTGACCGCTGCATCCTGCAGACAAAAACAAATCATTCATTTATCATCAGAAATAAATGAGAGAAAAGGCAGCACATGATGTTTGAAGTGTTGCTGAGTGAATGAACCTGTAAAACAGCAGCAGGCCAGCGTCCAGATGAGGATGGTGATCAGAGTCATGGTGGTTGTGGTTCCTGCTGTGTTGACTGACAGATCTGAGTCCTGCAGTGTTGAACTCACAGGACTATAAACCTTCTCAGTTCTCTGGAGGATCAGCTGACGATGCAACGCCTCCTCTCTATGGAAATGATTTCTCTGCTCTCAGCAGACTGAAGGCAACGTGGGACACAACACCAGGAGGAATACTGCTTGGTTTAACTCAATCTATGATCTTAATGGAATAGAAGAACATATTTATATTAGAAGAGCAGATGAGGATTTAAGGATAAGTTTGTGTTCACTGTGGTTGGTATCATGTGTGTGTTTGTCTGCCTTTAATTCACTGACAGGGTTTACTGTGGATGAATAACATATTTAAATTCTGCTTAATATGATTTTGTTAATTAACATTAAAAAAGAGTCACGTACATTTAACCATGTATCAACTGATGTAAAACTGTAAAAGGATTCTTTTTTTGGTGAAAGAAAGATTTACTTTGTTACAATGAGAGTGTAAGATTATCTCTGTCAGGTTTAGAAAAGTAGAGAAAAATACATTTATTATTATTCATTTATATGATCATTTCAATCCATATCATTCGAGAAACTTTCTAGATTCAAGAAAGTATATATTATTATGTATTGTTATAAGAAACAGAGAGTTTTTCAGTGGATAGATGATTGTTCACAGAGCAGGAGGTTTTTGTACGGCCACTTAATGAGTTTGTATCACTGTGGTACACTTTTGGTGGAGGAACCAAACTCATCATTGACTGTAAGTACCAGAGATTTTTATTTAATAACAACATATAGAAAATATAACTTAAATCAAATATTGTATAAGACTCAGATCAAAATTTGTGTTTTTTGTTTAGAATTCTTTTTTATTTTATCAAGCTGATCTCACAAACTGAGAAGAAACTTGACAGAAATCTGAAAGAGTTTCAGTCTTGCATATTATTACATTTTAAGAGAGGTTAAATGATTCATCTATTTTCTATGTTATGTTCAATTTTTCATAAAAAACGTTTCCCTGCGTGCTCAATTTTTTTGATAAGTTACATTTGTTCAAGTAAGACTTTAAATTCTCGAAACATGTACATTTTTTAATCAATTAGTTTGAAAATATTAAATAATTTGTTGATTTAATATTCGATGTAGATTCCTGTTCAACACAGATATGATTTTATCAGTAAATGCAGCTTATCTTTGTGTTCACGGTTCATTCATTTGACATGTAGTGAAAAGGAAGTGAAAGAAACAGATGACGAAGGTTTTACTGTATTAACATGAGTGTTTAAACTGTCAGTTTAATCAGAAGAAAAGTTATTCCCTGTCACCCATTATGAAACTCACATGAAGATATAATCAATAATTATTGTTAACCTTTTTAGTTGCATTTACACTTGAATCACGTGGCTGATGATCTGATACGAAGTGATTTATGAGTGCAACAGGAACACAATTCATTCTGTTTTATTTAATCAATTAATGACCTATTATTACCAGGCCTTCATTCTGATCATTGGGCTTTTCTCCCCCCTCTCTCTCCTCCAGTGGGGGTGCTGCGGCCCACCCTGACCGTCCTCCCCCCCTCCAGAGAGGAGCTGCAGCAGGGCACAGCCACACTGGTGTGTCTGGCCAGCGGGGGCTTCCCCTCAGCCTGGAGTCTGGGCTGGAAGGTGGGGGGCAGCAGCAGCTCCTCGGGGGTGTCACACAGCCTGGAGGTCCTGGGGAGGGACGGCCGCTACAGCTGGAGCAGCACCCTGAGCCTCCCTGCAGACCAGTGGAGGAAGGCGGGCTCAGTGAGCTGTGAGGCCAGTCTGAATGGACAGAGCCCTGTCACTCAAACCCTGGACCCTGACCGCTGCTCAGAGTAGAGCTTCAGCAGCACTTCCTGTGTGGAAATGATGCTGCTTCTTTGATGGAGATCTGGATGAAGCCACAGATCTCCTCTGTTTCACAGCTCTCTACTCAGTGTTTTAGTGTGTTGCCTTCTAATACTGATCCTCTGCATATTCTTCTTAATAATCATTGCTTTTCAAATTAAATTGAATTATAGATTTGTTTTCACTCAAAGATGAACATTTAACTATGAATAAAACTGTAGATTATAATGATTCAGTGTCTTTGTATTTATTTTATAACATATTCTCACTTTGAAAAATACCTTAATGATCATTTCAGTAACCTGATTTACCTGATAGGAGAGAATAATGAATATCAGTCTAAAACTGTATATACATATATATATATATATATATATATATATATATATATATACATATATATATATATATATACGTTGTTTGCAGTTTTATAAGATTCATTGTGTTTCTGCTTGATGACTCTTGTGTTGTGTTCACTGAACCAGTGATCCTCATCACAGTCTCTCCACCAACCCTTTGCACCTGCAGCAGGCCGTTTTCACTTCTATCAAACTGAAGGAGGTTTTTGTACGGCTCTAAATCACTGTGTGAACACTCCACCATGGTAGCCCAGACAGTAATAATCTCCAGCATCTTCAGCCTGAACACCACTGACGGTTAAAGTGTAGTCAGAACCAGATCTCCTGCCACTGAATCGAGACGGAGTTCCAGAGAAGAGAGTTGATGCTTTGTAAATGAGAAGTTTGGGAGCCTGTCCAGGTTTCTGAAGGTACCAACTGAGATCAGCACCAATATCTGAACTCCCTGTGGCGCTGATGGTCACAGTCCCTCCAAGACTGACAGACTTGGATTTGTCAGTCTGAGTCAGAAATTTGTTTGCAGAAGTCTCTGAAATATAAAATTAAATAAAATTTTTAGAATCGGTAGTTAAGATTAACATGAATACGACAGATTACATTCATATTTGAGGCAAAAGGCAAGGAAAGTTATATCTATACCAAATATAAACTTTTGACAATTTCACACTTTTCAAAATCTCTCACCCTGACTCAGAAAACCCAACACGACAAGCAGAGTTATTGGCAACTTCATCCTGATGCAGTTTTCAGTGTGAGTGCATGAAAAATGTTCAGACTTTCTGTGACACGAGAACTTAAAACTGTGAGGAGCAGTGATGCGTTGAAATAATGCAAAATACTTTTAAGAAGGCAAACACACAGCTGTTCCTTGTGAAACTGAAAGGGAGAGATGAGGTGGAGTAAGTGGAGGCTCCATCTGCATGTGGACTGATTAAGAACATGAAGAAACGTTTGACTCTCTGCTCCTCGTCTCCTGTTTCTGTCTTTGCAAACTGTCCCAAAGGCCTTTGTGCTCATTAAGAGATGCAGGCTCCCTTCTGCTGGATGTCCAGGTTCACATCAACTACAGATTGACATGAGAGTGATTTGGTATTCGGTCCTAAACCCTTCTCATAATCATGGATGCCAATCTATTAATCGAGATGCTTCAGCTGTGACACTGACGGACTCAGGGGGTAATATCATGTTTGAAAATAAACGGAGCAAAAGTGTCCTCTGGATACCCCTACGGTAGATAAAATATGATAAAGTGCCCCTTAGGGTTCCCTTCCAGTGGAGAAAATGCAATAAAGTGCCATATCGCGAACAAATTAAGATTTATATTTTAATTTGAGCCAATCCAACTTTACTATGAAGGGTTTTAAATGGATTATCTTTATGGTTTAAGGTTTTTAAGGGCTAACAATCCCTTAAAGAGTGTTTAATTTTCAATCAAATTCTGGGCTTCACCCCAAAGTTGTGTTTATGGATTAATAAATAATATTACTTTGCTTTTTCTCAAAAAGATCTCTGAACATTTTTTATTTCATCAAATGTTCCCTAAACACTCTGAGAGCATTTGTCCAGTTCTGACTGATTTCCTCCTCTTAGAAAATGTATGAATAGTCTTTATGAAACAGACTGATTAGTTTCAGTTTGTTTTGCTCATTCAAGACAGGCTTTTCACAATAAGAGAAACCTTTATGAAACATTCCTCTGAGGGTTGATAGAAAGAAAAGACAATACAGTCCAGGAGGGATTTAAACCAACAACCTTCAGACTGTAAAATTCCTTCTCAATCAGCTGAGCTCTCAGAAATGTATAATATGTACTTACTGCACACAGAATAATTACAATCATATATAATGTCAGTGTGAATCCGTTTCTGTAAACTTTGTTTCTCTGCAAGTTGATGAAGATGAAGTTGCTACAGCTTCAGTCTGATCTTCTTCCTCTGTCTGGTTCTTTGGGTTGAGCGGTGCTGGAAATGGTTCAGAGGTTAAGGACACTGACTGGGGATGTCGGGACGTGGAAACGTGGGATTGAACTTCGACTCAGGCAATCTGAGGTAAGTCACTCAGGATGTGTGTATGCGTCATCATCTGCATGCTTTCACTGTAAATTGGCACATTTTAAGGGATGACAATCCTTAAAGGTAAAAACTTCCTAAAACGTACAAAATAATATTCCAGGTCAGGCTATAGTTTGGGACAGAGACACAAGAACAGCCAGTAGTTTGTCTCAACACGAAGGCTTCAGAGTCAAAAGAAAAATAGTTTTTGACCCATAAATTCGAAAAAAGGTGTGATTGTCTTCGGGGTAGCTGTCTGACAGAACCAAGGTCAGGGTGATAATGCAGCAACACAAACTGAGGAACAAGAAGTCCCTGCTGCAATCGGAAAATTGTGAAAATAATACTTTGAGGTGAGAAGCAGAGATCACTATAATATTTGTGCTTGGTGAGGTTACTGTCAGCTCTGTGCTCACTGGTCTGTGTCAGAGTCTCTTCCTCTTCAGCAGCTGCAGTCGGTTCCTGCTGTTACAGCTCAGAGTCTCTGCAGTCTGACTGAGGGAGGTTTTTGTACGACGACAAATCACTGTGTGAAC
>JACSYO010000378.1:192500-221436 GCA_016806645.1 Ophiodon elongatus | reverse complement strand
CTACGCTGTTGTGTTTTCCAATGTATTCAAGCCCAGAGATGGTGAGCCCATACCTGAGGAGGACCTCAAAGGAGCGGTTAAGCGGCTTGGGACATACAAGGGTGCCCTCGGATCAATCGGTCTGAACAACATATTCCGTTGCAAAGGCAAAAAAGGCTCAGTGGCGTGCACAAGCTGCTCTACTAGTGGTGAAGTCACCCCCTACTGTTACAATGACAAGTCTAAGCCTGTGATCACCAACTTGCCATCCACTTCATTGAAACAGACTCCACGTGGCAGAAGGGTTTCCCCCTCACGGAGTAGTCAGCGTGAGAGAGACCAAAAAAACAACGACATTAACACTAATGTTGACGGTAATTCAGGAGGGGTGGTGGGTCAGGGTGGCAGTGGCCTTGGAGTGGACAGTAGCAGCGCAGGGGGCCAGAGGAAACAAAGACGTGGCAGGGGTAAAAAAGGGAAAAAGACTAATGAAGGTGAAGGGGTTTCCTCCTCACAACCTGGCCTTGGGGTCCGTAAGACAGGAGGTCAGGTCAGAAAAGTGGGTGGACGCAGAGTGAAGCCAAAACGACGTGGAGGGGCAGACAAGCCGAAGAGCGATCAGACACAGAGGAAGAAGAAAAGACAGAGCAGAGGAAAGACACAATGGAGCCAGGAGGCACAGAGGGGTGCTGAGAAGCAGAGTCAGAAGAGGCAGAAGAATAAGCAGCCACAGAGGAAGGGGAAAAAACCGAGGGGTGGAGAAATGAAGAGAATTTATCAGCCACCGAAGAGGAAGGGGAAAAAGCCGAGGCGTGGGTAAACAAAGAGGAGTTAGCAGGAGGACAGCGCAGGACGAGCTTAAAGTATATAAATCTATTCAACTGGCCGTAACTCTTAAAATGTGCACTTACAATCAAAACTTCTCTGAATACATGTTAATGTGAAGAAAAAAAAGAAAAAAACACAAGTCGCTTTGGATTAAAGAGTCAAATTTACTAAAAAGATGTGATAGTACTTCACAATAGAAGGCCACTGGCAACCTGATAGATTTAAAGGGCCATAACTCATTGGGAGAGTCTGACTCCAACCTTGAAATGCATCATTCATCCTTCCACACTGGCCTACTACGTACTAAGATTTAGGTACATGCTCAAAAGTATGCGCTTATTCCACTTATCTAGTCCGCTAACTTGCGCGTTGCTGCTTCATTTACATATTAGCCATATTAGGCTGTTTTCAGCGATAGTGAGTAAAATGTTTGTTTTCAATACTGATAAATACTTTTTATTATTAAAAACAGCTAAAGTGATATCATGTAGGGAAGAGAAATGCGTCATAATTTCTGAGGTGAATGCATTATAATTCGACGACTACTGCTGAAAATATTTTGCCAAACATGAGCAGTTCGAGACGACAACTGCAGGGAAGCAACTAGTGCAGAACCAAGAAGAGTCTTCGTGTAATCAAACAGGAAATTAATCCATTTGTATTTTTCTTGTACCGATACAAGACTTCGTATCGGCAGTATAAATACTTTGAGGATGGGTCAACCCATCCCAAACATACATCTTCTCTTTGGGACGTTTTTCATATTCAACACCACACCACAATGTGTGTGAGATGAGTATCTGTGTCAGGACATCGTACTTTAAAGACTTAAGTGTGCCAACATGAGGATGAGAAGCAAGGGGGCAATAGAGTAGTGAGAGCAAACCCAACCATGTTACCAAGCATCCAGGGCAAACTTATCCATAAGTCACAGTTTTTGATACTCTGTGATACACAAAGGTGATTTTGTTTCAAATTAAAAAACAAAAAGGAAGTCTGATGTAAATGAACCTCAGTATTTACTCATGTCACTGTAAACTATAGCTCTGTAAAGTGTGATCAAATCCTCTGCTGTTCTGTTCTTTCGCATTAAAGCTTGGCTCAGCATCAACTCTGATGTGTCCGTGTGTCTGTAACAAGTCTGGATCTTCCGGGCGAAACAGTTCAACGTATCTTACAGATAAAACCTATTTTATTATCCTCTTCTCTCTTTTACATTTTTTACGCATGAGTGACTTTGAATGTTCAAATAAAAGGCGTAGTGCCATGCTGCAGGTGTTGCTAATCTCCCAAATTAAAACTGCAACTAATCCAACAATACTTTATTTCATTAAATGGCTCGACCTCACAATATATACTAGATAATGTAGTGGTACACTGGTGATATAACACTGAAAGGGTTAACATTAATACAGCCAGTAAAGGTTCCTAATAGAGGTCTTTATTATCAGTATAAATGGGGTGAACAAATGAATAAGTCAGTAAAACACAATACAGTTCAACAGAACCACAAACCTCATCCTCCAAAATGATCATTCAGTTGAATCAACCGCTCTCTGAACACATGATCGCCTCATGAAGGGAGAATTACTGCAGCAGGTGTATTACACTGCATTAGATTTAGCTAGGTGTTCCTAATAAACTGGCAACTACCTTCAGCTTTGAGGTTAATATATAGTTTAAACTTGAATCAAAAATGTTTTTCTTCTTAAAAACACATTTCATTTCCCTATTTCCACAGCACTAATATTTGAAAATAACTGTAAAAAATAGGTGTTTGTGTATTTAACCCACGTGTTAACACGCTCGAGAAAATTCTTCCTCTTCTCTACATGGGCAGCAGAAAGCACGCTGCCTTTTCTTCCCCATTCTGGCCAGAATGCCCTTCAATCTGCAAGTCATGATGAAGCAGCACTTGGGTTCACACACAAAACATTTTCTCAGAGAGGCAGCACGAGTTCTCAGAAGGCCTTTTTTTTAAGTCCTAAAGACGAGAAAGGAAATGATCAAGATAAATAATTACAAGATATATTATTTTAAAAGCAAATGAGACGCAAGATAAAGTCAAACACTTTTGTCAAAATTCTTTTTGAACTGAGAACAGACTGTATACGACCTACTTCTCCGTTAGCCTCAAAAACTATTGGGCAGATAACCACCACTTTTTCTGTCATCAACAGGGCAAAACTCCCCCTGTACACAAGAACTTACACCCTTAAACATCTCAGTGTCAGCAGGGAAGCGGATACATCAAGAGTTCGATTGCAGCCACCCTGATCAAGTTGGAAAGACATTTAGCCGATGTAGACTGGGGGGCTAACGGCCCAAACACAAACCCAGGGTGAAAGCACACGCAGCTCAGTAAATTAATTTTGTGACGTGAAGTGGAGAGAGAAGCTGGATGTAAAATAAATACAGTGATGCATTAGAAGGTCTACAGGTGAAGTTTGGGCACACTTCAATACTTCAATTCCTTTTTTACAGGTTCATTAGGATTATGTGTTTTAGGACAATACACCTGTTTGAATAATATGAAATAATTAAGGAATAAATCCATCACATCAATTTACCAACACTGCAATTCAGAAATGCTCTGTTCATTTTGGTTGATGTGTGGTATTTGGTGTTTTTACTGTCGCATCGATGAAACATTGGAACGCACTGAACGTTAAACTTGTGTCGTTAAACATGTCTGCTGCACTGGGACGGTGACTTGTTAGCTCACATCTAACTAACACCTTCTTCTAAGTCTTCCTCATTTCTGAGAAAATTCAAAAGAAGAACCTACGGTCATGGTACCACTTTGAGGGTATGGTCTCACACTCCTCTATACAAATGTTCCTTCCTTCTGACTGTTTTCAATGCAGCAACACGTTGCCACTTAAAGCAGACGAAGAAGAAGAAGAAGAAGAAGAAGAAGAAGAAGAAGAAGAAGAAGAAGAAGAAGAAGAAGGCTTCAGAGGCTCCATTGAACATCTCTCTCCAACAGACAGTTACAAGTTACACCACAAACCAACACAAAAGATCTGTGTTAAATATTTGGAATTTTTTAATGAGATATGTTTTTTAAATTATATTTTTTAAATGTGAATATTGTAGCATAAATAACGGTAAACAATATAATAATATTAATTCTGACTGATTTTTAAAACCACTGAGCGTCTGCGTACATCTATGTAGAGGTGGGCGGTATAAAAGGAATATACTGTCCACACGCACAGACATACGCACCCACACACACACACACGCACACACACACACACACACACACACACACACACAGCAAAAACCACACAGACGCATACACACGCACGCACGCACGCACACACACACACACACACACACACACACACACACACACACACACACACACACACGCACGCACGCACGCACACAAACACACACACACACACACACACACACACACACACACACACACACACACAGAGTATTTGTCTGCCGAACAGCTAATGTTACCGGAGGTTGCCTTGACTACTCAGTAAAAATGTCTATTGGGCGAAAGGTAAATTAAAATGCTATCATGATGTGTTTAAATATAATCTTGTGACATGTAGTTTTTGGTGATAAACTTGAATAAATACAGTTGTTTGTTTTCACAGCAATATAAAATAGATATTAGAGAGGGAATTATAACGTTTTAAAATAATAATGCTAATAATATAATATAATAATAATAAAATATTTGTTTTAATCAAAGGAAGTAATTAATTCAAAATACAATCATTTATTTTCTATTGTGAATTGCGTGTTTTCTGGAAATAACCATTACAAATGACAATGAAGTAAAAAGTTAACATTTAGAATTGATGCCGGTTTACATTGACTTTGGGATGGTTGAAATTATGCCATAGAGTTTCCATACCAGTACTCTACCCCTTCAGAAGCATACGTTGCTTTATATGGTTATCATCCGTATTTCAAAATTATACCATGATGTATATTTTAGGCCATACAGCACAGCCCTACATATATGATTTTATATTGGCGGTTGGGTGGCTTAGGGGGGGGACAGCAAAAATATTTCCTTTGAAGGGTTGCTCGAGTCTAAAAAAGTTTTACAATATTTAAGTTGTTTTTGTTGAATAACAGAAAAGGCTAATGTCAATAAAATAGACAAACTATTTGTTTTTAATTTATTTGTTGACCTCGTCATCTTGTTTAAGTTCTAGTCTTTGTTTATCCACGTAATGACAATATTGCTCTCTATCATTAAACTTAAAATTGTATCTAGATGGCTGGACTGCAGTGGATGACGGTGACGCTGGTATTCTTCCTGTCCGTTGGAAGCTGCGTTGCTGTGGACCAGAACAACCTTACAAAACTTATGACAGACGTCAACAATACGTGAGTCACCACCCCTTACTGCTCATTGTCTTTTGATGTTTAACGCATGTCCAATCAAGGACAGCAGTTAGCTTGGCAGAAGCAAAGGAGAGTCTGTGATCTTGGATGTTAAATGTTAACAAAAGACTATAAATAAATGATACACAACCTTGCATTGATTGGCCATGAACATAAGAGACACATTTTAGTTACTGCATGTTGATAGCACAGGTCTCTACGGATGGCAGTGTTGGTCAGACTGCCTCCCCAGTTCACTCATAATGGTGAATGATACTATTTAGCTTGAGTGTCTTTCCTCTCCGTACCTTCAGCACAGTCATTGTTAGTGTGGTAGAATGAGACTTAATGTGCTCTTCAGAAAACATATTCTCTTCCTCCTATTCCAAAATATTAGTATCAAAAGATCTTAAGTTGTTGCAAAGTACTTTCTGCAGTTCGTTGCCAGATAACTTGGCAGACTATCCACTCCAGCAATGGCAGCTTGTTAAACAGTTTGACACCATTGATTGTGTTTTATAAAGTTTGTTTCACTTGAAAAGTCTCAACTGGAGTGTCTTTGCACTTTGCAATTTTTAATTTACACTTTATTTTTCATAAATATGTTTTATGACTTCCATGGCCCCCAGAAGGGTTGGGGTTAGACACATAGTTATATTAGATTATATATTGTTATTATTATTATTGATGAGCTCGGACGTTATCGTTTCTGTTATCACTTCTGTTTAACATTTTGGTTTAATTTGTTATCACCAGTAAAAAGCACAGTGCGATAGCTCAGCTAATAGTGAACTGTAGCAAACAGGCTACAAATAAAGCTGTCTGTATGGAGTCTAACTGTTTAGCTTTGTCTGACACATATCTTTAAATTCTGAAGCACACTGAGAGGAAGCAGCTCCTGCTCTCTCTACCAGCGTTAATGCAGAACCAGCAGGAGGACAGAGGACAGGAGAAGGGCTGACACTGACGGACGTTTGTGTTCTCCAGTCTTTATAAACTTCACTCAGGAGCAACATTTATTTTATTGACATTTTAGATTTGTTTTCAGGGAGATATTAATGAGTTCATATAGCAAATTTGCTGTTGTTTATTACATTACTGTTGCTGCTCATTTATAAAATATAAATAACTTCTAATCCTGTTCTGAATTTACTCTTTTTTATAAACAATATATTAAAAAAAACTATTATTTAGTGATGAAAAAGAACCAATGAGAGTACTTATACAGAACCAAGCCCATCAGAATCATTGTATTGATACAATCCTAATGATACTCATCCCTAGTATCGAATAAGTGAGAATACCTGTAACATGTTGTATTCTCTATTGACAGGTACAGGGTGGGTGGTATGTACAGTCTGGCTCTGAGCATCCCAGATGGGAACCTAGACAACGCACAGCAAATCTACAAAGACAACCCCTCAAGAGACGTCACGGATACGCTTAATAAAGGTGAAGTGTACGAAGGCAGAGGACTTGTTGCAGCAAAAGTTAAACATCTTGGTGACGGTAAATCTGAACATGCCGAGTGGCGAGTTTTGCAGGAATTAAATCGTGAAGACACTGGGGGTAAGTTGTTGGTCATGTACTCTTACGCTTCCTCTTGTCCCGGAACTTGTACAAAACCCAAAGGTCCTTTCAGCATCATGAAGTACATCGATGAAGTCATTGATGAAGATCAGGGAGGAGTCTTTGTGTTTGAAAAAGTATTCAAGCCCAGAGGTTCCGGAGAAATTGACAAGAAGGACCTGATAACGGCTCTTAAAAATCTTGGAACATCTAAAATCAAACTTGCAGACATATTCCGCTGTTTCACACCAGTCAACCTACCTTTTCAGTGCACAAGCTGCTCCATTAATGGAGAAGTTGCAGAGACGTGTGTTGATTACATAGCCTAACAGAGTTCTGCAGGTCCGAGTCCTGAAGCCCAGAAATGAGTCAGCATTTTTTCACTTCCCGTTTCCTTGTGTGGAAGTTTTCTGTTTTCAGAATGGGTTTTTGGTTAGGTGTCTGAAATAAGGTCTGTGGTTAATAGAAGCTTAAAAGATTTGAACGCTTTGAATTACTTAAATTTTGAAGTTTTCATGTTTCTTAAATATTGCGCTTGCTAAAAAGAGGCTAAATGAATAAGCAAAGCGTCACCACGGCGACTAGTCTTTACAGCCTCGAGGTGTTTAAACTCGTGCTCATTAGTTCTTCTATAGACTAACTTTAGCTTTTTACTTCTGACGATTGCATTTACACTTAAAAAAATCATAAAAGTGATGTTCATTTGTGAAGATTAGTTTGATCAACACACGGTGTAAGCATCATGAACCTTTGTTTGCCACAGAGTTAGTTTTCTGCAATAATCCAAAGTGAAATATAAAAATCCCAATGGGTCATTGTCGAGGGTCCGGGGCGATGCTCACTTCCTGGTTGGCCTTCAAACACACGACATGCCTGCATCTAGTTAGAAACAGACGCTTGTTGTGACTTCAAATATTTGGCTCGCAAAACCTCGCATTTTCCCTCGAGTCGCATGTTCAGCAGTCTCAGGTTATTTTGACTTTCATTGCACCTTACTGAATAAGTACTCGTTGAGTATCAGTCCATCCACCACCCATGTTCTTGCACAGAACACACATTTAGATAATAAAAACGTTATAAACGTGTCACTCAAGTTGAAAACAATGCAGGGGGTTCGATGACGGATGAGTAGATGTGCTGAATAAAGATGTTCTGTAATGATTTTGTTAACATATAGGTCATTTGGCTTTGATTCGACCTGCCAACTGGTGCTTGTGTATCTTTGTCTTCATATGTTGTACTGATTGCGCAACCCACTGCATGGGCCAATTTGTGAGTTTGGGCTATGTTAACTAAATTGACTTGACATGTTTGGAAACCCGCGTTACAGCCAGTTTATATAACTATTACGTGAGAATTGTTTTTGTTTTTATTGTACTGGAACACTCTGTATTCATTTAGGTAAAGCTAAACCTCTATTTACTGTGCTCATGTCCTTGTACTCTATATCTCTGTAAAGCATTGGCAAATTAAAGTTTGGCTCAGCATTGTCTTTGGTCATTTTGGTTTTCTGTGTGTCAGTAATTTGAGAACCTTAAAAACCAGTACTATTATTTACTAAACCGTTTACATTATATATGAAAACAGGAAGATTTCAGTTTTGTGGCGACTCTACTAGTCACCCACCAAGCAGAAGTCTTCAACTTGTCCTTATCTGTTGATGACGAAGGAGCCAGCGAGCTAACACAACTCAGGGTGAGAGCGCTGCTACAATTTGTTCCTCCTGAAGGAGTTCCTCTTTGACACACAAGTCCCATCTGGTTTTAAAGACATTTACATCTTAATGAACGCCTTTGGGGGTCCGAGAGATAATAAAGCATCATCTTGGACATATGATCCTCTCTGGAGGCTGATCTGGGGGTTTTGCTTTTTTGTGCCAAACGTTTACTTTAATGCAGAGCTTCAACTAAGGATGCTTTTTTTTAAATATTCACTTGATCCTTTGGTCTATATAGTTGTTCATGGCATAAATAATGGTAAACAACAGGTTTTGGTACATCGAAAGTAACATGATGAAAGTCGATGTACCGAAACGTTGTCACTAAATGTCTCTGAATGTAAGAGAAGAAGAATGCGGGAGCTTTTTGTTCTGTCTATAGAACGGTGAAAAATGTCTATCACTCTCTCCCCCGAGCCCAAAGGGACGTCCTCGTAGTGCTTGTTTTGTCGGATTCCAGTCAAAAACATGTTCAGTTTACTATCACAGCGATTTTCAACCACTGTGCCACGGCAAAATGTCCAATTTCACTTAATCGGTCCAAAAAAATATTATTTAGTTGCCACAAATAATTTGCCATTGTTGAGCGTCTGAGCCTGCAATTTATATCTCTGGGGTCGACGGACGGGCCGGCGCGTCCACGCGGTGTTTACTCGCTGTTTAAATTATTATCTCCGCGATATTAAAGCACAGAGATCTGGTTAAGATGTCTACGGTAGCGTGTGCTCTCCACTTCCGTCTACTAATTCTCATGAGATCTTACGTGACTCACACAGCGCGCCAGGAGCTTGGACGTGTGGTGTGATTCGTGGGTGTCGAGCTCCGCCTCTCACCATCATTTGTGGATTCATGTGTCCGTCAACATTTTTGTATGAAACTAACCAATGGACACTCAGTAAACCACTAAGGACCTACCCACCACCTCACCTACAGAAACACTGTGTTTACATTCAGTCTGCATGAGAGAGCTCAGAGAGAAGAGAGGGAGTATGAAGAGGAAGTTTACAGTTAGAGACGTACTTTCAGCGATATATTTAATATTTTGTTTGAAAACAAAAACGGTTGTAATGTTCATTTTTCATTTGTACACATCCCATGAAGCTTGATCTGTAGTATGAAGTAATGACTCAGTCCCTTTTGATCTCAGTCCCTCTAACAGCTGGTGGAAGTAGAGTGACAGACATCACTTCTACTCAAAAAACGATATTAAAAAATGTGGTTCTTGACATTTATTATACATTTATCTACTATTTTATCCATATATTCCACCACTGTTGTGAACCTAAGACTTTGGTAAACCAATTTCAAGCACCAAAACAGTTCACATGAGTAAAGTTATATTTTCACAAGAGATTTGAAGAATTAAAAAAATCAGACTTCAATTTTTTAGCTTTATGGAAAGATTATCCCTGTACACTGTATCTTAAGACAATTGGTGGCTCGTATAGATAGCTGAGATTGTTCTGCAAATTATCATATACAACACATGGGTATGTCTCATATGCAAGTTCCTTTAAAGGTGAATTTAAGAAAATATGTAAATGCCCAAGAACAGGGACTATTTTGTTCGCCTGCGCACACAAACTGAGAAACAGGTAACTTTTATGAGGAAATCCACAAATGTGTCTGAGAAAGCTCTCAAAGCTGCTTAGTAGCTGAACTGGTGGCCAAATCCAAAAGCCCGCACACTGTGGCAGAGACATTAATACGACCTGCTGCAAAGCCATTATGAACGAGATGCTCGGCCCTGACGCGGTTAACGAAGTAACTAAAGTCCCGGATAAAGTCTCAGATAACACAATAACAGACGTATTGGTGACATTTTTTTGTTGTAAAAAATGTGCCGCGGCTCAAAAAAGGTTGAAAAACACTGTACTATCACATAAGATAAAGAAATGCAGCAAGTAATAATGTAGAAAGCATTTTTGCTTGACAAATGTAAATCAATTAATCAATGATCTGACAATCTGACCTCTACACATAGTTTGTTGTCCTTTTTGTTTGTTTAATAACTTTATATTTTACTATCGTCCTGTAAAAGTGTTCTCTGAACTGACGTCACGTAGGTTGAAGGCTACTGAGAAGAATTTGACAGTTTATTCATCAACAGAGAAACTGTAGTTTGACGATAAAAAAATCTTAACTCACAAAAATATCATGATAAAAAAAAAGTGGAGCTCTTTGTTTTTTTTTGTTTTTTTTATGTTGAAATGATGGTGTTTATACTGGAAGGTCTACTGTAACAAAAGTTCTAAATTCAGAATACACATTTACAGAAACAGGCCCGGTAAGTGACATCACATAAGCATAACTGTCTTTGTTCTCATGATAATGAACATTTGATGATGAGCATGTGAGTCCCACGCTCTACACCGCGCTCACACGGTGGTTAGCGCTGAAGACGCCATCGTGACTTCTCAAATCATGCAGAGATAAAAACCTAACCCCCCTCTTATCTTCATCTTCCTACTTTTTGAAAGACATGTTCAAATAAGGGTATGATGAGAGGCGAGGGGTTTGTCTAATGTCCTCTGTAAAGAAAAACGTGAGTTCCCTCTGACTTTGTTCGCTGAGGCAGCATCTTCCCTTCAAACACTGAGAAGAAACCTCCGAGCATCAGACGTGTCTCTACGCTACAGCAGGTACATGAAAGAACAGGTGTACGCTTTCACAACGCTTCTTTTCATTCGTGATAAATTTGCTGATGATTTTCAGGATTTAAGGGACGTAAATAAGTGGTGTTAAGTTTCATGCCTTGTCAATTTAAAAGTAACACTATTGTATTTCGGTGCAGCTCTCAGCACCAAAAATATTGTTTTTAATGAAGGATTGGAGTTTGATTTTGTCAGTGTGACGTTCAAAAGTTCTTTAAACTAATAAACAAGATTTAATTATAGATACGATATGCTTCCTTATTTACCTTGACAGATCATTTTTCATCAAGTTAGTCGTATAAAACAGGAAATGTGTATATTTTTTAACAGTCGTTTCAGTCATTTTCTATATTCAGCTTCTCAAATGTGAGGTTCTATTCATTGTTACGTTCCCCAGCTAATGTCTAGGGGAGGCGGGGAGTAATTTGATGACGTCACCTTTGACTTTGGGAAACCGATGGTCATTTTTCACATGACATTAAAGTAGACAAACTAAGATTATTCAAGAAAATAATCTGCACTTTAATCGATAAAGAAAATAATTGATAGTTTCAGCGCTAGAAAGAACATTAATATGTTTATCTTCTGTAACATAACAGTGTTCCAGTAGTAGTAAATAAACAAATCATAAAGTCGGGGAAGTGACTCAGCATTTGTTATTTGTCTTTTCTGTTTTAGGGTTTTTAGATCTCGTTGGCAGCAGCATTGAAGGTGAGCGTTCTCATGATCCTGACCCCGTTTACATTTGACGACTGCTTTTGTTCCCTTTTTCTCTGGAACGTCGACTTTTACTGCAAAACATTCGGTTTCCATGTTGTGAATATTTAGTTATAAAGTGGTGGAAGAAGTACTCGTTGCTATTTTTACACAAGTAAAAGCTCTATCACGCTGTAGAAGTACTCTGGTACGAGTAAAAGTCCTGCATGGAAAATGTTACTTCAGGAAAAGTACATTAGTATTAACATCAAAAAGTACCAAAAGTAAAAGTACTCATGATGCAGAATGGTTCATTTCAGAATATATTATGTTATTATATTATAACTATTGATGCATTGATGTTCATCTCTTTTGATTTTATTAATATATATTTTATATATTACTTTACATTCTGTAGCATGTTAATTTCCCCCCAGGTACCAATAAATCATTGTTGACTTAATAATATCATAATTAATTTATTGATTATATGTGTATTGTTTTTCTGAACTTGCTAAATAGTTTAAGCTGTCAGGTAAATGTAGTGGAGTAAAAAGTACAATATCTCCCTCAGCGATGTGGTGGAGTAGAAGTGTAAAGTAGCAGAAAGTATAAATACTCAGGTAAAGTACCAGTACCTCAAATTAGTGGGAGACGGATTATGAAAGTTTGACCTTTAAAACTATTTTCAAATTTCTCAAGAAGAAAGTGTTGTATTTATTTCTCCACATTATTTTTTTCTCACTAAACTTTAAATAAGGAACTGAACATGTTATATATTAGATGTTGAAACTATGCAGGTGGCGTGTGGTGGTGACGCTTGGGTTTAATTAAAAAACAACCGGCTGCAGATTATACACGTTTTGAGATTGTAACGTGTATCATTATTATCCCTGATGATGTTTGGTAAAAATACTCAGATGGCCGGCCCGTGCTGGATGGCTGTGACGCTGGGCTTGTTGCTGGCTGTTGGAAACAGTTCGGCTTTTGAAAGACCAGACCAGAACCAACTTGCAGAAATCGTCAAAGAGATCTTGCAGAAGTGAGTCATTGTGTAAAAAACAGACATGTTGATCGACTTCATCTTCATTTTCTCTAAACAAAACACGCCCGACATTCATTGTTCTGTTCTCTCCCATTGTGTCTGAGACCAGTGGACACTGTGGACACCTTTAAAGGGGACATATTATGTTCGTTTTCAGGTTCATACATGTAATCTGGGTTTCCACTAGAAAATGTTTACATGCATTAATGTTGAAAAAAACACATTATTTTTCTCATACTGTCTGTCTTAATAGACCCGTATTCCCCTTCTGCCTGAAACGCTCCGTTTTAGCTCCTGTGTCCTTCAACAAATCTGATTGGCTTGTTGAATCACATGTTTTCTGATCCAGGCAGCTCCCAAAAACTGCAGTGGTCGTCTTATTGCATTGTCGGTTGGAAGGCACTCTAGAGTTTTTCATGATATCTCCCCTTTAAAAAGCAGGTCTTTTTAAACTTGACTTAGGTTCTTTAGTCTCTTATTTAATGTGTATTATCTTTATGTTTTTAACTTCTGATTTCATGTCTGTTGTCCTGTGTTTTATTTGCTTCTCTGTCTTTAATTGTGAAGAACATTGTGATGTCTGCACTTGAAAAGTGCTATTTACTTACTTTTATTTCTATTATCTGGTTTCATTCTGCTGTTATTTAGTTAACTGTTGCACATTAAAAAATACTAAAACTAAACTATACGACAACCCTCCTTTTGGCAACACCTGCTCTTGGATTCATCATTTCTGAAGATAAGAAACTTTGAGTGAAACAAGTCTGATATGTTTAATATCTGCTTAATGAATTGTCACATTTAAATAACAATACAATTCATAAAAAACTAAATAATCTGTAAACATGACAAACTATAGTTGAGTTGCCTTTGTAATTTTATTTCATTTAAAAGAAGAATGAGCAGTAAGAGGAGCTGCTCGTCTTTTTGCTTTTTAATTTTTCATGCTGTATTGGTCCCTTAGAATTTTAATATATATTACGATGGGCTTTTGTGTTGCGTCTCTCTCTCATATTCAGCCTGTAAATCCGATGATCAGTGCATCTTTCCATCTATCTAACTTCCATCTATCTAACTTTCTGAACTTCTGTTCTGTATCAAACTATCAAACATGTCAGTGACGTTTTGTGTCTGTATTCATTCGGCAGGTATACACCAAGCTACTTAAAAGACACGGGTGCAAGGTCAGTAAGTGATTGAGTAAACATTACTCAAATAAAAGTTAAAATGTGCTTTATAGCAAAGAGAAAAGACTGTAGACGACTTTAACAACATACATCACAGACTGACGGAACAAATGCTACATTATGTAATACATACTGTTTACCATGGATGATTTTCCACATGCACACTTTTTAATTCACAATATTAAGAAAGAATTCTGGACGAACAATTCAATTTTGACTTTCTATATTTAATCCACAAAAGAGAAAATAACAGATGTCTGCAGTAACATATGACTGAAGTCTACGGTTTAATTTGGTTCCTTTACTTTATCAGCATACTGTTTTGAATGGCATCTGCTTTACATCTTGTGTATCTGTTCCCTTTGACAGAAGCAACCCCATGTTCAGTCTGGCTGTCAGCATCCCATACAACAACAACAAGAACAAGTACGACATCAGTGAAGTCACTGACTCTGACTCTGCTGAGGATGTATTAAAGACGATTTTAAGATGTGAAGTTTACAGTGGCACGAGGGTGGTTGCAGCCACAGTTCTGAGATGGCCCAATGTTCTGGAACAGTGTCCTCATGAAAAAGTACAATGGTCTGACGTACTGAGTAAATGTGGTCAAACGTCTATGACGTGGGCTCAGGTTAATACGGAGTGCCCTGAAGCAGTTGAACAACGTGACGCTGATCATGCCGAGTACCGTACTCTGACGGCCTTTAACACCTTAACAAATAGACTAAACAAAAATGATTTCATGCTTTTCTACGTTCTTGCTTCCCCGTGCGATCAAATATGTACAAATCCAGACCATCCCATGAACATTCTCAATAGCATAAATGCGATGATGAAATGGAACAACTACGCTGTTGTGTTTTCCAATGTATTCAAGCCCAGAGATGGTGAGCCCATACCTGAGGAGGACCTCAAAGGAGCGGTTAAGCGGCTTGGGACATACAAGGGTGCCCTCGGATCAATCGGTCTGAACAACATATTCCGTTGCAAAGGCAAAAAAGGCTCAGTGGCGTGCACAAGCTGCTCTACTAGTGGTGAAGTCACCCCCTACTGTTACAATGACAAGTCTAAGCCTGTGATCACCAACTTGCCATCCACTTCATTGAAACAGACTCCACGTGGCAGAAGGGTTTCCCCCTCACGGAGTAGTCAGCGTGAGAGAGACCAAAAAAACAACGACATTAACACTAATGTTGACGGTAATTCAGGAGGGGTGGTGGGTCAGGGTGGCAGTGGCCTTGGAGTGGACAGTAGCAGCGCAGGGGGCCAGAGGAAACAAAGACGTGGCAGGGGTAAAAAAGGGAAAAAGACTAATGAAGGTGAAGGGGTTTCCTCCTCACAACCTGGCCTTGGGGTCCGTAAGACAGGAGGTCAGGTCAGAAAAGTGGGTGGACGCAGAGTGAAGCCAAAACGACGTGGAGGGGCAGACAAGCCGAAGAGCGATCAGACACAGAGGAAGAAGAAAAGACAGAGCAGAGGAAAGACACAATGGAGCCAGGAGGCACAGAGGGGTGCTGAGAAGCAGAGTCAGAAGAGGCAGAAGAATAAGCAGCCACAGAGGAAGGGGAAAAAACCGAGGGGTGGAGAAATGAAGAGAATTTATCAGCCACCGAAGAGGAAGGGGAAAAAGCCGAGGCGTGGGTAAACAAAGAGGAGTTAGCAGGAGGACAGCGCAGGACGAGCTTAAAGTATATAAATCTATTCAACTAGCCGTAACTCTTAAAATGTGCACTTACAATCAAAACTTCTCTGAATACATGTTAATGTGAAGAAAAAAAAGAAAAAAACACAAGTCGCTTTGGATTAAAGAGTCAAATTTACTAAAAAGATGTGATAGTACTTCACAATAGAAGGCCACTGGCAACCTGATAGATTTAAAGGGCCATAACTCATTGGGAGAGTCTGACTCCGACCTTGAAATGCATCATTCATCCTTCCACACTGGCCTACTACGTACTAAGATTTAGGTACATGCTCAAAAGTATGCGCTTATTCCACTTATCTAGTCCGCTAACTTGCGCGTTGCTGCTTCATTTACATATTAGCCATATTAGGCTGTTTTCAGCGATAGTGAGTAAAATGTTTGTTTTCAATACTGATAAATACTTTTTATTATTAAAAACAGCTAAAGTCATATCATGTAGGGAAGAGAAATGCGTCATAATTTCTGAGGTGAATGCATTATAATTCGACGACTACTGCTGAAAATATTTTGCCAAACATGAGCAGTTCGAGACGACAACTGCAGGGAAGCAACTAGTGCAGAACCAAGAAGAGTCTTCGTGTAATCAAACAGGAAATTAATCCATTTGTATTTTTCTTGTACCGATACAAGACTTAGTATCGGCAGTATAAATACTTTGAGGATGGGTCAACCCATCCCAAACATACATCTTCTCTTTGGGACGTTTTTCATATTCAACACCACACCACAATGTGTGTGAGATGAGTATCTGTGTCAGGACATCGTACTTTAAAGACTTAAGTGTGCCAACATGAGGATGAGAAGCAAGGGGGCAATAGAGTAGTGAGAGCAAACCCAACCATGTTACCAAGCATCCAGGGCAAACTTATCCATAAGTCACAGTTTTTGATACTCTGTGATACACAAAGGTGATTTTGTTTCAAATTAAAAAACAAAAAGGAAGTCTGATGTAAATGAACCTCAGTATTTACTCATGTCACTGTAAACTATAGCTTTGTAAAGTGTGATCAAATCCTCTGCTGTTCTGTTCTTTCGCATTAAAGCTTGGCTCAGCATCAACTCTGATGTGTCCGTGTGTCTGTAACAAGTCTGGATCTTCCGGGCGAAACAGTTCAACGTATCTTACAGATAAAACCTATTTTATTATCCTCTTCTCTCTTTTACATTTTTTACGCATGAGTGACTTTGAATGTTCAGATAAAAGGCGTAGTGCCATGCTGCAGGTGTTGATAATCTCCCAAATTAAAACTGCAACTAATCCAACAATACTTTATTTCATTAAATGGCTCGACCTCACAATATATACTAGATAATGTAGTGGTACACTGGTGATATAACACTGAAAGGGTTAACATTAATACAGCCAGTAAAGGTTCCTAATAGAGGTCTTTATTATCAGTATAAATGGGGTGAACAAATGAATAAGTCAGTAAAACACAATACAGTTCAACAGAACCACAAACCTCATCCTCCAAAATGATCATTCAGTTGAATCAACCGCTCTCTGAACACATGATCGCCTCATGAAGGGAGAATTACTGCAGCAGGTGTATTACACTGCATTAGATTTAGCTAGGTGTTCCTAATAAACTGGCAACTACCTTCAGCTTTGAGGTTAATATATAGTTTAAACTTGAATCAAAAATGTTTTTCTTCTTAAAAACACATTTCATTTCCCTATTTCCACAGCACTAATATTTGAAAATAACTGTAAAAAATAGGTGTTTGTGTATTTAACCCACGTGTTAACACGCTCGAGAAAATTCTTCCTCTTCTCTACATGGGCAGCAGAAAGCACGCTGCCTTTTCTTCCCCATTCTGGCCAGAATGCCCTTCAATCTGCAAGTCATGATGAAGCAGCACTTGGGTTCACACACAAAACATTTTCTCAGAGAGGCAGCACGAGTTCTCAGAAGGCCTTTTTTTTAAGTCCTAAAGACGAGAAAGGAAATGATCAAGATAAATAATTACAAGATATATTATTTTAAAAGCAAATGAGACGCAAGATAAAGTCAAACACTTTTGTCAAAATTCTTTTTGAACTGAGAACAGACTGTATACGACCTACTTCTCCGTTAGCCTCAAAAACTATTGGGCAGATAACCACCACTTTTTCTGTCGTCAACAGGGCAAAACTCCCCCTGTACACAAGAACTTACACCCTTAAACATCTCAGTGTCAGCAGGGAAGCGGATACATCAAGAGTTCGATTGCAGCCACCCTGATCGAGTTGGAAAGACATTTAGCCGATGTAGACTGGGGGGCTAACGGCCCAAACACAAACCCAGGGTGAAAGCACACGCAGCTCAGTAAATTAATTTTGTGACGTGAAGTGGAGAGAGAAGCTGGATGTAAAATAAATACAGTGATGCATTAGAAGGTCTACAGGTGAAGTTTGGGCACACTTCAATACTTCAATTCCTTTTTTACAGGTTCATTAGGATTATGTGTTTTAGGACAATACACCTGTTTGAATAATATGAAATAATTAAGGAATAAATCCATCACATCAATTTACCAACACTGCAATTCAGAAATGCTCTGTTCATTTTGGTTGATGTGTGGTATTTGGTGTTTTTACTGTCGCATCGATGAAACATTGGAACGCACTGAACGTTAAACTTGTGTCGTTAAACATGTCTGCTGCACTGGGACGGTGACTTGTTAGCTCACATCTAACTAACACCTTCTTCTAAGTCTTCCTCATTTCTGAGAAAATTCAAAAGAAGAACCTACGGTCATGGTACCACTTTGAGGGTATGGTCTCACACTCCTCTATACAAATGTTCCTTCCTTCTGACTGTTTTCAATGCAGCAACACGTTGCCACTTAAAGCAGACGAAGAAGAAGAAGAAGAAGAAGAAGAAGAAGAAGAAGAAGAAGAAGAAGAAGAAGAAGAAGAAGGCTTCAGAGGCTCCATTGAACATCTCTCTCCACCAGACAGGTACAAGTTACACCACAAACCAACACAAAAGATCTGTGTTAAATATTTGGAATTTTTTAATGAGATATGTTTTTTAAATTATATTTTTTAAATGTGCATATTGTAGCATAAATAACGGTAAACAATATAATAATATTAATTCTGACTGATTTTTAAAACCACTGAGCGTCTGCGTACATCTATGTAGAGGTGGGCGGTATAAAAGGAATATACTGTCCACACGCACAGACATACGCACCCACACACACACACACGCACGCACACACACACACACACACACACACACACAGCAAAAACCACACAGACGCATACACACGCACGCACGCACGCACACACACACACACACACACACAGCAAAAACCACACAGACGCATACACACGCACGCACGCACGCACACACACACACACACACACACACACACACACACACACACACACACACACACACACACACACACACACACACACACACACACACACACACACACACACACACACACAGAGTATTTGTCTGCCGAACAGCTAATGTTACCGGAGGTTGCCTTGACTACTCAGTAAAAATGTCTATTGGGCGAAAGGTAAATTAAAATGCTATCATGATGTGTTTAAATATAATCTTGTGACATGTAGTTTTTGGTGATAAACTTGAATAAATACAGTTGTTTGTTTTCACAGCAATATAAAATAGATATTAGAGAGGGAATTATAACGTTTTAAAATAATAATGCTAATAATATAATATAATAATAATAAAATATTTGTTTTAATCAAAGGAAGTAATTAATTCAAAATACAATCATTTATTTTCTATTGTGAATTGCGTGTTTTCTGGAAATAACCATTACAAATGACAATGAAGTAAAAAGTTAACATTTAGAATTGATGCCGGTTTACATTGACTTTGGGATGGTTGAAATTATGCCATAGAGTTTCCATACCAGTACTCTACCCCTTCAGAAGCATACGTTGCTTTATATGGTTATCATCCGTATTTCAAAATTATACCATGATGTATATTTTAGGCCATACAGCACAGCCCTACATATATGATTTTATATTGGCGGTTGGGTGGCTTAGGGGGGGGACAGCAAAAATATTTCCTTTGAAGGGTTGCTCGAGTCTAAAAAAGTTTTACAATATTTAAGTTGTTTTTGTTGAATAACAGAAAAGGCTAATGTCAATAAAATAGACAAACTATTTGTTTTTAATTTATTTGTTGACCTCGTCATCTTGTTTAAGTTCTAGTCTTTTTTTATCCACGTAATGACAATATTGCTCTCTATCATTAAACTTAAAATTGTATCTAGATGGCTGGACTGCAGTGGATGACGGTGACGCTGGTATTCTTCCTGTCCGTTGGAAGCTGCGTTGCTGTGGACCAGAACGACCTTACAAAACTTATGAAAGCTGTCAAGAATAAGTGAGTCACCACCCCTTACTGCTCATTGTCTTTTGATGTTTAACGCATGTCCAATCAAGGACAGCAGTTAGCTTGGCAGAAGCAAAGGAGAGTCTGTGATCTTGGATGTTAAATGTTAACAAAAGACTATAAATAAATGATACACAACCTTGCATTGATTGGCCATGAACATAAGAGACACATTTTAGTTACTGCATGTTGATAGCACAGGTCTCTACGGATGGCAGTGTTGGTCAGACTGCCTCCCCAGTTCACTCATAATGGTGAATGATACTATTTAGCTTGAGTGTCTTTCCTCTCCGTACCTTCAGCACAGTCATTGTTAGTGTGGTAGAATGAGACTTAATGTGCTCTTCAGAAAACATATTCTCTTCCTCCTATTCCAAAATATTAGTATCAAAAGATCTTAAGTTGTTGCAAAGTACTTTCTGCAGTTCGTTGCCAGATAACTTGGCAGACTATCCACTCCAGCAATGGCAGCTTGTTAAACAGTTTGACACCATTGATTGTGTTTTATAAAGTTTGTTTCACTTGAAAAGTCTCAACTGGAGTGTCTTTGCACTTTGCAATTTTTAATTTACACTTTATTTTTCATAAATATGTTTTATGACTTCCATGGCCCCCAGAAGGGTTGGGGTTAGACACATAGTTATATTAGATTATATATTGTTATTATTATTATTGATGAGCTCGGACGTTATCGTTTCTGTTATCACTTCTGTTTAACATTTTGGTTTAATTTGTTATCACCAGTAAAAAGCACAGTGCGATAGCTCAGCTAATAGTGAACTGTAGCAAACAGGCTACAAATAAAGCTGTCTGTATGGAGTCTAACTGTTTAGCTTTGTCTGACACATATCTTTAAATTCTGAAGCACACTGAGAGGAAGCAGCTCCTGCTCTCTCTACCAGCGTTAATGCAGAACCAGCAGGAGGACAGAGGACAGGAGAAGGGCTGACACTGACGGACGTTTGTGTTCTCCAGTCTTTATAAACTTCACTCAGGAGCAACATTTATTTTATTGACATTTTAGATTTGTTTTCAGGGAGATATTAATGAGTTCATATAGCAAATTTGCTGTTGTTTATTACATTACTGTTGCTGCTCATTTATAAAATATAAATAACTTCTAATCCTGTTCTGAATTTACTCTTTTTTATAAACAATATATTAAAAAAAACTATTATTTAGTGATGAAAAAGAACCAATGAGAGTACTTATACAGAACCAAGCCCATCAGAATCATTGTATTGATACAATCCTGATGATACTCATCCCTAGTATCGAATAAGTGAGAATACCTGTAACATGTTGTATTCTCTATTGACAGGTACAGGGTGGGTGGTATGTACAGTCTGGCTCTGAGCATCCCAGATGGGAACCTAGACAACGCACAGCAAATCTACAAAGACAACCCCTCAAGAGACGTCACGGATACGCTTAATAAAGGTGAAGTGTACGAAGGCAGAGGACTTGTTGCAGCAAAAGTTAAACATCTTGGTGACGGTAAATCTGAACATGCCGAGTGGCGAGTTTTGCAGGAATTAAATCGTGAAGACACTGGGGGTAAGTTGTTGGTCATGTACTCTTACGCTTCCTCTTGTCCCGGAACTTGTACAAAACCCAAAGGTCCTTTCAGCATCATGAAGTACATCGATGAAGTCATTGATGAAGATCAGGGAGGAGTCTTTGTGTTTGAAAAAGTATTCAAGCCCAGAGGTTCCGGAGAAATTGACAAGAAGGACCTGATAACGGCTCTTAAAAATCTTGGAACATCTAAAATCAAACTTGCAGACATATTCCGCTGTTTCACACCAGTCAACCTACCTTTTCAGTGCACAAGCTGCTCCATTAATGGAGAAGTTGCAGAGACGTGTGTTGATTACAAAGCCTAACAGAGTTCTGCAGGTCCGAGTCCTGAAGCCCAGAAATGAGTCAGCATTTTTTCACTTCCCGTTTCCTTGTGTGGAAGTTTTCTGTTTTCAGAATGGGTTTTTGGTTAGGTGTCTGAAATAAGGTCTGTGGTTAATAGAAGCTTAAAAGATTTGAACTCTTTGAATTACTTAAATTTTGAAGTTTTCATGTTTCTTAAATATTGCGCTTGCTAAAAAGAGGCTAAATGAATAAGCAAAGCGTCACCACGGCGACTAGTCTTTACAGCCTCGAGGTGTTTAAACTCGTGCTCATTAGTTCTTCTATAGACTAACTTTAGCTTTTTACTTCTGACGATTGCATTTACACTTAAAAAAATCATAAAAGTGATGTTCATTTGTGAAGATTAGTTTGATCAACACACGGTGTAAGCATCATGAACCTTTGTTTGCCACAGAGTTAGTTTTCTGCAATAATCCAAAGTGAAATATAAAATCCCAATGGGTCATTGTCGAGGGTCCGGGGCGATGCTCACTTCCTGGTTGGCCTTCAAACACACGACATGCCTGCATCTAGTTAGAAACAGACGCTTGTTGTGACTTCAAATATTTGGCTCGCAAAACCTCGCATTTTCCCTCGAGTCGCATGTTCAGCAGTCTCAGGTTATTTTGACTTTCATTGCACCTTACTGAATAAGTACTCGTTGAGTATCAGTCCATCCACCACCCATGTTCTTGCACAGAACACACATTTAGATAATAAAAACGTTATAAACGTGTCACTCAAGTTGAAAACAATGCAGGGGGTTCGATGACGGATGAGTAGATGTGCTGAATAAAGATGTTCTGTAATGATTTTGTTAACATATAGGTCATTTGGCTTTGATTCGACCTGCCAACTGGTGCTTGTGTATCTTTGCCTTCATATGTTGTACTGATTGCGCAACCCACTGCATGGGCCAATTTGTGAGTTTGGGCTATGTTAACTAAATTGACTTGACATGTTTGGAAACCTGCGTTACAGCCAGTTTATATAACTATTACGTGAGAATTGTTTTTGTTTTTATTGTACTGGAACACTCTGTATTCATTTAGGTAAAGCTAAACCTCTATTTACTGTGCTCATGTCCTTGTACTCTATATCTCTGTAAAGCATTGGCAAATTAAAGTTTGGCTCAGCATTGTCTTTGGTCATTTTGGTTTTCTGTGTGTCAGTAATTTGAGAACCTTAAAAACCAGTACTATTATTTACTAAACCGTTTACATTATATATGAAAACAGGAAGATTTCAGTTTTGTGGCGACTCTACTAGTCACCCACCAAGCAGAAGTCTTCAACTTGTCCTTATCTGTTGATGACGAAGGAGCCAGCGAGCTAACACAACTCAGGGTGAGAGCGCTGCTACAATTTGTTCCTCCTGAAGGAGTTCCTCTTTGACACACAAGTCCCATCTGGTTTTAAAGACATTTACATCTTAATGAACGCCTTTGGGGGTCCGAGAGATAATAAAGCATCATCTTGGACATATGATCCTCTCTGGAGGCTGATCTGGGGGTTTTGCTTTTTTGTGCCAAACGTTTACTTTAATGCAGAGCTTCAACTAAGGATGCTTTTTTTTAAATATTCACTTGATCCTTTGGTCTATATAGTTGTTCATGGCATAAATAATGGTAAACAACAGGTTTTGGTACATCGAAAGTAACATGATGAAAGTCGATGTACCGAAACGTTGTCACTAAATGTCTCTGAATGTAAGAGAAGAAGAATGCGGGAGCTTTTTGTTCTGTCTATAGAACGGTGAAAAATGTCTATCACTCTCTCCCCCGAGCCCAAAGGGACGTCCTCGTAGTGCTTGTTTTGTCGGATTCCAGTCAAAAACATGTTCAGTTTACTATCACAGCGATTTTCAACCACTGTGCCACGGCAAAATGTCCAATTTCACTTAATCGGTCCAAAAAAATATTATTTAGTTGCCACAAATAATTTGCCATTGTTGAGCGTCTGAGCCTGCAATTTATATCTCTGGGGTCGACGGACGGGCCGGCGCGTCCACGCGGTGTTTACTCGCTGTTTAAATTATTATCTCCGCGATATTAAAGCACAGAGATCTGGTTAAGATGTCTACGGTAGCGTGTGCTCTCCACTTCCGTCTACTAATTCTCATGAGATCTTACGTGACTCACACAGCGCGCCAGGAGCTTGGACGTGTGGTGTGATTCGTGGGTGTCGAGCTCCGCCTCTCACCGTCATTTGTGGATTCATGTGTCCGTCAACATTTTTGTATGAAACTAACCAATGGACACTCAGTAAACCACTAAGGACCTACCCACCACCTCACCTACAGAAACACTGTGTTTACATTCAGTCTGCATGAGAGAGCTCAGAGAGAAGAGAGGGAGTATGAAGAGGAAGTTTACAGTTAGAGACGTACTTTCAGCGATATATTTAATATTTTGTTTGAAAACAAAAATGGTTGTAATGTTCATTTTTCATTTGTACACATCCCATGAAGCTTGATCTGTAGTATGAAGTAATGACTCAGTCCCTTTTGATCTCAGTCCCTCTAACAGCTGGTGGAAGTGACAGACATCACTTCTACTCAAAAAACGATATTAAAAAATTTGGTTCTTGACATTTATTATACATTTATCTACTATTTTATCCATATATTCCACCACTGTTGTGAACCTAAGACTTTGGTAAACCAATTTCAAGCACCAAAACAGTTCACATGAGTAAAGTTATATTTTCACAAGAGATTTGAAGAATTAAAAAAATCAGACTTCAATTTTTTAGCTTTATGGAAAGATTATCCCTGTACACTGTATCTTAAGACAATTGGTGGCTCGTATAGATAGCTGAGATTGTTCTGCAAATTATCATATACAACACATGGGTATGTCTCATATGCAAGTTCCTTTAAAGGTGAATTTAAGAAAATATGTAAAAATCGGGAAAATGCCCAAGAACAGGGACTATTTTGTTCGCCTGCGCACACAAACTGAGAAACAGGTAACTTTTATGAGGAAATCCACAAATGTGTCTGAGAAAGCTCTCAAAGCTGCTTAGTAGCTGAACTGGTGGCCAAATCCAAAAGCCCACACACTGTGGCAGAGACATTAATACGACCTGCTGCAAAGCCATTATGAACGAGATGCTCGGCCCTGACGCGGTTAACGAAGTAACTAAAGTCCCGGATAAAGTCTCAGATAACACAATAACAGACGTATTGGTGACATTTTTTTGTTGTCAAAAATGTGCCGCGGCTCAAAAAAGGTTGAAAAACACTGTACTATCACATAAGATAAAGAAATGCAGCAAGTAATAATGTAGAAAGCATTTTTGCTTGACAAATGTAAATCAATTAATCAATGATCTGACAATCTGACCTCTACACATAGTTTGTTGTCCTTTTTGTTTGTTTAATAACTTTATATTTTACTATCGTCCTGTAAAAGTGTTCTCTGAACTGACGTCACGTAGGTTGAAGGCTACTGAGAAGAATTTGACAGTTTATTCATCAACAGAGAAACTGTAGTTTGACGATAAAAAAATCTTAACTCACAAAAATATCATGATAAAAAAAAAGTGGAGCTCTTTGTTTTTTTTTGTTTTTTTTTATGTTGAAATGATGGTGTTTATACTGGAAGGTCTACTGTAACAAAAGTTCTAAATTCAGAATACACATTTACAGAAACAGGCCCGGTAAGTGACATCACATAAGCATAACTGTCTTTGTTCTCATGATAATGAACATTTGATGATGAGCATGTGAGTCCCACGCTCTACACCGCGCTCACACGGCGGTTAGCGCTGAAGACGCCATCGTGACTTCTCAAATCATGCAGAGATAAAAACCTAACCCCCCTCTTATCTTCCTCTTCCTACTTTTTGAAAGACATGTTCAAATAAGGGTATGATGAGAGGCGAGGGGTTTGTCTAATGTCCTCTGTAAAGAAAAACGTGAGTTCCCTCTGACTTTGGTCGCTGAGGCAGCATCTTCCCTTCAAACACTGAGAAGAAACCTCCGAGCATCAGACGTGTCTCTACGCTACAGCAGGTACATGAAAGAACAGGTGTACGCTTTCACAACGCTTCTTTTCATTCGTGATAAATTTGCTGATGATTTTCATAATAATTTGTTCTGTAAAGTGTGAGACTACATCTTCAAAATTCATTTTTGTAGCCAACAGTTCAACATGTAAAAATACTCTATAATGTAAGAAAAGTCACGTCAACGGCTGGTTGTCAGAATTATTGCTGTTTATTTATCAATTCATCAACTTATCATTTCAGCTCTAAAACGAACATGAATACTCTCTGATTTCTAAAAAGGCCTGTTTACAGATTTTTGAACAGCTCTAGAAATACAAATACGAATGCCTTTTTGTTTGGAAATTGGTCTCTATTTTCACATTTTCAATTAGTCCATTAAATAATCTAATAGTTCATGCAACATAAAAACAACTAAATGAAACGGAGATGGAGTGCAAACTCTGACACGTAAAAAGTTAGCATATCACAAATCTACAACAACTATCATGTCATGTCATTTTAGAGCGAAGCACCCAGCAGAAGTGTGTGTGTGTGTGTGTGTGTGTGTGTGTGTGTGTGTGTGTGTGTGTGTGTGTGTGTGTGTGTGTGTGTGTGTGCACGAAATAAGGCAGGCTACTTAACTCTTCTTTGTCTCTGGCATCTCATCAAATAATTAGCCGGCCGTTTAATAGTTTTGCATTTGTGAATATCAAATAATATTTGTGCTTTTAATGCTCGTCCCTGCTATTTGTGTCCTTTCTGTAGGGTGTTAGAACCATAGAACCATAGAACCATAGAACCAGCACAGCCTGCAGGCAACAGAGGGAAAGGTGAGTTATTTAATCATCATCTCAGAAGACTCTCTCTCTGTAAAAAATATTTTACATGTCATCCAACATTGTGTTGACTACTCTAAACAGGGCCGGCATGTTTTCTTTTAGTTTAGTTCTTACTGTCGTGGTGGTTTATTTCCTGGTTTGTGACGATGCTGTGTGAACGGCGTGCAGATGGCTGGCCTGCGCTGGATGGCCGTGGTGCTGACCGTCTTCCTCTCTGCTGGAGACAGTTTGGCTGCTGTGGACCAGAACTGGCTGGAGAGTGTTATAGAAGGCATCAAGAAGGAGTAAGTCCACGAAGACTGTATCTCTGTGTCTTTACTGAGGACTCTAGTACTACTACTACTGCTCCGACTACTACTACTACTATTACTACTCCTACTACTACTACTACTACTACTACTACTATTACTACTATATACTATTCAAACATCTGTGTGGAATGGAGATTCCAGAAAGAAGCCCTTGGTTTTTGAAATACATAAAATACACATTGATAGAAATATAATATTCCTTTCAATATCCATTTGTTTCTCTCCTCTCAAAGTGGTTTTCTCTTCCTAAACTCTAATAAGTTAACCTTCACCGAGTTGTTTCATTCTAGACGGCCAGGGCCGGTTCATCGACCGCTTCACAAACTCAGTGTGCAGACGTTAAACTTCTCCTCAGACCGTGCAGCCTTTCTCTCAAGGCTTTAAAACTAAATATGTAGAGGTCTACACCGAAATCTGTTGTTTTATTTCACCAATCCATTATAATTCAGAATTCATCCTAACTATTCTTGTGTATTCAAACCTTCTATCTATCCTACCATTCCACAGTATTTACTTTACATCGCATGACCGCAGCGCTCTAAATAAAGTATGTGGTCACTAGACGGAGAGGACCAGGAAACGCCCATGACTACATTTAGCTCCTGAACCTGTAACTGATGCACGTGGCAACCATCACCGCGGTGATTAATGAGTCATTTATAAGAATATATGAATATATATACATATATATATATATATATATATATATATATATATAGCGCTCATATTTTAACTGACTTTACAAACTTCTTCACAATTTAGAATAAAATAGAAAGATTAATATAACTATTTAAAATGTACAATGAGAAATCTTCAAATAGGTGTGTGTTTGTGTGTGTGTGTGTGTGTGTGTGTGTGTGTGTGTGTGTGTGTGTGTGTGTGTGTGTGTGTGTGTGTGTTTGTGTGTGTGTGTGTGTGTGTGTAAATTGTCATCGCTGTGTAGCAACCAGAAACTGGTTATATTCAGAAATGAACAAGAAACAGTAATTAAAGGGTAATAACTAAAAGAATAATTAAAACTAATTGTTGCCAAACTTGTAGAGTGAGTATTTTATTCAGATATAAGTGAAGAGAAACATTGAGGATCAATAAAGTGATGCAAGTTATCTCGAATAGTTTACAATAAATAGTTTAATAAACTATTTTAAAACATTTTGTGATCATGTATGTAATTACTGTACACCTGTCTACCACAAAAATATTATTATATTTTGACTTTTTTTTTTTTATTTTGACTTTTTTACTTATTTATGGTACGTTGCTGGAGGAAGCCTGAGATCTAAGATTTTCATTGCAATCGTTGTGCATATGGAAATAAATGACTTGAACAGACGACACCCATGACATGTTATCCTTTGGCAGGTATGCGCTCGGTGACGCCTTCAGCCTGGCTGTGAACGTCCCAGAGAACCAGGACATAGCTACTCTTCAGCAAGTCTTTCAGGGTGACCCAGCAGACGCCGTGAAACAAGCTATTTCAGAGGGTAAAGTGTACCAGGGCCCCCGGGTGGTGGCAGCAGCGCAGTCAGAGGCGGTGGCTCGAGTACTAGAACACATGCAAACCCTGGTGACGAGCAGCCCGGGTAACTTCCTCGTCATCTACTCTGAAAATTCCCCGTGTTGTACGGCAGACGCCAACGGCATCGTGGACAAGATCAACGATGTCGTTCAGAAGTGGAGCGGTTATGCGTTCGTGTTTTCTGAAGTAGCCGACGTTCCCGACGCGGACACGTCTCAACTGGCTGAATCCTTCAAGCAGCTCGCGGTTTCTAAA
>JACSYO010000378.1:60000-185000 GCA_016806645.1 Ophiodon elongatus | reverse complement strand
AGCATACCCCGCTTTATGGTCTGTTTGACTCTAAATGGACCATAATTTACTAAATGAACATCATGCTGTATTGAAGAATACTTAAACTCATAAAAGACATAAACTCATGTTTGCAATGTTTACTGAGCCTAAACATTGAACCTACTTCAAGTGAGAAATAGGTTAATTTTCTCATAGACTACCAGCAGAGTCGCCCCTGGTGGCCATTAAAGAGAATGCAAGTTAAAAGCAGTTTGGGCTTGGCTCCACTTTTCAGAACCGGAATTTGCCGCCTGGTTGACTTCCATCCTGCTGCCACATACCGTAGAGGCTTTGGGGTGAAACAAAACGAAAGTTCTTGAACAAACATGTATGTTTTATGCTTTTTAAATACCAGTAAACACTACCAACAACACGTGCATGAATTGGCTTTGGGGATATATTCCAGTAACGCAGGACGCCCGGCTCTGGATGTGGCCGGATTACTGTTCTGTTTTAATGAGCCTCGGCCCCACGAGGAGGCTAATTTTACTCAATCTGGGTCCTGGGCTGAAAACCGTTTCCAAGCCCCTCCCAAAGGATATTGATGCCAAAGCATTGCTACTCTTCACATGTTGACCTTCATTTCGAAACAAAATCCATTTTGGTGGAGTGAAATGTTTGAGTGTGAGCTGGTAAAGTCAATAGGAAAGATGCAGATTGACAAAGGGAGTGGAAAAACTCGCCAGCCACAAACAAACCCAACCCTTGTGTGATGTGGAGCTCCGCCATTTTTAGTGGATACTTTGAGCGTGTTGGCCACCAACAGACCTCGACCACGGAGCTCAATCCAGTGCAGGTGAGGAGACTTTCCTCTACTCCTGCTGTCTGGAGGCTTTCCTCCCGTGTGTCACCGCGCTGGTTTCTACATCTTCTGCTTTGGCCACTGTAAACCTCACAATGAAGGAAGTTGGACGTTGAATGGAACATAAAGAAACCCCTTCAGTGGAGGTCATTTGAGACGTATCAAAGGTGAACCTAGGCGTCTCCGGGCCAGAAGCAAACACAGACCCAATTTTTCCGCCAGACACAAATTCACTACAGGTCTCGATTTTACATCTAAATAATTTTTATTTCCACCAATCGAAACGTCACCCAGTGTGACGTCGCGCTGTTCATCAGAACAAACACCACAGTCTTTGCATCCCAATCTACCAACCACCGATGACAATAATGTCCAATAAATCTCTTCTATCTGCCGTTATGACGTTTCTACTTGTGGCCGTTTGATTCTGAACTCATCGTCCTTCAGTTTTAAGGGGCAGTGCAGAGATTTTGTGTTCCACTTTTAGAAAAGTAGGGTACTAAGTAGGGTTGGGCACGTTTTTATTTGTGCTCCTGAATTTGGGCTGTTGCTCGTAAATATTAAATAGGTAGGTAAAACTAGAAAATGGACCAAAAAACGTTTGTTTGGAGATTTTTTTTTTTTTTTTTTTTTTTTTTTTTTTTAAATAAAGGGCTTTTCACTGTGAAAGTTAGGGTGCTGTCCCGGTGAGGAGTTGACAGTTTGTGCTTCGGGAGTTTGTCCCTGTTCTCTGTGAACCCAACCCGGTCTCCAGGTCCCACAGCTCAGAGAAAGCAGGTCAGCAGACTGTAAGCAGCAGTCGATCAGTCCGCTGTATTACTGCAGGATACACACACTGTTGTTGGTCCATTCGATTCAAGTCTTATTCTCAGCACAGAAGCCTTAATTTTAATAGTACAAAACACTCGAGGTAATGTATCACCGAGGTGTAGGGTGTTACATTAAACATCGAGGTGCCCTTAAATGTTGAATCCCAGTGGAGCTGGATGAGACCGGAAATGAGTCCCAATACTCTATATTTACTTCGCGTAAGCCAGCTGAAGGTGTTAAAGCTGCATTCTCTCTCCTGACCACCAGGGGGCGACTCCTCTGGTTGTATAGAAGTCTATAGAAAATTACTCTACTTCTCTCTTGAACCCCAAAACATTTCTGTAGCATTAACAGAATTATTATCTATATATTGCTAAACTTGTTCTTTCAAAATGTGAAGGTTTCTATTTTTCTCTGCACAGTTGAGCTGCAGTGAATCTCTTTGGGGTTTTTGGGACACTTTGAGAATGTCACGTTGCTCGTGATGAGCGTTACCGTTTCACTAATTTTTCACTGTTTTCTGACTACTGTTGACTGAACAAGTAAGCTAGAAAATAATCAAGAGATAAATTGGAAATGCAAATAACCATTAGCTGCAGCCCCGATCATGTTTAAAGTTGGTATTATTATCGATGTACACGTGTTTCTGTTTCTTGAGCCACTGTACATCCCAATAAAAAAATCTTGGCTTTATTGTCTCACACTGTGTGCTAAGAGACGTGGCTCTCGACGACGGGGAGAGACAATACCTGTGTCCATGGTAACCAGGGGCAAGATCACTGCGGCGTGACGTCCGTTCTTGAGAACAATGATGGGGGCAGATGGGATACCCTCCTATTGGAGCCCAAACTTCATTCATTTTTAAACAGCATGCGATGAACACAGTGAAGCTCAGCGAGAAGAGTTCATGTTGCTGTTTTCAAACTAGTGAAGGAGTTTCTGGAAAATACTAACATTTAACAATTAACACTTGAAATGACGAAGGCACTGGCAAATGACAAGTTAGTGCAAAATGTAAAACCAATGCCGAAGTGGCTGTAATCGGTTCCTGTTTGCAGTCCGTCCGTGGAAGCACAGACCACTATCACTGGATTACTTTGACACTGAAGAGAACTTCAAAACGTGACGATTCTCAGGCTAGTTTTGCAGTTACAAAGATTTTAAGGCAAATTGTTGGAATCAGGCGCTCTGGGTTTTAAAGGACCTTTAAGATCCTAATGAGCTTTGTTTCAGAGCCGCTGCTGCAGTTCCTACTGATGGATTTGCCGAACTACAAAACAAACAATAACTTTTTCAATAACCCTTTTTCATAAAAAAAAAAAATACATACCGTACAGAGTTTTACAGAAATATATTCAAATATTTCATCTCGATTTCAAAACTAATCACACAAAATGTGAAAAAAAAGCCATTTGAAAAGCTTTTATTTGTGCCCAATGTTTGAGCGTGTCGGACCAACCAGCCGCATGACGCTGACCTCAACAGACACTTCGCTATGAACGCTGATGAACCGAATCCCACCCGTTCACTTCAAAGCTCTGAATGTCTGCTCTGTCAATCAGAAAATAAATAATGTGCTGTATTGTAAATGTCTCCCTTCTCCTTCCTTCCTCCCGCTGTCTCAGGACTCTGAGTTTGTGTGTCTGGAGTTTGACGAAACCAAAGTCAACCAGCTGCTGAAGAAGATGTCCGATATCCAGGAGAGCATCGACAGAATCGCTCACCGCACCTGAGACTGTGCGAGCGGTTCTCCTCGGACCTTCACCCGCCTCCCGACTCCGAGAGGACCTCCTTGTGTTCACATGTCAAAGGGATAGTTCACATCTTTTTTTTTTGTGTGGCCTCGATCTGTTAGTTTTGTGTGCGTTATCGCGTGACTTCGGTGAATCCAAACAAACTATTTAAAACGCCAGTCACACAATAAACAAACTAGCTAACCGATCAAGGCGGCAGGAGACCAGAAACCCCCGTGTTCTGTGAGGTAAAGTCACCGTTTTTATCAATGGAGTCTCGTGGCTTTGTAGAGTGTAGATAACGGCTTCAGTTCCCCGTCTGATGACGAGGTGAAGCGGAGGAAATATTCTAAATCTAGCGTACACTTACACTGATATATAGATTTTTATTTTTAGGTGTCTAAAATACGTCCACAGCAGAACATTGTTTTTCCTCCCGTCTGTTTCTCTAAACTCCATCTAAGTCGTAAAACACTGACTATGGAGAAGAACCTCACACAACTACACTTCAAAACATCTGAACTATCCCTTTTCAAGTTCTTATTTGTTGATGGACCAAAAGTTACGTTTTAAGCGACCATAACTCAAAGTGCTGGACTGTTTCCTGATCCTCTGAAGGGATGAAGACTCCTCTCTGACACTGCAGCCCTTTAGAGAGAAAGGGAAGACGAGGTCATTGCAGAGAAGGTTTCAGTAGTTTAAACCACCCGTCTGAAGCAGGGTGTTTCTTTTTTTGGGGGGTGGGGATTATGCAATGAAGCAAAACAGAAACCACAAATCCTTAAAGTAAACACTGCAGTGTGAAGTGAAAATCAGGATGAGCAGGATACGACTTTAAGGGTCAGAATGTTAAAAAGTGAATGTTTGAGATGACGCCATTGCACATAAAGTCAAAGACGCAGAGACGGGGATGTTCACAGGCGACCACTCTGCTGCGGTCTAGTGACAAGAAACTGTTGAAATAAACAAATAATTTGTCAATAATTTGCTTTGCATTTGATCTGAATTACCATCACGCCCTCATGCTTACCTCACACCGGGAACATCTAATGCTGCCGCAAGCAAATCGATGGCCAAAGTGCAAAACCTCCTATCTGCAAAATGATCCAGGAAAAGTGGGGAATAACCATATCTGCACTTTGTATATATCTATATATAGATATAGATATATATAGATATCTATATCTATATCTATATCTAGATATAGATATAGATATCTATATCTATATCTAGATATAGATATCTATATCTAGATATAGATATCTAGATATAGATATAGATATCTATATAGATATCTATATCTATATATAGATATAGATCTATATATATATTTTTTTGTATTATGTATTGGGTATCCTTAGCAAATAGCATTCTGCAAGAAAACGAAGTTTCTTTTTTTTTACTTTTTTTTTTAAAGAGCATTTTACAGGTTTTGTTCTACAGCCATCGATATGATGAACATAAGCTGATGTAGCGTGCTAACATTAGCATTAAATGTTAACGTTGGAGTGCTAATATGCTAGATGTTACATACTCCGTCGATTATTGCAAGCGTGTAAATATGCTAATGTTAGCGTTTAGCTCAAAGCATACTGATTCTGCACCTCCTCGAATGCTAGCTTAGAAGCTAATGCTAACATTATTCTGTGAACATGTTAAATGTCAGCCTTTCATTCAAGTATTGAATTTAATACAACTTTATTCATACCTGCAAGTGAATACTTGATGCCTAAAAGAACTACCAACCCCGAATACTATTAAAATGTTTAACATAAACCAGTTATTCTCAACCACTGGGCCGAGGCTGCCACTTTTTTCGTGGTAATTTACAAAAGCTAGTTATTTGTATATTGAAATCTGCTTACAAATTCACTTGAATAAAAAAATAAATAAGTATGTCTAACGAGGCATTAAATCAATGACTAGTTACGTTTGAATGTCGCCACGCATCATCACGTAGAGACAACGTGTTTTTCCAGCGTTGGCTCGCTAACATTCCCTCTTTCATTTCACTTCAGTTCATGTTTATTCGGTCGGGACAACTCCATGTACATAAAGAATATCACAACAATTATCCGATGCAGTGTATCGCAGTATTTTTAGCTCAGCTTGCATTTAGCTCAAAGTGCAGCTGACAAAGTCCAGTTCAGACAGATAAAAGTTGGCTTGCTGCCATTACAAGTCTCACACTTTTCTTTTTACTCTTAGTACATACAGTACCTCTCTTACGAAATACGCAACGTCGCGTGCAGTATGCATTCAGTTGGCACATACTATTTTGTCATAACGTTGCACCTTGAAAGCTGATTCTCTTGCTCAATAGAATACGCTGTGCAGAGGATTGTGGGCCAGAATAACCAGAAAAGCACGTTGGTTTTCATACTGCAAAATGCAGTAGAACATCCTGGTGTCTTTTTTTTTTGCTCACTGTATTTGACATACTACGCATTGGAATGTACTCGGAACTTTTTTTTCCTGGCAAACCAAATTGTATGGTGGCGTAAAGCAGTTGGTAAACTCTCAACACTGATCCAGTGGGAAACATGACTTCCTTTACTTCAATACTTTGAGGTAAAGTTTGACAGGTGTTTGATCTCTTTTCCTGTGGGTGTGTTCAGAGAGGAAGGTGCATTACTCCAGAGGTGGATGACATGGACTAGATATCGAAAACGCAATAAAATGCTGAAATCAGCTCGATAAAAAGACTCTTAAATCAGTAAAGTTTGAGCCATAAAACCCCACCGGAGCCCAAACACAACTGCTGTGTTCAGACATTATTGTAATATTCTGTATATAAAATGTTCTCACGCACAAACTTGTGCCAATGAAGATTAAAAGTTGTATTGTGATGGATTTAAGATGTTTTTCATCAGCTCTCTACGGTCTCAAATACTGAAACAAAGGTTGGTTTTATTGTTGCATGGCCATAAATACAACAATAATGTAATCTCTCTTCAGCCCCCGTGATATAAACGGGGTTAGTCGGAGCTTGCAGGATAAAGCTTCAGGCTGCAGAGATGTTTCCGTTCTTTTCCTCGTCCTTAGTGAAATCACGTCCTCTGATCGTCGTCGTTACCTGTTCACTGTTGACTAACCGTTGATGAGGCCCCCGGGGTCGGTGGTGACGGTTTACGGGTCATGAGATACTCGAGTCTCCCTCTGAGTTCCCTCTTGATTGATGAGCTCACACTTTGATTCGCTGCCACTTTCAGAAGGAGACTTTTCGTTGTTCTAAGAAAACTGAAGCCTGAACTGTATCTACTCTGCAGAGGTGGGAGGTAGCCGAGTACATTCGCTTCCAAGTACTGCTTAAGTATACAAGTTCAGGGTACTTGTACTTTACTTGAGTATTTCCATTTTGTTTAAATTCATACTTCTACTCCACTACTTTTTACTCCAATACATTTGTCTGACTTTAAAGATTATACTTTTGAATAACTTGTCCAGTGGAAACCTCGTATCTCCAGATGCATGGTCACAAAGCTGAAAACATGATGATCGTATAGAATATGAAGCATTGATGGAGATTAAACTAGTTAAAAACATGCAACACACACATTAATGCAGCAGTAATATTAATCCAGAAAACATATAATAGTAAAATACTGACAGGGGACATTTTACTGCACAATGACTACTTTTACTTTAAGTACTTTAAGTACATTTTGCTGATATATACTTTTACTTAAAGGGACAGTTCACCCCAAAATCACCTTACCTTATAGTGCTATTTATCAATCTAGATTGTTATGTTGTTAGATATCGGCAGTGGAGATGTCGGCCTTCTCTCTGATATAATGGGCATCCCACAAATAGTTTCTCAAGATAATAAGTGCATTTAAAAAAAGATGAAGAAAAAAGAAAATCTTCCTTTTACAGATGAAATAAACAAAAGTGGGAGAAAGAAACATTTGAAGAGTAATTAAAACACATCAACAGATGAATAAAAAATGAAAAACATTTTACATTTAAAATGAAAAAAACAACAACTGATGAATAGCACTGCAGGTAAGAGAGGCAAATATATGTTTTTGATTTTGGGGTGAACTGTCCCTTTAAGTAAGATTCAGAATGCAGGATTATTTACTTGGAGTGGAGTATTTTCAGTTTGGTATTAGTACTTTTTAAGTAAGGGACCTGGACACTACTCCTTCCACTAGACTTGAAGATGCCAATGCTGTGGAGTGCACGAGCCCCTTAAAACACCAACATCACCTGAGCCGAGGGAGGAGTCACCGCGCGCACGAGACGCGCGCTCGCACCAAACGTCTCTACCTTCTGACGTGTGTGTTCATGGGGGAGATTTGAGGATTCACGAGGAGCCGGGTTTTTTTTTTTTTAACAGAGGTCCATATTTTTCCACGAGGACCGGCGCGCGGCCAGATCCCACAAAAAGGTAAACAATAAAACATTTTAAAAAACGTGCCACCTGTAAGGATCTTTGGTTCAGGTGCACGAGTCGCAGCCTGTTGATCAACTCTAGACTTCCGTTTGCATTTCACAGCGAGCCGGTCTGAGAGGCTGTGAGTCACAGAATAAGCTGAGCTGTGTTTTTATTGCACCAAAGAGGGAAATACAAGAAAAGTCACCTAGAATGTGTCTAAAAGTATTAAACTACAAGTGGAGTTTGACTTCGGGTTCGTGGACCCCGTTTTACTGTAACATCTATTGTACTCATCACGTTTTTATTCACAAGTATTCTATATTACTTAATTGAAAAGTGCTCTAACTTTGGGTGCATCATATACATATTATAAGAAAAAACAAATGTGAATGTTTTTGCATGTGACATATCAGATTAAAGGCAGAGTAAATCTAAATACAAGTTTCAATGGAGGTAAATGTTACATTATTATTATAATTATAACTCAAAGGTGGAGCTTCATTAGTTACAATATGAAATTACACCTTTAAATGAAACCCAGCTGGTACTCTGACCTTTTTTACTTAAATAAAAAACAAATAGTTTAAATGTAGCAGTGAAAGTCCTGAATTCAAAATGTTATACATACCGAAGTATTATGAGCAACATTTACTTAAAGTATCAAAAGTAAAAGTACTCTGTTATCGTATGATATAAGTTCTGTTTTTATTTCATGTATGAGTATGATGTTGTAGTTTTAGATACTTTGTGTACTACTGTATATAAGTAGTATAGTACTGCATCATATCATTTAAGTAGGCTGTGTGTTTTTATATGTTCACGTATAACTAAGTAAAGCTGTCAGATACACGTGGTGCAGTAAAAAAAATAACAATATTTTCCTCTGAGTGTGAAGTAAAGTACAAGTATGTCACAAGTGTACTTAAGTACAGCGCTTGAGTAAATGTACTCCGTTACAGCCGGTCGCCTCGTGCTCAGACTGCAGTGGTGTTTTATTTAAATACTTATCGTTGTCATCAAGTGAAATGCGGAAACACAGAACGGTTTGTTGTTTCGTGTGAATTTGAATACAAAATTTGTTTCAGAACAAAAGCACCCCTGAAGCACGTTGTCGCCTCGCGTGATGGCACCCTGAGGTGCTTTTTGGTGCTGAGTGATTTATTTTTTTTTTTTTTTTTTTTTTATCTTCATGAGCTCAAACAGATGACATCACAGTTAAATAAATCCCAGTTTATGTGATCTCAATACTCGGCGTGTCACAAAATGTTTAAAATCCTAATAATATCGAGATCCAGACGACTCAAACTCTCTTTTGGGTCTCGGACACGTGTGATCTGGTTCAGATGCTCCCGAGTAAACCGGTATGAGCAAAACTACACTGAGCCTATAATTAAGTCAACATTCCGCAATGGGCTGTAACGTTTCACTAATTGCGTACAAATGTCGTAATGTGTTACTCCCTTTTTGTTTGTAAGACCTAATCTTAACTTAGGTCTCCATCAATAGATGAAGAATGTTTTCATGGTTCCGTGTTGTTGCTGTACAGAAGGCTGGCTATTTTAAGTTTTTTTTATAAAAACAAATAGACAGAGAACCGATAATTTAATAAACAGCTCTTTTTCATTTTCTTCCAATTTATTTCTCAACTGAAGCATTTTTCTTAGCTTTCAGAGTCGTGAGAGGACTTTGTTTACTATAAACAACAGTATCTTCTCTCAGCATACGATATGGGTCACACATTTGTATGAATGAATATCACACTGGTTCCCTCGACAAAAAGCCAAAAGGATTTCCCCATTAGCTTTTTGATTGTTGGAGAAAATAAACTTTTTTTTTTATACCCATGTATCGTCAAAATAAACTGTTTATGACACTAACATATTTTGTTCAGCAAGAAAATAAAAAAAAATGTACCACCACTTTTATGATTTTTGAAGCGTGCATGCAATCTGCAGGAGTAAAAAGCTAATGTTATGCTACTTAAAGAGAAACATGAGACACAAGAGGCTGTGAGGTCTGCGTGATGACGTTTAGGAGTCTCATTTAGCCACTTGTCAGCAAAAGACACTTTTAAAAAGCTTCAGAAGTCAAGAGAGGAGTATTTACTGACGTATTTAATATGGAAGAACCAAACTTTTGAATCTTTACAGCTTGTGTTAACCACAGACATTATTTCTGGCATCTAACCAACACTGACTGAGAGACGAGGGAACTGGAACATGCTGACTCATTTCCGGTTTTTCAACTCCATTCGCTTTAAAAAAAAAAAAAGTTTTATCCAGGTATTGTCAAAACGGTGACTCTCATATTCATACCGGCATTATCAGGGAAGATTTGATATTATAATTTCTGCTGATCAAGACATGACCGGAATGTGATTTCATAGCTTTTTTTTAACGAGTCATATCACTTTGTACACATGCTTCAGGCTTCAGGCTTCTCGACTGGCAATAAATTACGTTTTCCCTTCAATTAACTTTTACTGTCCTTTCTGTTGTTCCGTGTTCAGTTTCGTTCAGGTTTGGCTCCGCCTCACTGTGATTAGTTCACATTAGGGCATCAGTCTGAAGGCATGATTGCAGCCTCTTTTTTTCTTCCTTTTTTTAAGTGTTTTCTCCCTGGCTGACGTGTCTTTGTGTTGAACTCCAGATGGCTCCAGGAGCAGCGGCCTGGTTCTTCTTGGAGACGTCCTCCTCCTCATCCTCCTCCTCCTCCACCACCCTGCAGCTCATCCACACGAGGTCAGGAGGGGTCTGGGTCTCCACCAGACCCAACTGACCGATCACCTCCACACCAGTCACAGGTGACGTATGAGGGGACGACGCATGACGAGGTGGCACGCTGATTAACGAGGAGATTTTAAACTTCATACCACCCGGCTGAGTGAACATAAGCACAGTGGAAACACAAAAACACAGGTATGTTGCTTAGTAGAGACAACGGTGACATCCAGTGGTTCATCTGTTGATGGCAACACTGTAAAGTTTCTACATATGTCGAAGGAACTTGAGATTTGCTTTGCGTTGCTCTACATGTCAAGGAGACAAGGAGACAAGGAAACCACTTTATTAGTACGCGTGTGCTCGTCCGTGTCACTCAGCAGACAATGAGAAAGAATGCTGCCAGCAAACTGGCGTCATGTGCACGGCTGAATTGGAAACGTGTGACTCCCGTCCGAAGGAAGAGGAGGAGGGAGCAAGGAGGCGATGAGGGGGGAAAAATGCTCCTAGGCTCGTTCCTGCAGGATTAGAGATATAAGAAAGAAAATGCGGCCTAGTGTGCAAAGGTCTGAGCTTTGAAACCAAACGGGGGGGAATTCAAGCCTGCTATCGAACTGCTGTACCAGATTCTTCCACTTTTAGTCTCCAGAAGCTTTGACCGAGCTGTCTCCATGTTTCCAAACGTCCCTTTATATCCTGGCTTTGTTGTGAGTCCTGATTCTGCAGATTTGAGCACGTTTCTTGTTGCATTTTAATTGATTTTATTTTGTTTGTCGTCCTTTGTGCAGGCGCAGAGAAGAAGCATCATGTTTGTGGCGTTCCAAAAAACGAGGGTGTTCTGCGTAATGCTCGGCCTCTTCATCTGCGTCCTGGTGAGCATGTTGTGGAACTACGGGCACGACAAAAGCACTCGCATGAAGATTCGAATCCCGACCGAGAAGTTTTGGCACAAGCAGGAACGGAGCAAGTCCTTCTGGAACAAGGAGCAGCAGTACCTGGACTTCGTTCACAACCCCATCATCCACTCGACGGCGACCGCCGACTCTCTCGCCAAGCAGCCCGATTGGCTGAATGACACCGGGCCGATCGACCCCTGTGAACCGGACCACAGGGTCCGCGGGCAAATCGTGGACTACAACTCCCTGCCGCACCGCTTCAAGGACTTCCTTTTCACATGCACTGCAGGACGTACCCCATGCTGACAACCAGCACCGCATCTGCAACGAGAAGCCCTTCCTCCTCCTGGCCGTCAAATCCCTGACCCCGCACTTCGACCGCCGCCAGGCCATCCGCCAGACGTGGGGTCGGGCGGGCGTCATAGCCAACAACACCGTGGCCACCGTCTTCCTCCTCGGCAACACCACGTCAGCGGACCACTTACCAGACCTGCGGGAGATGCTGAGCCACGAGGCGGCGCTCCACGGAGACCTCCTCCAGTGGGACTACAGGGACTCCTTCTACAACCTGACCCTGAAGGAGGTCCTCTTCCTGGAGTGGTTCGGACAAAACTGCTCCCACGCCCAGTTCGTCCTCAAGGGCGACGACGATGTCTTCATCAACACGTTGCGAGTTATTGACCTCCTCGAAGGCCTGGAGGAGAGCAAGGCCAAGGATTTGTTTATAGGCGACGTCATCAGTAAAGCCGGTCCACACCGAGACCAGAAACTCAAGTATTTTGTCCCAGAGAGCGTGTTCGTGGGGCTGTACCCGCCTTACGCGGGAGGCGGAGGATATCTGTACTCGGGGGAGTTGGCGCTACGCCTCTACAACGCATCTCGGCAGGTGGTCTTGTATCCCATCGACGACGTCTATACGGGGATGTGTCTGGCTAAACTAGGCCTGGCGCCTGTGAAGCACAGCGGCTTCAAGACTTTCGACATCGAGGAGAAGTACAGGCACAACCCCTGCATCTACCGGAGCCTGATGCTGGTCCACAGCCGGACACCTCAGGAGGTGATGAGGATCTGGTCGTGGATTACCCATCCGGAGATGGTCTGCCAGTGAACACCTTCACTCGTCTCTTGTTCACGCCGCCGAGTTTGATTTCAACAACCTTTTTTAATTATGTTCAATCCTCAAGTCCAAGCAGAGCCTCAGAGTTTCATTTGTCTTTTCTTTTCCACTAGCTGTATTATACTCGTGTTAAAGAAAAGCACGTGCTCCGAAAAACTTCAAACATTTTCCCTCGTCTAATGCTAATGTAAAGTCCAGATTCTCACAGTTGTTAGTGTTAGCATGCAAGCTCGCAAGCTTTTTGCTTGTTAGCCGGCTAATTTTAGGGGTCATGTCCAGCGTATTTAAAAAATCACTTTCAACGTTTGTAACGCCCCGTATTTACGCTAAGCTAAAAGGTGACGTATGAGGGGACGCAGCGTGACAAGGCGCTAAGCGTGTATTCTGGCGTTTTTTAAAAAAAATTTTAAACTTTGGTTAAAAAGGCTGCGATCGTCACTGTTGCTTTTTTTTTTTCCCCAGCCGTCCAATCACAGTGGAGGAGGGGCGGGACAAATTGCCTCCCACAAAGACGTGATCAAAAGTGTTTTTATTGCAAGTATGTTGTGGTCTTATTTTGTATGTGTTTGTATTGTTTTTATGGTTTATACTGTGGACTTTATGGTGCTATCATGTCTGAAGAACTGGACCAAACAAATGTCCCAGTGTGGGATAATAAAGTTCATCTGAATTGGAACAAAACAATTTTACTCGCCGAAACCCGTCGTCTCCATACGAGCTTCTTCCAGAGAAAATACTCGACCTTGTGCCGACATTTTGACTTCTGTGAATACTCCGTATTTTTAAAGGGACAGTTCACCCCAAAATCAATAATACATATTTTCTCTCTTACCCGTTGTGCTATTTATTAATCTAAGTTGTTTTGGTGTGAGTTGTTTGGGAGATATCGGCCGTAGAGACGTCTGCCTATTATTCAAATATAATGGGACTAGATGTCACTCGGCTTGTGGCGTTCAAAGCGGCAAAAAAAAAACTTAACATTAACGTCTCTTTCTAGAAATCATGACCCGGTTACTCGAGATAAGCCACAGACCTTGTTGTGAGCAGTTTAATGTATATTTTACTCAGGCGAAGGCAGAAAAACTAGACAACTCACACCAAAACAATCTAGATTGATAAACAGAACTACAGGTAAGAGGGAAAACATGTATTTGTGATTATCGGGTGAACTGTCCCTTTAAGACCTTGCACCGTCATTGAGAGTCAAGGGAGTTATAATTTGTAAAAAACTACCTAACTTTTGTATTTTATAGCATTAAGCTAAAACAAAACAAAAAGTGAGATTTCTTTAGAGGTTTCAGAAAGAAAGTTTACCAGACATGGATTGCACTGGTGCATGTTTTTTTAAATGTTTACAGGTCTTTCAGGACTGATGTAAGATGAGATGCGATACATCCCTTATTGATCGGAGGAGAAACTCGGGTGTTAAAGTAAAAAAAAAGAAAGAAAGTATATCAACTAAGCAGAGGAATAGAGGTAAAAATAGAAACTATGCAAGAGCAATTAAACACAAACTTACAAGGCAAGAGGTACAAATGCACACAGTACCTACGACCAGTGTTGTACTTTAACTACTATATGACTTGAAGTGTTTTGTTTGTATTCATATATAAGTATGATGTAGCCCATAAAACAGTATAACATATTGACTGATGAGATATATCTATATATCTGTGTATGTATAGATATCTATAGATATCTATCTATAGATCTCTCTCTCTCTCTCTCTCTCTCTCTCTCTCTCTATATATATATATCTATATATATATATATATATAGATATATATATATATATCTATATATATATATATAAATATAAATAAATAAATAAATAAATAAATAAATAGTACTTCTACTACTATTCTGAACCAGTAACCTCTGAGCTGATGATCTCACTCACATTGTTTTCTGTTTACCAACACAAGGACAACACAGAAAGAGTTTCTGAATTAAAATGTTACATTTGTACGATAATTGTGGAACGGTTGCTGATTCTACTGCTTTCACTCTGGGTGTTTGCTTGTATATGCGGTATGTGTGTTTAAATAATAAATTAAATGAGTTTGGTTCAAATGAAATATATTGTTCTGAGTCAAGTCTTCTTTTCTATTGCTTGTTAAAATGGTTTTGGTCATAAAAAATCTCATGTTTGTGTCTTGTATGTGTTTTTGTCTTTGACAAATAAAGTATTTATGAAAATTAAATAGATTTGATCCTATTTTTGATTATTCTGTTTTTTAATACAAATGACAATTTTTTTTCTCTTAATGTAAAGCAACTTTAGTTGCGTTTATTGTAAAAAAAATATCTTGTATTATTAATAAATTGACTATTATAAACACATTTTCTAGCTTAGAAGTGCTGTTGGCAGATGTTTAACATAATGCCTTTTTATATTATTTATAGTCTTCGATACAACAATTGATCATTTCTTTCATCCGTAGATGGTTACTGCCACAAAAGCACTGCTGCACATAAACTAGTAAACTTGGAGCGTTTACCTGAAGAGAATGAAAAGACTGAATGTGAAAAACAACAGGGACCTCTGGTGGACAAATCTGATTCAAACATCCAGCAAAAAGAAACTCAATCAGCTCATTGATGGATTTCAGCTGCTCACACAGGAAAAGAAAGCAGCAGTTTAACTGAAGCTGTGCGGCTCGACTGGCCTTCCAGTTTCACGCATTTATGAAGTCAAACAGAAAAAGTTCCGGTAGTAAAATGCCACGGGTGAACAGCTTAAAAAGTGTGCTACTCATATTTCTGCTGATATTTGGTGTATTTTGGAAACACTGTGACTCTCAGGTGAGGCTGTGAAATCAGCTTGTTTTATGTTTTAAATGCTTTTAGAATGGTGTCATATAATTCCTGTGTGTTGCTTTTCTTGTGCTTGAAGGTTAACAGAGAGGAAGCCAACAAACCTACAGGTAAGAAGGTGTTTTTCTTGGGATTTTATATGTGAATGTTAATCAACAGTCGGCTTCAGGGATAAGAGCATACTCGTAGAGGAAATATAAACAGACATCAGACTGCAGTTATATTTTTAGAAGAGCATCAATTAAAGTAAAAGTACTACTTACTACGATGTGAACATGAATGTTGTGATATTGGTGATAGCTCCCTCGTCTGTGGTTCCCAACCCGAGGTCCAGGCCCCCCTCAGGGGGACGCTCCGCGAAACCTGCTGTATATTTTATACAAAAGTCTGTAAATAACCTCATGAACTTTCATACTTTCTTTTGAATATCCAAAGAGTTTTTAAACCAGTCCTCAACTGAAGTCCCTTCAAGTTGATTTTCATATGAAATTAATCCAGTGACTATCTGGAGAGTTGGAAATGACCCTAAACAGTGGAGATGCTTTAGGAAATGGTTGGCCGTAATCCATAATGCAGACTTGTGTTCTGTAATGAGGTGAAACGTCTGGTTTCTCTACAGTTGGTCTGTTTCTTCCTCAGATGGACGGCGAAGTGACAGCAACGCCTTCTTCGCCATGCGGAGCTGCCAACAGCTGCTGCACGGCGACGACGGCGAGTTCTTCTCCCCGGACTACCTGTGCTCCAACCCGCCTCTGTGGTGCAACTGGACCATCAAGGTGGATCCTGCAAAGAGGATCCACCTCCACTTAGAGGACCTGACCCCCGATGACGGCTGCTTCCTCAAAGAGGACCAGGTCCACGTGGACGAGCCCGGCGGAGATTTTAGGAGTCACAAGGTCCTGCAGAAGTGCTGGCGGGAGGCCAAGTACACCTCCTCCTCCAACACCCTGTATGTGGTGCTGCTGATCGGCGGCTGGCCCGTCCCGCCGTACAGGGGCTTCTATGGCCGCTACAAGGCGTTTGGATCCCCGGTGGTTTATAACCCACAGGAGGAATTCACAGAGACAAACGGGAAGTCCGAACCATCTCCTGGACTCATGGACTTCAACGAAATTGTCATGAATGAGGAACAGATGGACTCGAATTTGCCGGAGAGTGCGTCACCAGCAAATTCTGATCGAATGTATGATTATTATGATCAACCTTCAGCCACGACGGCTGAGCAGGAGTACATGGAGGCCACCGACATAAACGCTAAGGTGGGAATCGAACGCCAAGCTCTAGCAGTGCGAAAGCCTGGTTCTAACAACTACGCTTGGCGAGTGAGGCTGTAGCAGCGAAACCCATAAGTGTGTTGAATCTGTGTGTGTTGAAGTATTTAGAAAGTATTAATTCCATCCTCTTTCTTCACTTAGTGGGGTGGAAACCAACCTCCAGAGTCGGAAACGAACATCCACATCTACCCGTCCAATGCCGTGTCCACGGTAGCGACATTCATACAGGCGACCTCTCGGTCCGAAAGAGGTGCCACTTCAACACCTTCGGCCAAGTCTGACTCAGCTGCCCCTTCGTCGTCTCCACAGCAGCAACACGGCGGTCAGACCCGGGCGCCCCAACCCACCACGAGCAACCCAACGACGACGCAAATGAATGTGGAGGAAGCTTCGGCTCATTCGGAGGAAGCTTCGGCTCATTCGGAGGAAGCTTCGGCTCATTCGGAGGAAGCTTCGGCTCATTCGGAGGAAGCTTCGGCTCATTCGGAGGAAGCTTCGGCTCATTCGGAGGAAGCTTCGGCAGATCCGGAGGAAGCATCGGCAGATCCGGAGGAAGCTGCTGTTCCGGAGGAGGAGAGTCCGTCGGAGGAGTTGAGGTCTGCAGAGGGTGAGAACAGGACAGATGTCAGGGAGGCCTCAGACCAGCTCCCTGTCCCATCCGAAGCACCAGAACCAGAGAAGACTGAGCAGACTCATCCTCACCCCAACGTGGTGGAGCCGCTGTCGGACCACAGAGGGAACCGTGAGTGCATTTGTGTTTCACTACATGTACAGTCACCTAGATCTTTTAAGATGTTTTTTCTTTTACATCCAACTGAAGTGAATCACTGTTAATGATGTGATTCACTGATCCTGTATGAATCGGCCCAAAAAGAGTAGTGCTTCCTCGCCCTGAAAAAGGGTAACTGGCTGCTGCCTTCTGGAGCCGGACCTGGGAGGGGAATTTGCGGGTGAGCGTCTGGAGGTTAATCCTTGAAACCCCCACCAAAAGGTCTACACGGATCCGCTGCCCTGTAGGCCCACCACGGGCAGGGATAGGCATTGGGGTCAGCAGGCTGAGGTGGAGACCTCGGCCTGCTGACCCCTGGCATCGCAGATTGATTCTACGGACGTGGAACCGGAGCTGGTGAGGGAGGTGGACCAGTATCAACTAGATATAGTTGGGCTCACCTCCACACATGGTACTGGTTCTGGATCCAAACACCTGGACGGGGCCTGAAACTCTAGCCTTTTCGGTCGCGTCCTCAAAAGGGCACCAACAGGGGACTATAGTTGGGTATAGTTCTTCTGGGGCCTTCAACGCTCACGTGGGCAACGATGGAGAAACCTGGAAGGGGGTGATTGGGAGGATCGGCCTCCCTGATCCGAGCTCAAGCGGTGCTTTGTTGCTAGCCACGGATTGGCCATGACAAAAAAATAAACGTTCGCTCAAAGGGCGGTTCATAAGAGTATTTGGTCCCAGAACACCCGTGGCCAAAGATCGATGATCAAAAGGTGGACGAAACCAGCGAGAAGCTTGTTTTGTAGCTCTGAGGCATTTAACATTTATGTACTACAACTTTTCAAGTCAAATGAAGAGCTTATTGGTGTCATCTGTCCCACCTGATTTTTATCTGAGACTGGTTTGCAATTGTATTCTAGTGTACCTCAAATATAACGCTCGTGTGAAGTATCGTTTGCATCTTAAATCAGTCTGATGTTTTGTCTCTCTTGTAGTCAACATTAGAAATCACTCTGACGTTCCACATCTTCCTGGCGGTGAGTATTGGACTGATAATCTGCAACTTCAGAAGGAATGTTAACACGACAAATGTATGTATATGTGTGTGTGTATATGTGTGTATATATATATATATATATATATATATATATATATATATATATATATATGTATTATATATATATATATATATATATATATATATATATATATATGTGTGTATATATATATATATATATATATATATATATATATACATACATACATACATACATTCATTCATTCATTCATTCATTCATTCATTCATTCATTCATGGGACAGTGTTTGTCACACATCGGCTCATGTGTTATATTCTGTGCTAACTGACTAAATCTATGGTATCCATAGATGCATGTTGGAATTTAATTTGAATGAATTTCATGTTTTGACTTGTTCAAATGTTAGATGTGTTGTGTCTATGCGGCTCTCTTTCGCATTATAGTACTGTTGATGTTTTGGTTATTTGACACCACAGTCATGCCTCCCCGACAGATCACCTGTTTGAAGTGGCTCTTGAAGTGAACTTCAGACAGGATTTTGAGGAGACCTGGGACAACCTGTCCAGGTCACTGCTGCTGTCACTGAAGGCTTTGGTACGTTGGTGGCAACAAAAGCAAAGACATTGAAGGTGCTACGTGTAACAAATTTTTTTTTTTGTTTGGGATTATTGGGAAAGAAACGAGAGCGTTGCTGATGCTTGAAGATACAGTGACGTTGTTGTGTTTCTGCAGATCAGTGAGCAGCTGAAGGCTCTGCTTACGCCGCTGTCCATGTCGTCTAAAAGAATAAAAAGGTTGGTACGCAACGGCCTCACAACGTTGCTGACATACAAGCTGCAGAGTGTAAGTTTGTGTTTACAAATCAAAGTCAGGTTGCACAACTCTTCTCGCGTGCCGTTTATTTCCCTGAATGTTTTCACTTTTCACTCGGATCCATCTCAAGTCTCTCGTTTGCATCCTTGTTTCCTTAATTTGCATCCGCTCGTCTTGCGTCTCACTATCTCAAAGACGTGACAAGAGGAATCGAGGAAACAAGTTTTTTGTGTGAAAACATCAGTTTCCAGCATAAATGTTTTGGTAAAAAAATTAAAATTATATTACAGCTCACGTAAAAATAATCTGAACTCAAGGTCCACTTACTAGTTTACGTATCTGTTGACATGTGAGCTCAGTAGCGTTATGAGGGATGCATCCTGGTTGTGTGTTTGCAGGCTGAGCACAGGAGTGCTCTACATCCTCTGGCTGCAGATTAGACAGGAACCCGGGGGTCCACAGGTCCACAAGGTCATCCACTCCAGCCTGCAGGGCCTCGTCTCCGCGGGGAACGACGTCAGTGAAAACCACAGGAAAGCCATCCTCATCTCTGTGTCGATCGCAGGTAACAGCGAGGCTCAAGTCTTCATTGTGAAACTGAGAGGAAATGTTATTTTGATTTACACTGCCAACGTGTGTTCACACCCTCAGTGGTGGAGGAAGTATTCAGACCCAAGTATAGGGTCTGAATACTTCCTCCACCGCTGAGGGTGTGAACAAGAAAAAAAAATACTGTTACAAGTAAAAGTCCTGCATTGAAAATGTATCTTTAGTAAAAATGTATAATAATAATAAGCTAAATGTAAAAATGTCCCCTGTGACAGTTATACTATTATATATTCTATCATTAGATTATTATCACTCGTGCATTAATGTAAAAACAGGGTTTTGCTGTTTTAGTTGTTTGAGGGTGGAGCTCATTTTGAACTATTAACTAATGATTATGTTCATTATGGATTAATCTGCTGATGAATTTTTGTTTCTCCGTTAATCGATTCAATGTTTTGGTTTTATAAAAATTGTGAATTGGTCCAAACCTCAACATTATTACGAATGAATAATAATTATTAACACTATCTAAAGGAAAAGCAGCAAATCTTCACATTTGTGAAGCTGGAGCCATGACATGTTTTTACATGAAAAATTACTTCAACAATTATTAAAGTCAATCAACTATCTGTTTCAGCGCTACGTGTTTCACAAAACATCACATTCTATAACCTTTATAAGTTCATATGTTTTGTGTGCAAAAATCTTTTAACTAAATCTCTCAAATAAATGCAATGAAGAAAAAAGTACAATATTTCCCTCTGAAACGCAGGAGAAAGTGACATGAACTGGAAACAACTCAAGTAATGTACTAAAATGTGCTGAACCTCCTTAGGGGGTTAAACCCTTAGCCTTTATAAAAGAAGTGGACGTAGTTGTTGTGATGTCACCTACTGGTTTTTGGACTGCTGTTTTGAAGCATCGTGTAACAAAACGTTTTTTGCAACCAGTGAAAGGAAGTGACCATATTTGGCTTAGCCCCGCCCAAAAGCGTCCCCTGCTTTATGGTCTATTTGACTCTAAATGGATCATAATTTACTAAATGAACATCATGCTGTATTGAAGAAGACTTGAAACTAGAGATTGAGACATAAACTCATGTTTACAATGTTTACTGAGGGAATAAATCAAGAGAAGTAGAGTCATTTTCTATAGACTTCTATACAACCAGAGGAGTCGCCCCCTGGTGGTCAGGAGAGAGAATGCAGCTTTAACACATGAAGCTTTGACTTCTATACAACCAGAGGAGTCGCCCCCTGGTGGTCAGGAGAGAGAATGCAAGTTTAAGACACTTCAGCATTGGCTTCAGTTTTCAGACTCGGGAGGTCGAAGCCTGGTGAAACATGATCTAAGTAAAGCAAATAAACGTTAACAAATGAAATGTAAAAAAACATCAGGAGTCATCTGTGTGTGTTTCAGACGTAAACGAGTGTGGGACCCAGCTGGTGCTGTGTGACGTTAACGCCGACTGCGTGAACCATTTTGGTTCGTACTCGTGCCGCTGCAGGCCGGGCTTCCCGGACAAGTCCCGCCTGGGCTCGGGAGGAACCGTCTGTGTTGACGTGAAGGGTGCAGGTTAGGTGAACTGCTTCATTTTAAGAAAACAAAACCCAAATGGGAGAAGTCCAGATGTTTGAACAGCTGCTGACTTTCTGTTGTTTGCCTGCAGGTTGCAGCTCGGGCCTGTCGGCCGAGACCAAAGGCGTCTACGTGCTCTTCTTCCTGCTCAGCTTCCTCATCCTGATGATACTGGTGGCGGCCGGCCTGCTGTACCACCGTCACCACCGGGGAGAGTTTCTGGTTCGGTGCCACAGCAGCGGCTCTCCTCCTGACCCCAGCAGCCACCACCACCACCATCATGACGCCGACCTGCCTCCCCCGCCCCCGCCTGCCCGACGCTTCAGGGAGAGCTGGCCTCAGGCGAAGGAGCGCTACCCGGTCGCCGACCTGCCGCTGCTGAGCTTCAGCCCGCTGCTTCCGCCGGACAGCTACAAGGACCGGAAGAAGGGAAGGTGTGAACAGAGCAGTTAAAACCTCATCTGAACTCATCAAAAATATCTTTTCATTTAGTTTGCTTTCTGTTTGTCTGACTTTATGATGCTGTTGTTTTGTAATATGTTGAATTAAAGTATTTTTCCTGCTATGTTGGCTTTTTTAATTTATTTTGCCGTTTTTACGACACCATAATCTGATCGGGATAATACTTATATTGTTAGTAAATATACCGCAAAGTCGTCTATTTTCTAAATGAGACAAAATGCCAAACTCCTTTTTTTAAAAATGCAATGAAGTGCAAAAGAAAGTGTTTTCTTTTGCTCAACAACGCCACATTTAAATTCAGGTATGTTCCTGATTATACGGAGTGACTCTCTGGCTCAAGGGCACTCCAGCAGGACACCTGGTGGCCTAGTGTCGACCTGTGACCTCTCTGCTTCAGACTGGCCACCCTGCATCACTGTATGCAGGGAGTGGAGTGTAGTCTGCGCTGGCCCACCTAGTCCAAACCACTTTAATAGGCTTACAGCAGCTAATCCAGGGCGGAGTGCTGTCACATGGGGAGTCTGCTGACCTTGCTCTGCTTTATTACAGGGTGCTTGTTCCTTCAGCCCTTCTCTGCTTGAAACTAAAAACAAGGCTTTTCTTTACCGTCTATAGTTTCTTTATGCCTCCACTGATGGATGTCACTGGGGTTTTATAGAGAGATCGTGGGATACAGGTTTTGTAACTGTTCCAAATGTAGAAGTTCCAGCTTTTAGACACTTTTAGCTCCTAGTTTTGGTTTTATTTCCTGCTGCAGTTTCTGATAAACCCGCTGTACATTATCTGCTCAGCAGACGGACACAGTGAGAGACTAGCTGGTGGACATTAGCAGCTAAAGAGATGGATATTTCCCTCAGGAGATGGTGGAGACCAAAGACGGAGCTAAAAGAGAGAATATTGGACTGACAACTCGACTCCATGTTAGAAACTAAACTCTGTACGCTGACGATGTGGTGGTAGAAATGCATGATAGTACATTTACTAAAGGACTGTACTTGCATATGAATTTAAACATGTTCTTCAGTACAGTATTTCCATTTTCTACTTCTATATTTTATTTGAAAGCTTTAGTTACTTTGCAAAACATGAAACAAGCTGTTGCATTTTTTTTTATTATAGATTAACAGTGTATAAAGCAGTTAAGTGACTCTGGCACTTAATGTTATTATTGATAATTGACTTTTACATTTTTGAAAGCACTCTGAGTATCTTCACCTGGTAGTATCTTTACTTTACCCCTCTTACTACCATAAACAAAGGTGTGTGTTTCCGTGTGTGTGTGTTGTGAGGGTCACGTCTCTTCTCTGGACCAGATGTTTTCTCAGCATCTGCCCGGCTGCCCGGCTGCGTTCCCCCGTTGAAAGAAGCCGCTGATCTTTGTCTGTATGCTCCTCACGTCCTGCAGGTAGAATCCCCAAGGACGGCATCGCTGAGCGGAGCGAGGAGGGGGAGGAGGAGGATAATAATAATAATATAAAGAGATAAAATGCAATTGCAGAACACTCACAAAGCCATTTGATAACTTTTACTTACGATATTTTAAATGTGTTACTATTTATACTTTTACTTAAGTAAGATGTTTTGAATGCAGGACTTTTGCTTGTTATGTAGTAATTTCATAGTGTAGTATTGATACTTTTACTAAGGAGAGACTCAGAATATTTCCAACGCTACTGTAGTTGTCTGCCATAATAATACTAAACTTAATTTGTACAGTATTTTTCAAAACAGCTACAAAGTCCTTTACATGGTTGAACCAGGCTTGACTGCAAAGAGGCAATTCAATCAGACAGTTGACACAAAATAAAATACCCAACAATAAAAATTATAAAATCGATACAAATATTAATGAAACTGATAATAAAACAAATTTGCTTTGAGAAGTCATTTAAAAAACATGCAAGGCTGCTCCTTGCTGTCCACAGCATGAGGAGGAGGAGGGTGGTGTTGGTGGTGTTGGTGGGGATCCATCCTCCACCTTCAGCCTCCTTCCTCTGCTGGCAGCCTGAGGTCGAGGAGGGCGCTCCTCCTCCGTCGCTCCCCACGCTCAGCATCACCTGCCCTTAATCCCCTGCTCCCTCCCGGCTCCCGTTACTGTCGTCACTTATCTGTGACTTATCTGAATGTTTCCTCTCACACTTAATTAGTCAAATGAGTGGATCCCTGTCTGTGATTGGTGACGATCTCCCTGATGTGAAAGCAAACATGGATCCGATTCTGTTTTAATGTCCCACCTGCTGCTACCAATAAAGCTTCTCTCCCTCACCACCAGTGATGGGGGAAGTAATCAGATCCATTACCTAAGTAAAACATGGCGTGCTCTTTATGTTCTGTAACTGGTGGAACTATTACTAGCCAGCCCCTAAATGAGTCATATTGAACAACTTAATGCTTCGTCCACACACTCTAGTCACAGCGGAGGAAAGCACATTGCTATCATCCAGATAATAATCCATTAACACTAATTCACCACGTTGTTTTAATGTTGCTGATGTCTTCATTTCAAGTCTAAAGAAAAGAGAGAAAAGGCAAGCTGCTGTGAGTGTAACGCTACACTGTGTATGGAAGACGAGCCGATAGTTAAAAAGTACTCATTATACTGAATGGCCCATTTCAGAGTCAAGATCCCAAAATATGATCTTTCTTATTAATACATGTTGATGTGTATAAACCCCAGCAGAGCTCTGCACATCTCCAACCTGAACAGGACTCATCAGCCACATAACTGAAAACACCTGTACGTGTATGCGTGGCCTCTAACAGAATCAAATGTATGCAGAATTAAAGTAACTTTACCTGTCAAATAAATGTAGTGCTGCAAAAAGCCTAATGTTTTAATGTACCCAGTTACATCCCACCACTCCTCGCCGTTATAATATAGAGAACCAGGTAATCAGCTGTAACTTTAGTAATTCAAAGGCACTTCAAGTAGAAACATCTAAATGATAAAACAGTTCTGAGTGAGAGGTTTAAACACAATGTTTTTGTTTTTTTTTCTGCTTGTGTGTGTGTATGTGTGTATGTGTGTATGTGTGTGTGTGTGTATGTGCATCAGTGAATTAATGAGTACATGTACAGAAGATTAATGACATGCAGCTTGCTTGATTAGCCAATTTTATGTCACCCCAAAGTTTGTCACAGCGTCCCCAAATCAATTATTAAAACACCTGCCGAAATGTTTTTGTTTTAATCCCATGTTTTTATTTAGCCCCAAGGTATTTTAACAAAATCAGGGAATGTATCTTTAAATACTTAAAAAGGTGAGTTGACATTTTCCTGCTGGCTGGTCAGTCCTCTGCTTCGTATCTTCAGCCAATCAGCAGTGAGCGTCCGTGTGCCGAGCAGGATCTCTAACCGGCCTCTTATCGGGCCGAGCAGCTCCTCCACCGACCCGCCGCTGACCGCCCAATCACACTTCACACGGCTCGGCTAATAGAAAAATAAATTGCCGGGGAGCCAATTCCAACACGGTGGTGTGCCATGAGAAGAAAAAAAAAAAAAAAAGTAAAAAACCGGAGCCTGATTCCTCTGATATAATGAAGCCCATAACACTCGGATCAGGTTATTAAACACTGATGGGATTACTGACCAGCTCATCCCGATGGAAGATGCAAGGTCAGCGTTCCTCAGCAGTTTTTGTCAGAACGGGCCAAATGTAGACACACACACACACACACACACACACACACACACACACTGAGACCCTCCTGGGGATAGCCATGCCATTTTTAAAATGCTCAAATACATATAATTGTAATAGAATCAAAGAAATGAAATAGTCCTCATTCATCAAAAACCCCAAAGTGACCTTTGACTCCTCCAACTCAGTTTACTCAGGAAAGACACCAAATAAAATAAAATTCCTTGGAAAACCTAACAATTGAAGAAGGACATCTAAGTTTAATCTCGGCTCTCAGGCCGTGTCCACACGTGCAGATATTTTTAAACAAATATTTTCCTTTAACTGTAGGTCACTGAAACAAGAGGTTTTTTTTTTTTTAACTCCCATTGCGCCTCGTCGTCCGTCCACACATAAGAATCACATTTTAGCTTTCATTAACTTTCGGCCTTGTGTCAGAAAGATGTTACGTCAGAAATAAGTGTCAAAGTAAGAAATGATTAGCTACTATTGTTTGCGACCACCAAATGAAAATAAGTTCACTACAAGAGCTCAGAACGTCGTTCTCTGGTATTCGACGTTTCGCTGACGTAGACGTTATCGCTCCCGTGTGCAGAGATTTCAAACAAAAAGGTTTTGTGGACAAATGTGTCTTTCTGGATCGGCTCAAACCTGCGTTTGGATGATTTCTAATCATTTCTTTGACCTTGAATTTCTACTTGATCAAACCTTCACAGGTTCTGGCTGAATGTCCAGAAAGTCGATATTCCTGATGACTCCAAAACATTTTTACCCTTTTCGGCAGAGTTGTATTTTTTAAAGGACAGGTTCGTAGTTTTTTTTAAACCCGCCAGGTTACCAGGTGCCCATATGAACATTTTAACAGGTTTCGTTGGCTACTGGCCATTAAAAGATTGTTTCCTTACTCGTTTCCAGAGGAAGTGTCGGGGGACAAAATCCACAGATCTGATTTTGTGCAAGAATATTCTATGAGGTAAATTATAAATAAATAATAGTCTGAGTAAATGGATTAAAGTGGCTAAAGTTTGTCTGTTTTCATGCTGAGTTGCGATGGAGGGACAGTAATAAGTACAATAGAGGTAAAAAAAAAAAAAAAACTCCAGATTACAGAATGAAAAGTAAAAAAGTACTTCAGTTTACGTACAATGTGGGAACCTGACAATTGACTTTAAAAATTGTGAAAGCCATTTAAATGATAGTAGGGTTCATTTAGGATTAATAGTCTAAATGTGGATGTTTTATATATATAGATATAGATGTATAATGCCATAATATTAATATGTGTGTTTGTGTGTGAGATCATTCTACTCATTTGCATATGGAATGCAATACTGTGTGTGCAATAATGATGTTCCACAGTGTCTTCTCTAGTTAGTTGATTTGCTGACAGCACAGAGTGAACACTGAGCACCTGAGCAATACAGAAGAGTTTTCTTCAGACCTAGTTGAGATTTTGACAAACCTGAAGACTTCATGGAGGCAAAAACAACAACCGAACGCATGAATACAAACGTTTCCCTCGGACAACCCAGAAACACCCCGAGTGTTTGGGAGAGACTGGAGCTGGAAGACATCGGTATGGACCTCAAGATAGTCCCCGCCTTCCAAGAAAAGGTAAAGACAACCATTTGTTTTGCTTAATACATCTCTCTCTCTCTCTCTCTCTCTCTCTCTCTCTCTCTCTCTCTCTCTCTCTCTCTCTCACACATATGCACACACAAAACATGAACACATATGGTGAAAGTAGAGTTTGATTTGAGTATCAAAGTCTGCCTGTTTTTGATAAAAGAACAAAAGTATATTTGTTGGTTCTGTTAAATCCCCATTAGCTTCTGCTACAACGGTTGCATTTTTTTTTCTGGAGCCCAAATATTAAAGAGTATCCAAATACATTAAAAAGCAAGTTGGATAAAGATGAACATGTCGCTCATTGCAACAGTGAGGCTCATTGATGTGTTTTAAATGGAGCTTTAATAGAATAAATATTACACTCCAGTTTGGTGTTTAGCAGTCTGATAACGAGCGACAACGTTCTACTTTTGTTTTCGACGATACAACAGGACGACAACGGCCTCTTCACCAGGAAGACGATCGAAGGGAACCTTCCAAAGTCCACCAGCGACAACAAACTCTTCATCAACGACATCTTTCGTCATCAGACGGTGAATCTAACTGTGGCCCATGGCTGCCGTCAGTGGAGCAGACATCTGGTCCACGCAGTCCCCGCGACCGCCGCCTCCGGCGAGAGGACGAACCACCCAACTGGACTCTCCAATATTATAATTTGCGTCCGTCAACTGGGTTCAGGAGAGGACGAAAAGGAGACGAGCGTGGAGGAAATGAACGAGAGACGCCGAAAAGAAAAAGACGAAAAACTGCTGCCAAAAACGGACGAACGAAAGCCGGCTGGACGCGCGGAAGACCTGGAGGATCTGAGCGGAGCGAGTCAGACAAACATCCAGGAGACGAAACCTGAGGATTTTGACAATCTCGCAGTCCTGACGGGTGAAAACGTCGAGCAAAAAGAAAAGAGCGTTTGCAGGAGGATGTTGAACTTGGTCGATGACGTCATCTGCGAGCACTACAGGAAGAAGATCGCCCAAACATACAGGCGGGAGCTGAGGGAGGGCGACCAGTTCTACCCAAGTAAGACCTTCGGCAGAAACAACCTTTATCACTGTATTTCTTCGTTGTCTACAACAATGCTAAACCTTCTCCTCTCCAGAAGCAAACTTCTACTTCACTCGCCCGATTACCCGAGCCGAGAGAGAGCAGCAGAAAAGGGAGGCGTATCTCTGCCGGGACAAACTAAGGAGGACCATCAAAGGACGCTTGGATGCTTTCTGGGAGGAATAGCGCGAGAAGAAGCGCTTTGGCGTTTCCAACTCTACACTGTAAATAGTTTTTCTGTCAAATAACAGTAAAGTGCTGTCAACAGAGACGCCGTCACTTTACTGTAATTCTACAGTATTCATACTGTGAAATTACTTTACTGTAAAAGTGGAATACAATATATTTCTGCATTTTTTCAATCGACAGTAAAATACTGGCAGCAGAGACGCCAGCAATACACTGTAATTCTACAGTAGTCATACTGTTGAACAATTTCATGGGCTATTACAGTTAAAGTGAATGCAGTATATTTCTGTGATTATTTGAATTTACGGTAACATTCTGGTTAGGTGGTTAGATTACTTTAAATGATCAGTGTTTACTGTGGACAGGCAACATTGATAACATAATAACTCAATTATCAGTTTAGAATATCTAAAATATCAATCTACGATGCAATTAAGATTAGACCTTTATTTTTCTGTGGGCTACATACATCTGCATTAGTGTAGAAAGTATGCAACATAAGCAATAAACAACTTAGAAAGGATATAAATCAAACAAACTTTTATTAAACAGGGCAGTGTCAACATACATACTGCTACTGCAACAAAGAGAAACAAGCCACAGAGATCTTGAGTAGCAAAATAAAAACTGCCCAATATTGTCTGCCCAAATCAATGGCAATAAAATAAATTTCTTAAATTGCATGTCAACGACTGCCCCTTACTTGAACCCTGAAAACAGCTGAGACATATGTTGTAACGCCTTCCAAATTATTCTTATAATTGACTTATCTCACCAAAAACCAAACGTGACCTGGAATAAAACAGTTGGCAACTAATACAAAGGAAATAAGTGACTAACCTATAAAGAATAATGCGAGGTACATTTGTGGTCTCTCAAAAAGCAGTTTAAAATATCTACATTATCTAAATTTACTGCAATGTAGTCTCTGCTGTCTGTGAAAATAAATGCATCATCAGCAACATTTGTAAAACAATATACTATTAACTAACTATTATTAGGTTGGCTTGTGTTTACGTGGTTGTAGACAGTCCTAATTCAAAGGGGAATCTTCTGGGTCAGGTAGAGATGACCGTCACCTTGCTGGTCGTTGTTCGTCCCCATAGATTTATTCCAGTGTTGCCACCGTTACAGCAACAAGCAAAATAATGAATCAAAATACCTCTAGAGTTGGCAATCAATGCTTATTAGGCTGATAATACCAAAGTCTCTTGTGGCTTAATGTTGCAACGTCAGTCTGTCAAAACAACATAATTATGAAGTGAGAGAGCGAGAGACGAGAGGGAGTTCACTGACCTTCATGAAGTCCCATTCAAAGTCAAGGAGGTTCTTCAGTAGTGTGGAGACGGTGGTAGACGTCTTCTGGACGATCACACCCATCACAACCTTGCCCCGTATGGCCTTTGTTCCTCTCTCTGGATTAATACCAATGAAGCGTCTAAAATCACAAAGGTCTTATACCAGAGACAGAATGAAAACCTATTAGAAACACTTTGTAGTCTTAAAGGGGTATATGTTAATTAGGCTAAAATATGTCAAGAAGAAGCCCGGTAATTACTAAGTAATTACTGGCTGCATCTCTGTACCACATGTATCAATGTTAACGCTGAAATGTCTAATCTTAAACCAAACTGCAACGTTAACCTTGGTCGGCTATGAAATCAACATTATATGCGACATTAAAGGGCCGTCCACACTCTCCTCTCAAAGATGAACCACCTTTCTATTTAAAATGATCCCCTCACCATTCCCAAATACAAGTTTGTTTAGTGTTTTTTTTCTGGCATTTGAAGCTATTAACAAGGGGCAAAGGGCTATCAGCTAGCTAGCTAGCAACATCCGCTACCGATCTTAAGAAAATCCCCAGATGATAAACGGTTAGCATTTGATTTAACACGGTGACTCTAAAATACACGTAAATATTCATGTTTGAGCTATTCAAATCTCAACCTCATTGATAAGTAACATTTTAAAATCAATCTAGACAGCTTGCTGAGCATCAGTTTGATTTAAAATCTTATTTTTGGTTATGCTTACGTTATCTGTATCAAACACTGAGAGGAAAATAATATTGTTTTTAATTACCTTCTTATATGTAGATGCACAACCGGATCAGTTGTGCATCTACATAATCTCTCAGCCTGCAACATGCATTAGTGACGTGAGGAGTCGGTGAGGTTGTTTTTGGGGTTCATCCCAGTTACCGCGACAACAGCCAGGGCTCGAACCTCACCACGTTGTGGGGAACACCGAGCCCATTCATCTCTGTGGTAGACCTACACTTCACCACATTAAGCATGTCACCGGGAGCAGCACTACCACTCGGAGACGGTGCCCAAAAAATAAATTAAAAAAAATAAACCAGAGCTGCTGTGAGCAGGATTATCCTACAGGGGGCAGTGCGTAGCCTCCCCTCTCTCTCCGTCTCCCTCCTCGGGCTTTAATCATTCGTCAGGAATAATAGGAGAGGCATTTATAGTCATATCCCTGTAATAAAAGAGGTGTCTCTTTGTCCTTTTCCATTCAACACATTGTCACAACCCAGAGCCTTAATCCTGCAAACTGACGGACAGTTGCATCCTGGGAAAAGAGCCGCATGCCATTGTTTGAGTGAGTCAAATCTGTTAAGCCCTAATTCTTTTGTGGGCATTTGCATACTCGGAAGTATTCTTTTACTGAAGGGCCAAATCCTCCTTGTGTGTGATGCGAGGCATTTTTAGTATCATTTGTGAAGTATCTACATGCACTATTAGCGCTGCATAATACCCTCATATAATACGCCGGCATAATCTTGAAGATAAGAGGGTTTTTTCTTTTTTCTTCTTTTCTAAAGTGTAGCATTACGTCGGGATGAAACGCTGCAATTTCAAGCAGATTCAAACGGGCTCAAATGTCATCAGAAATGTCAAGTGGCTCTGCAGTGGCAGGATACCAGAACGCCTTTTTTTTTATCATTTTCATCACCCGCCTGATTCCTCAATTTTACCTCCCAGTTGAAAGGCCCGACTCGGCTCAGACCGCGGCGATGTAATGGGTCTGGTGCTGTAATAAAGACGGTTACCTCTGACTCACCTGGCCTCTTTCTTCCTGCCTCCTTTTTCCGTCTTGCTCTTTTCCATTTTCCTCCCCCCTCTCCAACGCTCTCTTCTCCTTCCCCACTTCCAACAGAGTTTCTCTGGCTCGCTGATAAACTGTTATCTGTCCGCGGCGTTTCGGCACAGTGTGGTTCACACGTTCACTTCCTCCGCAGGCCTTTTTCTCCGCTGCTCTCTGGAGTCCCTTCTGCAAAAGCTCTGATAAGATTGTTGCGTTGAGATTGGAGATGGGGAATCGAGGAGTGGCGGTGTATTCTGTCAAAGCAAAGCTGCGACAAACCTTTAGCTCTCTAAAATGTCTACTGACATTACATTGACTTTTATCATCTGTTGAACACGAAGCGGAAAATATCTACATGAAGGCTCAAAAGTTTGATCATCAGAATCAGGTTCATTGCCAAGTAGATTTTCTCTTGGTATTTTTGTCTGCATGGCGATCAAGTGCTGGGTTTGATTTCCTGACACAATAAAGTTTGTTGTCTTTATTTTGTTGTATTTTTGTGTTTATTACTGGAGCACTAATGGCATGTGACAGAATACATACATCAACAACAGAAAAGGACACGTGGGGATTGGACCAAACTGCCCCAGAGAGGAAGCGGAGCTAACCAGCTATAGGACCGAGAGCTACTCCACCACTCAGCCTACTGCTGACAGTCGGATGTCCGGTCGCAGAAAAATACGACGGATGAAATAAGACCTCAGGTGAACCCAGCAAATGGAGGACCCACAGAGACCTGTCTTCATCGCGGTGTCCTGGATCAAGCTGCACTTGACGGGCGGGGACCGCCGGACAGAGAGCAGGAGGTGGACTCGTGTGTCTCCATCAATGATGCCTGGTGCTCAAACATCAGTCACAGTTGATGGACGACGTCTTCCTGTAAAGATGTCGGCCACATTATCTGTCCAGACACTTGTTTTTGTTGCTGCTGTGGACGTCCCTCCTGATTCAAAAGATGCACTGCGGGTTTGCACTCGTGTTTTATTTGTGTTGCAAATGGGCTACAACTGCATCTGGTTGTGCGTCCCTGTGTTGCATGACGACACTGAATGATCCCTGATTTCTTGAATGCCAGCCGGTCAACAAATACAAGCAGTCAGACAATAAGAGAAGTAATTAAACCGCCTGGTTGGCCAAACATTTGTGGAAGAGAAAGCGGTGAAATTATCCCGCAAACTGTCCGTTGTAAACAATATGACCTAAGCCGTGATAAACCGGCGTTATCCTTTAGGATTTAAAGGCAGGGTGTGAGAGAGCCTTTATCTGTCTTTCATGCAAAGCTCATGTACAGTATGTATGCAGCCTCGGCTCTCCATTCAGAGTCTTTGTGGTTTGGATGTTTCATCGTGTTGCACCATCACTTTTCTTTCCCGTTCTTTCCAATGTCACACAGTTAGAGAGAGAGAGGGAGAGAGAGAGAGCCATCTGTTCTCTGGCTGCTGTTTGTCTGTTTGTTTTGTTCTTTCCCTCCTGTGTATTTAAGCGTCAATTTCTGCCGGCGAGGGACACATGAAAAGAGCCACGGCACGAACAGAAAACAAGCCATCAGAGACGAGGAGGAGGAGGAGGAGGAGGAGGAGGAGGAGGATGAAATGACAACACGAGGAAGGAAACAAGGCCCGGGAATAAGCTGCGATTAAACCGAAAAACAATCAAACTGCAGAGATGAGAAGAAGAAGAAGAGAGAGAGAGAGAGGAGAAAAAAAAACACACACAACAATGAAAGCAAATAAAACAGGCAAACAGGGAATGCAGTGTGTTTGAGAAAAGACGCTGGCGAGGGGCAAATTACAGCGAGTGCCAGCTCTGAATGCCTGGCATCAAGAGAGTAGAGAGCAGAAGAGTTTCGTAGGAATTAAATGACACTGTTGGATATCATACCACTGTGTGCGACAGGAACCGGGATCGGGGGAAGCAGCAGTGACGTTAACACACAATATCGAACAGCGCGTTCGTTACGTCTCCACATTAGAGGTGAGGGTGGAGGCCGTGTCCGTGATGGTGCAGATGAATCTGAAAAAAAAAACAGCTTTCATGTGTCCAAAGTTTTCAGTTTTTCAACGGTTTGATTCCAACAAGTATGGATGTGAACCCAACCCCAGCTTGTTCGGTGCCCCTCTCCCCCTCTCCTCTCTTCACGTCAGAGCAAATGATGTGTATGAACGCAGGAAAGTCCGGAGGAGGATGGATGGGTCAAACCAAGTCATTGATGACGTCTTTAACCGTTGTTTTGTTTTGGACCTTCACGCCTAACCAAGTAGTTTTGATGCGTAACTACACCTGAAAACTAAGTCAACCTACGTTGGAGATTCATTTTGAAAAGAGACTATGCATGTAACGAGCGGAAACTGTATCTAAGAAGTGGACGTGGTCATCGCGACGTCACCCGTTGGTTTTGGTAGTTTTGAAGCCTTGAGTCTCCATCTTGGATTACAAACATCGCCATGTTGTTTTTATCGCAGCCAATGAACGGAGTTTACGATATTTGGAATGCGGAGGAGCGACGTAGAGACGCCGTATACGGCTCTGCTTGCGGCAGCGACCTGTCAATCACACTAAGCCCCGCCCTAAAGCACACCCCGCTTTATGGTCTGTTTGACTCTTAATGGACCATAATTTACTAAATGAACATCATGCTGTATTGAAGAAGACTTGAAACTAGAGATTGAGACATAAACTCATGTTTACAATGTTTACTGAGGGAATAAATCAAGAGAGAAGTAGAGTCATTTTCTCATAGACTTCTATACAACCGGAGGAGTCGCCCCCTGGTGGTCAGGAGAGAGAATGAAAGTTTTAAGACACCACATCGACTTCACTCGACAGAACCGGAGGCCAAAACTGACACGCCGTCCCTGACACGTCCAAAACTGAAGGGGTAGAGCGTCGTAGTTTGAAGTGCAGGGCAGTTGCCCAAGCGGAGATATTCGACGAGTTTCGGAGTGAGAAAGAGTTAAAGAAACATGTTTTTAGTTTTCGAGAACATGTACTGAGGGGATGTGGAAACCTGAAGCTTCAGGGACACGGGTCACATTTTCTGCAAACTCTGTAAAAGACCGGAGTGCAGTGATTGGCTGAAGCTCTGCAGTTACAGCATTTTTTTTTTCATTTTGGAAGAAGGTTACCTGATTAGCTCGTCCCGTTAGCTTTAAATGAGCTAATATCATTTAATGCAGAGAAAAGGCTCATGAATAAATTTGACAGCAGTGCGTCGCCTCTCTTCTACCCCTCCCGTCCCTCCGACGCCACAGCTCTCTGGTTTTTGTGTTGTTCCGGCTCAGCGGCTCTCTGACGTCCCGACGCCGAGGCTTTTATGACAGATGAAGACTTTTTAACCGCCTCTGTGTGGAGGCAGTGGACTGGTTCCTCTTAATTAGCACTTTGTCTCTGCTCAGAAGTGACCTTTTCTCTTTTGCACTTTGGTTAAATTGACTCCCACTTCTCTGCTGTGTGTCTCCTCTGTTTTACATGACTGCTGGTGCGTTGCTCTCCGGCTGCTGCAGCACTTCATGGAGTTCAACTGATGTATTGTCGAGTATAGCAAGCGGAGGTTGGGATCTAAACCTCCATCCTACCTGCCTTCATTCCTGACCTTTTTACATGATTTGTTGGTTTTTCTTTCAAATAACTGGACGGGCGTGATTGTACGTAATTTTTATTGAATTAAAGAGTTATTGAAGAGGGACAAAAAAGTTTGCCAGCTCCCGGAGCTTCTGGTGTTTTAGTTACGAACAGGACTTCAGCATTTACTCCTGTCTCATAACTGTCTTACTCTTTTGTCGACGAGATCTCGCGGGAAGGTGTTTGAATAGCAGGTCAATTTTAATGACATTCCAGGTGTCACGATACGCTTCTTAAGCTGTTCACGTGTCATTTCACGGCACGTCGTTAACATGAAGGTCACAGTTACGGTTCAGCAACAAAACTACTAAGTTAGGTTCAGGAAAAAACATCATGGTTGGGCTATAATTAGTACATAAATTAAATAAAATGAATATGTAAATGCTGTAAAATGAGTACGGAAAAAAACACGACACCAACGGAACTTCAAAATAAGTAAACGGTTTCACACGGGACCTTAATGCCGGCCTCCTGGGTGAAAGTCCTGTATTTGTTTGACAAACCTAGACTCTCACATTTTATATCACGCCATTTATTCCACGTCACTAGTTCTGAGCGTAGCACACACACACAAAGCAATGACGCTGTGGTGGCACGCAAAAGGATTGGTGGAAATTGGTAAAACCAGGCGGCCTCTGGTGGATAGTGCAGCTAATATAATATTTTTTTCGGGTTAAAAAAACAAACATATTTGCAGTGTGAAGTAGTGCACATGCACTTTTCCACTGAAGGTCAATGTGTTATCACTAAAAGTGTATGCATTTCTCTGTTATTGTTGATGCGCTTTGAGGCGAGGTGGCCCACATCTATTTTTAAACTCTGCCGTGTCAGAGCCTTCGAAAGCCCAAAGGTGCGTTTCATTTCCTCAAAGCTGCTTCAGGTGCGCTGAATTACTTCCCCGATGAAGTCTTTGTGTCCAAATGCATCGGCAAATTGCCAATCAATCGGTTGTGAATAAAGTGATCCCCAAACGTCGAAGACAGGAGGGGACTCTTTCTTCTTCAGATCCTTTTGTGGAAGCACAGCGACAGCAGAAACTTTCCAGGAAGCGGCACAATCTCTGAGGCCGCGTAGTTTCACGCTTCATTGGTGAGTAATGACCAGCACCGGTGACTAATGCATCCAAAATGACAACATCGCACACACACACACACACACACACACACACACACACTCGGAGACCCTCCACAACCATCGCCCCCTCCATTTCCAGAATCAGAGATGACCTTTGCATGAATAAAGTCAAAGAGGATTAAGGCAGAAGAGACCTTCGCAATGTCGGCCGAGGGGAGAAGCGGGTGCATCCTCCTTTTGAACGTGGCTTGAGTGTCGATGTCTGCACCTGCCTGAAGGCCACGCTGTGTGTGCGTGTGTGTTCATACAATGCGTTTGCATAGAGGCTGCAGAAAAACAAAAACAAAAACCACGCCTTTAGAAAATGTGAGGAAACATGTGGTTTCTAATCACATTCTGAGGGTAAAGTCAAAGTACTGTCAAAGTCCTTCATCCGTTTCACTGGAGGTGATAATATCTCTGGTTTATATTCTTATCTGATTTATATTGTGCAGACACCTAATCCATATATGTTACAAGATGTACAAACCCAGAATCTATTTGCTTAAGTGTCCATCATATCACCGGGATTACAACAATTTAGATTAGCTGCCTTTCTTTACTGCATGGTGTCAACTGTGCTCGGCTCCCGTCAGGATTAATGGAATCCCATTTTGTCATTATTACCTGTATAATACCTGTCAGAATCATCTGGAGCTGAGAAACGTACACCTTTTCTTTTTTTCTTTTTTTTAAAGAAGTATCAAAAGTGTCGACATGTTGGGATTAAATTAAAAAGACGACAAGAAAGAATAGAAAAATCATTTTTCAGGAGAGTTTAGAAACAAGCGGCAACCTCCGGTGTTGAGAAAAACTGCAGTTCCTCGTTAGGCCACTTGAGGCTCTAAAGACGGATCTCCATAGACCTCTATGTTAAAATGCTCAATTTTACAGCTGTTTACAGCCTGGTACAAAAAAACAGTTTTCGTCTCTATAGCTGATATCTTCATATTACAACCTCACCGGAGGTGAATCTTCCCGTTTAAATCATATTAAGGCTTATAAAGTTAAGCATTATTAAGGGCGTGGCTGCTTTGAGCTTTGAGTGACAAGGTGGGTGTGGTCTCAAGAAGCATCAGTTGTTTCGGTTTAACGAGTGACCGTGTTAACTAGTGATGGATTAAAGGCGTCTACGAGGTCACCCACATGTTCCGTTGGTGTTCAACAGCTTCCGTCGCCACGAGCAACCACGGACGCAAAACATCTGTACGAAGGTCAACGGCGATAGAGAAATCTTTTTTTTTCCTTTCTCGTCTCGCACGATGTACGTCACCAACACCAACATCCCCGTTAGCTTGCTAGCTTGGCTTGCTAGCTTACTTAGCTTATGTTCTACGCACAAACGTAACGTTGTCTTTCCGATGTGTTTTATCCAGCGAGGTTTTTTCATCGGCCGGGAAGCAAAAGGACGAGCGTTGGTGGAGCGAACATCCTGGTACGAAACACACAGGCAGCGTGGTTTTCTAATTACGTAACTTCACGGTCTTATACTTCAAAGGTTTTGCAACAAATTGCTACTTTCTTGATGTGCAAAATTATGTTTAAATTGACAAACATCATATGTGTGTTTCATGGCACAATTCAAACGTGATCAGAAAACTATTTATCTCTCATCAGATTTAAAACTATGATTTTCTATTTCTAATCCAACAATCTAAAGGAAGAAAACTAACAATTTGTACCAAATGGTAACTTTTTATTGATCTGAGGGATTAAAAATACATCTGATTTTCAATTTCCCAGTTTACTTTTATTTATTCTTGAATTGGAAAAAACATAAACAGCAGAATTACACAGACACCTGGTAAATATAGCATGTTTGTAAACCACCAGAATGCACCATTAAACAAGTGACTGGCATGAAGAACATACTGATTGTGTCCTAAACTACACCGGTATGGAAGCACAGTTCAAGCTTTTGAAATGTCGATTCTTTTAAAGCCTACAAGATATCTCAAAACATTAAAATAGAGCCAAGTGTGTTACATTTTGATGCTCATCCGCTGTGATGGTTTTCAAAATAAGACACCAAATCACCCAAAGCCACGCTACCTGTCGCAGCTCTCTGCGGTTCCTTCTTCCTTCTCTCGTCTCCTGAACCACTAGTACTCCCCGAGGAGGAACAACACGACCCACAAATTAGTCTCCGGGCCCCCTCGCTCCTCTCTCTGCAGACTGGGGGCCACCGCTGAAACATTTTCCAAGATCACTTACCAGAAAAACAAAAGGGGCAAAAGAAAACTGTAGAGGCAGGCCTGAGGATTATTCTCCTAGTGTTACATGGATTAGCTGCAGCCCGACCTTTGACTCCTGTTAGGGACGACTTGACTTATGGCTCTGTTCAGGAGGGGAAGGGGCCTCCTCTCATTATTATGGTATGTACACATGATTCTGTCAGAGCAGGAATATAAACTACAGGTGACCTTATGGCGTCTGAATGTATACAGCATATATATATATAGCTGCTGTAGTGGAGATACGTGAGGAGAAGAAGCACCTGGGGAATTATTAACATTAACTCAGTATGTTGCTGTCTTGAGAAACGTGAATATATGTATGTATGTATATATATATATATATATATATATGTATATACGTGTATATGTATGTATATATGTAAATTAATGTATGTATATATATATGAATATATGTGTCTATATACATGTGTGTATATGTATGTATATATGTAAATTAATGTATGTATATATATATATGAATATATGTGTCTATATACGTGTGTGTATATGTATGTATATATGTAAATTAATGTATGTATATATATATGAATATATGTGTCTATATACGTGTGTGTATATGTATGTATATATCTAAATTAATGTATGTATATATATATATATATATATATATGATTATATGTGTGTATATATGTATATATATATATATACATACGTGTATATGTATGTATATATGTAAATTAATGTATGTATATATATATATGAATGTATATATGTATGTATGTCTATATGAATGTATATATATACATATGTGTATGTATATATACTGTGTCAAGAAATAGTTTAACACATATAACCGTAACAGTAATTACTGTACACCTGCCTTCCACAAATATATATTTTTTTTTTATGTTACATTTTCAACCCTACATTTTAACTTCTGTGCTATTTCGTAATTTTGAGTGTGATTTCTCTTTTCTTTTTTTCCCATATTTATTGAGCATTGCCGTAAAGAGCCTGAGATCAAAGATCTTTCATTATCAACAAGTCAAAAACAATCATTTAAATGCTGTATATATATTTTTTTAATAATAAACAATCACCGCGCCAAATCAATGCTCAACACAGTTCATGTGTTTCCTCGTTTTCCATCACTCATAATGTTTGTCTGATCTTCTCTTTGTATCCACTCCTTGACTTCAGCTTCCGTGAGGCTAAACCCTTCATGTTCTCCACAGAAGTGGAGTAAGAATAGCACACAGAAATGATGCTCAACCCGTGTGTGTGTGTGTGTGTGTGTGTGTGTGTGTGTGTGTGTGTGTGTGTGTGTGTGTTCGGTTCTCATGTTAAGTCCCTACAGATCTCCCAAATACCCATGCACATGTGTATAGAAACAATCTACAAAGCCCTGTGTAATCTTCCTTTTTACTGCGCTCTTAGTTTCATCTGCAGGGGATTACTGTACCACTTTTTTTTTTTTTTTACGTGGACTCTGCACAAGGAGGAGGGACGTACAAAATGGCGGAAAAAGGAAAACAAATTGTAGCGTAATCTCCGCAGAGAAAGGACGGCTGAGCGAGGGAGTCCCCCAGACCCTCCATCTTTTTCTTCTTCTTCTTTTTTTTTTTTACAGGGCCAGAAAATCCCATAATCCTCCATGTTTGATGTCTCAAAGCTAATGGCGTTTATTAGGACAGCCCAAAAGGCGCTTTGTCCGCGGCGCGGTTGCCGTTGAGGTTTTGAATGACATTGCAGGGAGAGAGCTGGTAACTTTAGCTTAATCTGGGCTTATCCGGCCCCGATGCATGCACAGGTGTGTGGCCCTTAAGCCCAGAGGAGGCCGGGCTCTCCTGTGCGAGCCAAAGATCAATCCTGCTCCGGGGGCCGAAGACGTCCAGAGGAACACACACTGCACCTCTAACCCACGAGGCTTTAGCCTCCTCGTGAACCAAACTGCCTATTATCACATTTTAATTAAACGACGAGCCCCTTCCCTCCGTCTGCTCAATATGATATGGAACGACCTTTTCCTGCTGAATCAGTTTACGTTTCATGAAGGGAGTCATGCAGGTTGAGTTGCATATATTCATCTGGAGGATTTTAGTTTCACCCCCAAACACTCCTGCTTTGTGCCGAGGCCCTGAATCCGGTCAGTTCATATCTATTAGGCATTACTGCAATATTCAGTACATGTGGAAGAATAACACAACTTTACAGCAAAGGGCCAGTGTGTCGCATTTATATCGGCAGAAATGGAAGATAATATTCAAAACTATGTTTTAATTATTGTGTAATCACCTAAAACCTAGGAATTGTTATGGTTTTGTCCTCTTCACGGAGTCCACCGTGTAGCACCGCCATGTTTCTACCCAGAACGGACGACCCGAACACTGGCTCCAGTGCAACGGTTCGTTTGATATCTTAAGTCTTTTCTAAATAAATTTGGAATAAACACGGGAAAACAATTCATTTAGGTTTAGGCAACAAAAATACTTAGTTAGGTTTAGGAAAAGATTGTGGTTTGGGTTAAAATAACTACAGAAGTGACGTTACTTAAGTACGGAAATGATGTGAGAAATAAATCAACATTGACATCGGTCTCCCGGAGAAAAGACCGTTTTTAGTTTGACCCGCCCACTGTCTGGGTTTTTGCTGGGTTTTATACTTCCTGGTTCATCATTACATGGATTATATACAAATATATTTTGTGGGTTATCTACAAATTTGAGTGCAATAATTTCCGTAAGAATAGCTACGAACGCTCTACGAGAACTGCCTCTCGTCCTTCCTTTACCTGCAGGCCACCGTAGAGAAGTTGCGGTAGCGTGAGCTGCAGAGAGTAAAATTGCTCCTAAAGTAACGTTATGATGGTAACGATGACGTCGTCATCATCATGTTACTACAGTCTCAGAAAAGGAGGAGTGAGCGGAGGCATTCAGTTGGTTCCAATCTGCAACCACACCACCAGGAGCCACTGTGTCCGACACACTGCGCCTTTAAAGCTGCTTTCTGAGAATTTTTGGATAACTTCAAAACAAGCAGACGCAAACACAACCCTGAACTTGTATCACCTTATAAAAGTGTGCGAACACGTTAGTAAGTATTTACGCTTCCAGCAGACGCTGAGCGACATGATCATCACGTCGGTTCTGTTTCTGTGTCCACGTGAGTCCAACATGCAATACTCTCTTGTTGCTTTGTTTTGGTCTCCACCAACTCCTGAGGAAAATATTCTGGCCCTTCAGCTGCTAGTGTTTCACCAACTATCCAGTTTTTTATATAAAGTAGTTAAAATGAGCTCCACCTTTACCCGCCGCAACACTGAACACATTAATGCATCGATGATTATCATCCAATTACACAAGGTCATTCGTCATGAGTACTTTTTTGTACTTTAAGTATATTGTGATGCTAATAATTGTGTAGTTTTACTCCAGTGACATTTTAAATGAAGGACCTTTACATGAGTATTTCTACACTGTGCTGTTTCTACTTTTTAAGTAAGTTTAAAGATTTGAGTCCCGAAACAACTGAAATACCAAAAACTAACGTTTACTTATGTTTATTTCATTTTGCAAATATGACAGTGGAAAAAGCGGAAGTATCTTTAACCAAACCTCAACCAGAAGACACTTATTTTATATATTTTTTATCATGATTATATGCATTTTTGACAGTGACAGAGATCCCGCGACAAGGAACCAGATCTCTTGTTTCTGGACCTCTGCCTAGAATCACTTTCAACATTTTGTCTCGATATCGAGGTCAGAAGTTGGTCCAATGTCAACATTAAAATCTGTCTGATAAGGAAAACATAAAAACAAGACATCACCGTGCTTCCATCAGAACTAAACCGATTTAATATCTAGTTTTAATACACTTCATTGTGAACACACTTGACCTCAGTTACGGTTGATTTACGGCTCAGTTCTGCTGGAAACGTGGAGAAAGAGAGATTGTGACCAAAAGCAGCCTCCTGACAAATCTGTTTCTATTCTCTGATCTTTTAACCTTTTGGGGTTTTTTTTTTTGGTCAATAATAAAAAAAAAAAAACAATCACATCCTCCCTGTTTCCGACCAAACACTCGGGAGGAGAATGACATTGCTGCTGCTTCCGAATGGTGAGGGCTTTCTGACCAAGGACTGCTGACTGTCTTATTGGATTTGGAAGCCACTCCTTCAATAAAAAGAATGAATTTCCCATAATTCAATAACAGAAATCAAGGCCAGCGGCCCAGTGATCCATAAACACTACGATGATGAGGTCAACCCCCCCCCCCCCCACCCTCCGCACGCCAGCACATGATGCAATATCATCATAATCAGCTTCAGAGCGGCAAAATGACGCCATGTGTTTGATTTTCAGATTTAAATACGGCATGTTGGATGTTTCCGGACACCTGAGGGCGATCAAAGACGTGCGGTGTTTAAGTCCAAGGCCATTGAGAGGTTTTCCCATTTCCACACCTGTGGGCGCCCCACAGCATTTTCACCAAAAACCCTCCATGATGTGTCCAAACCCTACATTTCTTCAATTGCTACCATCATCCTTCAAATAACATGCTTCATGGTTACATTCTCCTGCGGGTGGTGGGGGGAGAGGAGGGGAGGGGGGGATTGCCCTGCGGTCACACTCCCTGTGGATTTACTCAACCCTCATTTTCCTTTGCTTTTTTTTTTTTTCCCACAGAAGGAGCCAAGTTTGCACGGACTGAGACGCCGCGCATCACTTCCTGTCAGGTAGAGAAACGTATCAGCATCATGAAATGCTTCACTGTCTCACCTTTCGCCTCTCGGATGTCGTTGACCGCGGCCCGTGGCTCGAAGCTTCTTTGCAACCTTTTTTGGGCAAAGCAGGGTGAATTCCCATCTTTTCGTCACACTCACGGTTCAGACCGTGCACGAGGACGACCAACAGGGGGCGTCAGCCGGCAGCTTAACGTGCACCTGCAAACCAGAGCTGCTGCTTTTAACCCTTTATTTCCCCGAGGAGGCTCAAACGGTCTCTCAGAGATCACTAAACTGAAACAGAGTCAGAAGACGGTGATCATGATTTTCTGTGACACTTCAAACCATGCAGTCCTCTCAGTGGCGGAGGAAGTATTCAGAAAGCAAAAGTACTTATTCGTCTCGGTAAAAATACTTTGTTTCAAGTAAAAGACCTGATATAAAAATGTTACTTCCGTAAATATATGTAAGTAAATTAAGGAAAATGTACTTAAAGTATTGAAAGTATAAAAATGTCCCATGTGACATACTATTATATACTATTATATATTCTATTGTTAGGTTGTTATTACTCATTGATGTAAAAGCAGGAATTTACTGTTGTAGTTGTTTGAGGTGGAGCTCATTTTGAACTATTAACTAATGATTACTTTCATTATTTTCTCCGTTAATCGATTGATTGTTTGGATTTGCAAAAATAGTGAGAAATCCTGTTACAATTACCCAGAGCCCAAAGTGACACCTTCACAATGGTTGTTTAATAAAACCTCAACATTATTACTAAAACATTACAATTATTAACATTACGAAAATGAAAAGAAGCAAATTCTCGTCAAACATGATATTTTAGAAACTCTTTGTATGTTTTGTATGGAAAAATCTTGATTTGTAAAGTAAGCTATTCGGTAAATGAAGTGGAGTATAAGTAGAAAGTGAAAAGAAGATAATCAAGTAAAGTACAAGGACCTCAAATTTGTACTTAAGTACAGTACTTTAGTTAATGTACTTCTATTTACAGGCCATGTTTGATCTTATAGTGTACACAGTACGCCAAGACATATTCTACACAGTATTACATAAACAGACAATCATTTCGAAAATTGGACGATCAAAATCAACGTTGATCAAACAAAGATATATTCCTAAAACTAAGTAGTTTTGTTGCCTGAACCTAACTAAGTTGTTTCCTGTGAAGACGGAAGTTTATTTTGAAAAGTGAAAAAAAAACTGTGTGCATGTAACAAGCGGAAAGTGTAACTTTTCGTAAGATCTCCTACGGACATGAGGATATGTTGTAGGCTATGAAATATATTCATGAAGCGTCGACGTTGAACATTACTCTGTTTGCAGAAACACACAATAACAAAACATTTTTTTTTTATTATTTTGTGCACATGTGAATCATCTCTGCTGAAGACAACACTTCCCATTATTGTGTGCTTGTGTGTGTGTGTGTGTGTGTGTGTGTGCGTGTGTGTGTGTGTGTGTGTGTGTGTGTGTGTGTGTGTGTGTGTGTGTGCCTCCTGAGAGCAGAACAAAATGAGCGGGAGCATCGTAGATGTTTGTCTGTCATAACGAGATTACTCTCCTCTCAGACCAGCCGATACGTTCTCTAATCCAGCACTCGATAAGGCTTCAAAGCAACACGCCATTAATGATGTCTTTAGCGTTATCCGCGGCGAAGAGCAAATGACCCTTTATTATGAGAGTCATTACTCCACTCACTCTTTAGACTAAGTACGCCTGCAGGGCTGTGCTGTTTTATTACATAAAGAACAAAACCATCTCTTTCTCCCAGCGACTCAGACGAGAGCGTTCTAATCTGACCATGTTACTCTGATGTTCATCCACATAATGACACCTGAGAGAAGGTTTGTTACTGCTGCTTGGTGCAGAGGGGATGCAGTGAATGGATCAGAGATATCAGTGTACTTCTACTGTATGTGTTTTTGTTTTTTACATTGGTGATACTTTGGTCCTCTAGGAGACAATAATTTAAAGGGCGACAGTGGTTTATTCGCTAGTTTTATCCCCTTTGATTGTGTATACTTCTTATTGCAAACACTGCATACTGTCAGGTATCAGATTGTCGGATGTATCTTTGATTCCAGGCTGAAATATCTCAACAACAATTGGATGTTTTTATGGTTTTACGTTTATTTTACGCGGTTTTACTGTGTTGTTTTTATGTCTTTTTGATTGCACGGCACTTTGTTCAACTGTTTTTGTGTTTTTAGATGTGCTCTATAAATACGTATGGATTGGATGAATTGCCATTCAACTTTTGTTCAGACATTCCTCGTCCCCAGAGGATGAAGCCTACTGACTTTGGTGATCCTCTTGACTTAACCTGTGGCGCCACCTTGAAGGTGACCTTTGACATTTTCAGTGAAATATCTCACCAATAGTTGGATGGGTGCATTGTATTTGGCTCATGCCCCCCCCTCCCTCTAAGGATGAAGGGTAATAACTTATGGGATCCTCTGACTTTTTAATCAGGTCAACATTTTTAATTCGTCCAATTCACGAGCAAATACCTGAACAACTAACGACATTATCTTCAGCCGCTATTTCGGTTTTAGTTTCTTGCTAACATGCTAACATGCTAAATTAGAAAGACGCGTTCGCGACGTCTCTGCCTGTATGTTTCATACCAGGATGTTCTCACACCATCAACGGGTCTTGTTCGTTCTTTCACTTCCCCACTGGTAAACAGAGTCGCTGAATAAAACGCATCAGTGAAGATAACGTGTGCGTGAAACATTGCTAAGTTAGCTCGCTAGCTAGCAAGCCAAGCTAACGTAGCCGTGTTGGTGTTGTTGACAAGAGATGGTCACGGGACTTTCTTGCTAAATTCTTTTTTAAATTGACAAACGTGTAAGTCATGGCACAATATAAAATGGACCCAAAAAGGATTTGTCTCTCGCCATTGACTATTTTTTTCCTTAATAAGGTGCCATAGGGCACACTAGGAGGAGAGGGACTTCACCTCTCTACACCTTGTTGATATCACATCATTTCATATTAAATACTTCATTCGTGGTTCTAGTGATAATAACTATCTATAATTAATAACTTATTGATCCCGAACCGGCTTCGTGGCAGCGGTTGTTCAGGACGACCGCTGAAGACACGAACCCGGAGAAAAAAGAACTAAGTTGAACTTTGCGATGCAGGCGTCAGCTGATGTTTTCGTGAATACGCTGTCCCGTACGTGGAGCGTCAGGCGGACTCGGGGAGTCTTGTGTGTCCCGAGCAGGCGAGGGAGTCGCCCCGCCATGTGCTCCTAACGTGCCGTGCTAATTGCAGCCCTTTGTACTAAATCAGACTCCTGCTCCGCTGCTTTTTTGATGTGACTACACTCATTTCTCCCTCCGTCTAGCTCTCGCTCCAGCCATGCGTGGCTCACTGTTTGCTCTGCGAGCCTTTGATAGCGGTGCAGTAGCGTTAATTGTTTTGTACTGTTTGGAGGCCACTCCCTGTAGGTGGGCTCCATAATCTATACCGACACCAGAGAGAGACTCCTGTGTGATGCCGAGGCCCCCCGCTCTGAGAAAATTGGTAATTAGGGGACTGACGTTTGGCAATAAGATGACTCTTATTTGTGTTTCTGTTTGAAGGAATTTGGATTCATCATCAACTGTTACATCTCCTGTCAAAGCGTTGCTTGTTTCATTGATATTAAAAGATTAAATACGATTAAAATAGTAAAAAAAAATAATATTCATTTGGACTGCTTCTTCGTTTTGGGTTTCTCATGACGCAGTTTGAGTTTCTCTTTTTACTCAACATGCTAACTACTAATATACTACTACTACTACTAACATCCAACTATTTTCATGGATGATTCGATTCCCCTTTCTGACTGGATCCTCCTGACTCATGAATCGCACAAAGATAAAAGACTAACCTTTCGAAACTTTATAACTTTTATTGGACCGTCTTGTCTTAAATTAAGTCACAAACTTATAAAATGTATCAGAAACGGTTACTTCTGTTGGTTTTGATCTCCTTCTATTGTGCACGGTAAAAAAACCCAAAGAATTTGGGTTGTGAGGATTAAAGTGAAACAGCTTTTGGAACTAATCAGAAGTGTGTTTAGATTAGTTAAATGTACTCTGAGACAACCTGGTCTACGTTCCCTTACGACACGTTCATCGTGAGGAAAATAGATTTTCTTCCGGGATTACTTTTGTTTTTGAAGTAGCACAAATACATTTCTAATCAAACTCTGCGGAGGTTCATATGAGGAGAAGGTCATGGTGGATCTCAACACAGGCAACGTATCCTCAAACAACGGTTTGTTCGATATCTTACGAAAAGTTACTCCTCATTTTTCAAGTGTTTTCCTTTGAAAGCCAGCAGCACGTGTCAATTTCAGCCAATTACTTGCATTCAGTCTTTTCAAAAATAAAACAGGAAACAACTCAGTTGGGCAACAAAACTACTAAGTTAGGTTCATGAAAAATATCTAAAAGCTGATACTGAAGTACGAAAGTTATGTGACAAATAAATCAACATTGACTTCCTGTTTCACGTCTCCTGGGTCAAAGATCGGTGTTTGTTGGACCCATCCGCGTCCTGTGTGGGTTTCCGTGGCCTTTATACTTCCTCGTTCGTGATTACGTAACATGCAAAATAATTTCATGGGATATCTACGAATTACAATGATTACACAATTGCACAACAGCTCACCGTTATCCCACCAGTTATTAATTTAAATATAAGTTTTGCAGATGTGTTTAGCAGACAGTGAGAAACAACAGCATGTTTTAATATGAAATAAGATAAGATAGATAGCTAACGATCTCTGTAAAATAGCTCCAAAATAACATCTACAAGTCTCATGATTTGCACTTCATGGTGCGTAGTGACATAAGTTTTGAATTGTTTTGTGAGCAGTCACTGAAATGGGAAATTGTCCTCAGCCGGCCGTTAGCACATCGAAGCGGCAGATTCCTTTCGGTTCGAGACAATTAGCGTCCCAGGAGTCACGGAGGCGGAGGCCTGTCGTCGAGCAGAGTCCAGGTGAGCCTCCTCCTCGTGATCACTGGCATGTTAGAATCAGTTTAATTGGGCTCTGTTTGATTTTCACCGACGACAGCCGCAGCGCCCCTTCACCGCCTCCAAACACTCCCACACACCAGCAGACCCACGCCACCTCCTCCCCCCGCCCCCCCCTCCTCCTTCCCCTGAACCCTAATGGCGGAGCGGTGACTCGTCAGAGTTGACAGTGACCTCGCTGTCGGAGGGAGGGCGAACGGCTCACAAGCTCCTTTGAAGTGTCAGCGACTCCCCTTCGGTCCGCTTCTTTAAAGAGCCACATTTTTGTCTTTCTGGACGAGCAGCTTCAAAACAGATTGACACCTGCAGGCCTCGAGTCTGCTTCAAACACCACAAGGTGCTTTTCTGGAGCCTTCAGTGGGATTATTGCTCTTTAAAGAACGGGAGCACGTTCATTCTCTTTTTCCTGCTTTATTCAAGAAATTTAAAAACCTGCAGACTCTAAAGTTTAGCTGATTGTCATTTAAAGGCTCTCCGATTTAAGCAGAGGTGGAAGACAAACTCAATTATTTTACTTTTTCCCCGAGTAAAAGTCCTTCATTCAAAATGTTACTTAAGTTAAAGTTCAAAAGTATTAGCATCAAAATATACTTAAAGCACCAAAAGTAAAAGTACTCATTGTGGGTGGCCCATTTAAAAATATTTTATATAATATTACTGGGTTATGAATTCATGTGTTAATCACTTTAATGTTGCAGCTGGTAAAAGTGGAAATAATCTTAATAATTTAACATCATAAATGTATTAGTTTATTTAAATCTGCAAAGTAATTTAGGTTTTAAAAATAAATTTAGTGGCGTACATAGTAATATTTGCCTCTGAGATAGAAGTATGAAGTAGCATAAAATGAAAATACGTGATGTGTACTTGAGTAAATGTACTTGGGAAGAAACAGGGTTTACCTGTCAACATATCGACGGTTCTTATTAAATCTTACGGGAAGTGGTTCATTTTTCGAGTGTTTTCCAAAGAAAGCCAGCAACACGTGTAAATTTCCGCTCGATACTTGCGTACACTAGTATAAAAATAAACTTCTGTCTCCACAGGAAACAACTTAGTTAGCTTTCAGCAACAGATTGTGGTTTGGGTTGAAATAATGAAGGAATTTCGTGACTGAAGTACTGAACTGCAAGTTGCGTAACAAATAAATCAACCTTGACCTCAAACTGTGGTCTCCTGGCTGAAAGATCGCTGCCCGCCTTGTGTGGGTTTTTACATTCTTCATACTTCCTCGTTCAGGCTTCGTGTCTAAAATGCTGAATGATTTCATGGGAAATCTACGAATAACAGTGTATTCTTTTTCGTGGGTTTAGCTGCGAATGCTGGCATGAGACCAGCCTGCCCCCCGCGGACATACTGCTCACGGGCTCGTGCGCTCTGGTGGAGGTAACAAACGTCGAACCTAACGGGGGCATTATAGAGTTAATCAGAGCATTTCCATGAGCTCAGTAGTAAAAAAAAAAAAAAAAAAAACATGCCATCTGTGGAAGAATGTGTACTGAGGCTTTCAGGAAGAGTGCTGGACTCTTTACATTGTGGCCAAACGGTGGAATTACAACTTCCAGGTTGGTCATGTGGCACCATGGGGCTCAAAAATACTTTTCCCCATAGACTTACATTGGGAAAGAGACGTCTGTAACTGGGTGGATACATTTTTTTTTTTTTAAGTTAAATAAACTTCTCAGTATTAAACCATTGAATAGCCCCTGAAATCCAGAGTTATTTTAGGTAAAAGGAAACTCTAGTGCACTTCCCAAGCTGTGTCCTGTTCTCTTTATACATCCAGGGGTAAGACATGAAACAAAGGCCCCGAGGCCAGAATCAAACCCTGGACGTTGCAGTTAAATGGAGCTGTAACCTTTTGGCTACCAATGCGCTCCAACTGGTGTTTTATTAATGTAATATAATCTTTGACGCTCTGGTTTAAGGACCGATTTTCTTATACGTTTTTTCTTTTACTGTCCCATTAATGTTGCAGCACCTGTTATTGGTACGTTAGCAGTAAACAATGAGATGTCTAAACTATTTTAAGGAATGATTGTAGATATTTAATCATTTTAAAGGAACTTCTATTTGATTTTTTTCACATTTCTCGTGCATTTTTTCACAAGTCTTCAGCGTCTTGTTTTGAAGTATTTACTATGTACCGTGTGTCTTTTTCATCCCTGTTGTGTAAACATTTTTGTGTTATTATTATTAATCTATTAGCATAACATTATTGCAAAAAAAGTGCAAATTACTTTGAAAGTACATCACACACTCTTGACTTCAACTTTTTAAATCCATCCAATGACCATCCAATTTATGGTCATTATGATTTCCATGGCTGCCCTGCCGCTAATTGGAGTGGTTTGTTTCCATAAAGTGATGATAAAAAAGAGCAGGAGGTTGTGGCGGGGAGCTACCAGCTCATCGACGCGTCATGCTCGCTGGACATTTTTCCATTTAAAGAGGCCAATTAGGCCTGCAGACCTCCCCGCTCATCACATGCCGATCAGGTCGAGGGCACAAACAAACACACCCAGGACCCCATTATCCTCTCCAAAGGCAGTCAAGCAATTTCTTTTTCTTAAAGTGATACTCCACCCAAAACTATTGAGGGTCAAACACTTGAAAGGAGGAAAAGGTTCGGGGAGTTTTCACTCCGGAAAAGTATAAAGATGTCAATAGGAACTTCTCAAGTCACTCCTGCCATGTAATCCATAAGAAATATGTCAGAATCCACCTTGTGCCTCATGAACGTCTCTGTCAAGTTCTGCTTTTCCATTGGACAGAAATGTCCTCGCTCGCTCACTCACACGCTAACCTTGATTCTTTCCTCTGAATTTCTAGTGTAGTTCACCGATTGGCTCCCCGGCACATCGATCGTACATAATAAAGTCTACGTAGAGCTTTTGCTTCCCGTCCTACTCGTGTTTCATTACTTCTGTGGCGCACCGAGCGCCACGAATCCATCAATTGCAACAGAGTATAAATTCAAAAGCATGACATCTGAATTGTCAGATTAAGTGAACTTTCTAAAAAATAGTGTTAGCCAATAATTCCGTGTTCACACCAAACGCGAAGCGAATTTTTTGCATTGCGGTACTCGCGGGATCATTTGTGTTCATTCGAGCTAGACGCGGCGGAGAGGAGGAGTGGCTTATCTCCATGGAAACCGTTATCAACTAAGCCATTTGTTTCCGCCATCAACCATCGAAGTCCATCGATATCCCGGGAAACTAAGCGTTGTCTTGTCTGGGTTCATAACATCATCCGGAGGCGCTCCGTGAATTTCATCGAGGTGTATTCACTGTATCCATCAAGCCACACGTTGGTTGGTTTACTACAGATGTTTGAACTGAAAAAAAAAACAAATTTGCTGTGATTTTATAGCAATGAATGGATAAAGGGGATGCCGAAATAACTACATAATGATGCAGATTTCTAAAAAAGTCTGAATTCATGTTTTTTAGTTCTCTCCGCAAGACGACAAGCAAATAACTTTTAAAACCTCGGTTGGGTTCAACTAAGTAAATTTCTTACGTAAAACAAGTATGTTTGTTGGGCTGCGTGACGCGTGGCGTTAGTTAAGTATGCAAGTCACGTAAGTAAACTAAAGAGAAATAAGTCAACGATTTGGTTTCACATGGACACTAACGGCGTTCTTCTGGGTGAAAGTCCCGTGTTTGTCCGATCCGACCATCCTCCATTTGCTCCGCCCGCCCTACGCGGACTATCTCGCTCTTTAAACTACGTCAGTTGCTCTGACCGTCTAGTAATGGTGCTGATGGGTTCACATTGGAGTTAATTGAAAGCGCGGTGCGTCGGTCTCAGATACCGAGGGGTCCCGACCGAGCGCCGAGCGCGTTACGATTCGGGATTCAAAACGAGCCGACACGATCTACGACAACATTTTGCCTGCAGGTGCAATAGTGAAAGAAATTTCCAATAATGGTTTCACACATAAATCTTAAGACTCCTCTACAACTCATTGGGGGACAATGCAGACATTAATAGCTCCCACTGTATCAGAAACTTAGATAATGAAGTTGTGGCCAGTTTACAGCCCTTTATTCTCACGGACGTACGTCGGCGTAAATGTAGAGAATAAAGTGAGACGAGAGGAAACCGTTGTGATGAAATGCAAAATACAAAATGTTAAGTACTTTAACGTCTGCATAGGGAAATTGGTCTTGGACTCAAATACGTCACCCATGATATGACACATTACATTATTGTCTTATTAAAGCAATAAGTAAATAAGATACAGACAAACAAAGCAACGTGTACTAAAGCACATTACAGCCACACATGGCACATATTACACAAACAGATAAGAAGAAGCAACATATTGCACCCGTGCAGCCTCAAGCAACGTTATTTATAATCTACCTGAGGGATATGTGAGTTTTAAAATGTAATGATGGAATTGCTGCAAAGGAATGTGAAAGTAAATATCACTGAAGGGAACCAAAGAGAGGCACAAAGTTATGTTGAGGGAATTTCAGGCTTCAGCCCCCCGACCCCCCTTCAGTGTTGTGGAATCTGCCCTAAATGAAAGCACATAGCTTAGCTGGGGGACCTTGGGGGCCGTGCAGGCCGGGCATCGGGGGTGTTTCGTGCCGCCCCGTCAGTTGGTGTACACGAATCAGTTTGAAGGCAGATCAAAGGGGTTTCTCTCCCGGAGCAGGAGTCCGGTCAGTCGGACGGGCCTCCTCCGCCTTCAGCTGACGGATCGAAAAGCGTCAGGCGGAGCCGAGCGTCCTGTCTGTCCGCTACGCCGCGGGGATAACTGCTGGACGTGGACATGGGAACGATTTCTCACTCTGACCTCTTTCCTCACGGTGTGCGATGGACACAACACATCTGGACAAATTATATTGTTCGCAGGAGTAAAACCCCTTGAGACGCATCAACAGGGTTCTGACAAGACTGTTCTGTGGACAACGCATTGACAAAAACAAAAGGAACAAGTTGAGAATAAAAAGGGAATAAAAGAGACATAAACCGTATTCGTACAGGACTAGTATTACCGTGGGATCTCTAGTTATTTATAATAACGGCGGAGGTCGTCTTAATCCCGTGTGAATTTGCAACGTCCGTAATTTTTCAAATAAAAATTCCACCGCAAATTACCTGCCATATTTTGCTAGAACGCAGAGGTCATGTGATAAAATTAATCCTGTGCGAATCGGCATCTCGTGGTTTTGGGGGATTTGTTTGCAAGGTTTTTGTTTCCAGGTCGAAAACAGTTTTCATTTGCAGAATGTTCCACTGTTGTATTTGTTTCGGACGTTCGTATGCGTTTTGATTTGGCCTCGTTTCTGAAGCTGCAGCAGTTTCGTAAATGTGAATGTTTTAGGCCGTTGTAGTTAACGCTTGGACTTTTGACTTGTTTTGAGTTACGTTAAGACTACGTGTGGATGACTTCGGACCTGGACTTGTTTGGAATGACTTAAGACTTAAAACTTGACTTTGAACTCATCTTATTGTGACTTCCTTCCTTGACTTCCTAATGACTTGAGACTTGGAACTGCACAAAATTAAAAAAAAAAGATTAAAAAAACAGCTGTACCGATAAAACCCCCTCTCCAACAACGCAGCTTTCTTTGTTCTTATCTCTGTTTCTCTTTGTTATAAAACATCACATCACTTTTAAGTCAAACGTGAACATGCTGTGTCCTGATGTCGCCATTCAGGAATTCTGGGTACCGTAGTTCACATTATTTCCTCTCGCTGCCATTTGTGGCCACCGTGGTGCAAAACTGCCTCCCTTCCCTCCCCTCTGCCTCCCCCCCTGTCTCCCTCCCTCCTGCAGTCTCGCACCACTCCAGTCCCGCCGTATCATCCTCTCACACACACGCCGCATCATAATTAGGCCATGTACCGAGTTCCCCGATAACGCGTACAGTTTATTTTCTGTCTTAATTCCTTATCAGATGCATCGATCGCGCAGTGCGTTGACTGATCTGGGGCGGCTGTCTGGAGAGCAGCGATAAGCCGCGTTATGTGTGTGTCTCTCTGCAGCTCACCCTGTGTGTTCAGCCTCTGTCGGGTGGAGGAGGGTGTGTGTGTGTGTGTGTGTGTGTGTGTGTGTGTGTCTGTGTGTGCAGCAGCTCAGGATTAGCACCTTATTAGCTCCGCAGCCTCGGCCTTTTTTAACAATGCTGACACCTCGATGCCTGCCGACTAAAAATAAATATAAAATACTCCAAGAGAAGAGCTTATTTGAGCCGTCTGAAAAAGGTGAAACGCTACCTTATAACATTTAGACAGGATGCATCTAACTATTTTTATTTTATGCTAGTATCGCTCATTTCAACACCTTATTTTGAGAAATATAAACTTATCCTTCTACAAAAACCTTTTTTTTAAATGTTATTTCAAGGTGAATTTAGTAGCTGTTATGTAGCTCCTCGTGTATTCTTCATCAGTGTAAGGAGTTTGCTTTTTTTTATTTCAGAATTGTTGGTGTTCAAATTACCAATTTGATGATTTCTCATCCACGTTGGCTTTAAAAGTTGAGTTTCGAGGTTCATTGTTGTTCTTGGAACATACACTGTATATAAAAAGTGGACGTCGTTTGTGGACTGCGATTTTAAAGCCCAGAGTTTCGGCATTTTGGCAGTCGCTATCTGGGATTTTGGACGTCGCCATCCTGTTTTTTTTGTAACCGGTGAGCAGAAGTGACCATATTTGGACTGCGGAGGAGCGACTAGAGACACTGTATACAGCTCTTGTAGCAACCTGTCAATCACCTTGTAGCCCCGCCCCTAAAGCATACCCTGCTTTATGGTCTATTTGACTCTAAATGGACCATAATTTAGTAAATGAACATTATGTTGGATTGAAGAAGACTAGAAACTAGCAACTGAGACCATAAATTCATGTTCACAATGTTTCCTGAGAAAAAGTAATTTTCTCACAGACTTCTATACAATCTGACTTATTTTTACAACCAGAGGAGTCGCCCCCTGGTGGCCATTAGAAAGAATGCAGGTTTAAGGAACTTAAGCATTAGCTTTCAGCACCGGAAGTTTGCCGCCTGCCTTGGAAGTGAAACAGTTGACAAATGAGAAAAAAATCATCTGCTGATGAAGATCATGTGACGTGATCGAAAGCTACAAAATAGGCCGTGAGGTTTAGATCCGTCAATTTCAGCTTTCAAGGACAAAAATGAACCTTGAAACTCAAATGACCAGACTAACTAGATAAAATTGTCTAAAATTTAAAATCAGTGAATGTTCTGCTCGAGGAATAATCAAACAAGATTAGATTAGAAACTGAACTGATCAATAAACTTTCAGTATCTAATTTAAATTCGTTTTTTTTCAATACTCGTTGGTACCGACACATTTATTCACTCTGATCACCTCTGTGTTGAAGAGACGAAGGCGGTGAACTGAAAGCTCAGGTATAAGAAGCTCACAGTTAATATTCCAGTTAACCGTGAGACCCTGCTGGTAACCTGCAGCTTTAACTTTATCCTAATAACAAAATCAAACAGCATTTGTAAATACAAACCTAGACATATTGGCGACCTGTTATTTGCATACAGTATGTACGTATGGTAATGACTTTACTTTTAAATGACAAGAGAACGACATTCAAGTGGATGTATACAGGATGTATACAGTTACTGTATACATGTGTACAGGATGTATATAGGATGTATATATATTCATTCATAGAAGCAGATGAGTGTTTGAGTAACTGATTACAGTAGTTAACTCAATAGTTTACTCATACACAGACACGCACAGTCCAGGGTTACACTGATATATGAGGAGGAACCATTTATTAAATACAAGACTTTTGTTTTTATGCACCTTCGATGTTCAGCTATCCAGCTGTCTCTGTTATAATTTTTAATGTATATAAGACAAACTTCATCAAGGTTAGAGGACCTTTGTTTTCACGGTGCACTGTAATTCATATATATATCTATATATAGATATATATACACATTATTTTTTATATATATTTATATGTAATCTACGTAATCTTGAATCAGGAATTTTTGGTGACTTGCCAAAGTTTAGCTCCCAAAATCTTAAGTGTTTCACAACCCATTCACTCAGTTTCTAATGATAATACCTTGAACAATCATTACCATCCCGTAGGGTTCTTATGCAATGGAAACATTGTTCACTGCTCCAGTAAATAGGACGGACCTTAGATGCGACTTAGCTTTTTTTGTAGTGCTTTCAGCTCATTGAACCCTTTGGCTCAGCTACGTGCCAGAAAGCTAACGTTATGCTACCAAGATTAAAAGTCAATAACATTGCGTATGGTGGACAAACAGTAATAATTTGACAATATAGTCAACAGCAAGACTAACCAGCTATCCGGCCATGTCATTGTCTCGAAATCAACGTCGATATTTTCACAAAATCTTGATTGGCATAATGCTAGCTTAACTCTAACGTTATGCTAGCAAGATTCAAAGTCAATAACATTGCGTATGGTTGACAATCAGTGAATATAAATTGACAGTAAGTTCGACAACAAGACCAGCTAGCTATCCGGCCATGTTACCGTACGCTCAAAATGATTTGACGGTACGTCAATGTCATTATTCCCGAAATCCATATTGTATTTTCACGAGAGGCCATGTGTATTGTCGGCCGCAGCCTGAAGTAGCGAGTTGAACATTACATTAATAACCTTTTAGTTATTGTTAGGGGACGATAATGGTTAAAAGATACCAATGTTGACTGTCACGAGGTGAACATAAATTTCGTGTTGTATTTTGATGCTTTGCTGACCCAACCATCCACCACTTCCTCCTTTCCTCCCGACGACGGAGTTTCCGCGCTTAAGAGTCTTAAGCACTTCTGTTTGTTTTTTTGGCATTTGCTAAAACTGGGAAAGGTCTCGAAATCTGATGCTGAACTATGAATAAAAACCTTAACTGTATATATGCACTGTTGTAATCTCAAGTGTGAATCAAGTACACACACATGCACGGACACAGAAATGCACATTCAGTCCTATCTGATCTCAGAAGCTAAATCCTCTGTCATTCATCCCTGTGAGACTGAAGCTTTGTTTACTCTGAGCTTTCTCTCTCTCTGAGTCTTCATGTGTTGTAACCTGCCTTTTCTCTGGCCTGAGAATACCTCCATCCCTGAGGGAGAGGTGGGGGTGGGCTGAATCATCGTGGCCTCTGGGCTAACGGCTGTGAATGGACTCCCATTAGGACACTGTTATTGGGACTCCCTCATTAGCATATCTACCCATTGTCTCCTCGAACAATGGCGACAAACAAAACATTAACATGGAAATGGGTGAAATGTACCTAATTAGTTTTCTCTACTGGTATTGTTAAGCAGAATAAAGATGGGGTTAAATTGCTTTTGGATGAGCTCTGAAGCCCCACAGCAGCAGCTCTGCAGTGGATTCTGGGAATTCAGTGTCCGTGTTGACATCTCAATCAAAGAATCAGCAACAAGAGCCGCCCCGATGTTAAATCCAAGTGTGGTGTCTCAGGAACCACCACAACTGGAAGTTAAGGAACTTAAAGGTCAGCGGCACAGTGCCTTTAAGTAAGGGCCAGCATTAATCAAACTCCGGACAGTTTTGAATGCAGTAATCGTACTTTGGTGGCGACCAAAACAACCGATCTGAGACCGCGTGCGTGAGGTGGTCCGTTTCCAAGCAAACCCACGTGCAGTTCATTTGCAGTGAGAACACGACGCAAACCCAATTGCAGAGTGAACCGAGACTCTGATACCTGTTGCTGCTACTGTGGAAATTAAATATTGAATATGTATTAAAAATGTATTTGGTGGTCTCCTCCCGGGACCCTGAATTTATGGTTAGATATCAATAACATTATCGTTGAACTCTCAATACTCAATGTTTACGAATCACAATGCAGACTAACTAACTGTTGTTATATTGAACATTACTTTACTACTATATAGCCCAATGCTAGCGCTCCTGAGAGGCGCAATGACTGATCTCGCTTGACAATTAGTGGTGAAGTAAAGAGCAGTTCTGAAAAGTGAAGCCAATGCTAAAGTGTCTCAAACCTGCATTCCTTCTAATGTCCATCAGGGGGCGACTCCTCAGATTCTATAGACGTCTATGAGAAAATGACTCTACTTCTCTCTTGATTTATTCCCTCAGTAAACATTGTAAACATGAGTTTATGGTCTCAATCTCTAGTTTCAAGTCTCCTTCAATACAGCATGATGTTGATTTAGTAAATTATGGTCCATTTAGAGTCAAATAGACCATAAAGAGGAGTATGCTTTAGGGCGGGGCTTACAGTGATTGACAGGTCGCTGCAAGAGCAGTAAATGAAAAGAAAATGGCGACAGCCAAACACAGTTCACAGTTCCCTTTGAGAGACCTGAGGATGGGCAGTCTGAATACAACCAAATAGTAAAGAGATTAAGGTCTAGATTGGCAACACAATCAGTATGTATTCAAATATTTTACCATAAAGCTCAATATAATTAACTGTGACCTCATTTGTCAGAAATAGTGACACCTCACAAATTGTTAAATATAATGTTTGCAAAGGAAACGCTACGTGACCGAATCACAGTACTTGGTCGGACAGAAGGATGTCAAATGTATTCATATTCATATTACATTTCCCAATGTAAATAAATCTAAATATCTTCATGAAGGAAAGTCTCAGATTATACCTTCTGCTCTGCAACAGTTTTTTTTTAGCCCCTGACGATGAACGTCAGGAAGTAAGCTGATCGTGGATCAGCGCCTCCGGGGGCCGGCTGCTGAGCTGCACTGAAGAGCAGGATTAGGCCTGTTCATAGGCTTTACTGGGCTTTAATCTTTAATCCAAAACCATAATATAGACCGCACCTTCAGTGGCTGTCGCTCATTGCAACATAAGATAAAACCATCGCACAAACACTTCAGTGTCAGAGGCCACTCAAACAAAAGCTGTATGTTTTAAGTCCCCAGAGGCCGGCGGCGCTTTAACTGAGTATGAAGTGACCAAACCGATATGAAGCCTGCAGGGATCATAAGTCTTTAATATATGAACACATGAGGGAACTGGTCACTTCAGAACGGATCTCAAACTATTTTTAATTAAATCTGCATGAGAGCAGAAATGCAGCTGACGTTCTGCTCCGTGAGATGATGATGTGTCGAATACACATCATCCTCTCCGACGACGACGATCAATAAATATGCTTGAAATGAGAATCCAAGACATAAAATAGTGCAGAAGTTACAATAAAGGCATAACATACAAAATACATAATATTAAAGAATATGTACTTGAACAGTAATTGCAAAATAAATGTAAATAAATGTGTAAACAGGAATGTAGTAAATGTGTGTATCAGGCTGGTCTCATATTGCATTTGTAGCAATACCTACAAAAAAATGATGCACCGTAAGTCGTACTGATATATTCGTAGATATCCCTCAAATATTTTCTTAATCTTAATGTGTGAAAGGAGAAGTCAACGTTGATGTTTTTGTTACGTAACTTGTGTACTTCAGTAACGGAAATTCTGTAGATATTTTAACCCAAACAACGATATATTCCTTTAGTTGCCTAAACCTAGTTAGTATATATATATATATATATATATATATATATATATCAAATATATATATATACACCAAAGAACCAAATAGACAGAAATGAAACATTTAAATGAAAACAGGAAATAAATATGTATATATATATATATATATATACGTATATATATGTATATACATATATATATATATACATAATATACGTATATATTTATATAAATACGTATATATATATGTATATATATCCGTTTATGTATATATATATATATATATATATATATATACATATATATACGGATGTATATGCTTATATATACATATATATATATATACATAATATACGTATATATATATATACGTATATATATATATATACGTATATATATAAATATACATATATATTATGTATATATATATATACATAATATACGTATATATATATAAGCATATATATATACATATATCTATCCGTATATATATATATATACATATATACGGATAGATATATGTATATATCCGTATATATATACATATATATATATATATATATATATATATATGTATATATATATAGGTCGTGGACAGTATAAGATAGAGGGGGAAGGCACACCAGTGTTGGAGAGGTTTGTGGTGAAAGCACAAGTTCAAAGAAATAAATAGTCACAGTAAATAACTTACCAACGTTTGGACATGACAGTCTTCTTCATTACCCTGAAGGTCGTGTTCAGGGACACAAATTGTACATTTGAGAACCATGCCAATGGAAAGTCAATCGGGATCTTTTTTCCTGGGGGGGGACACACACGTGGTTTTGTTTACGCAGGAATAGACAATTAAGCAATTTCGCCAAACAAGTGAAATATGTAGAGGTTAAAAGCAGACTTAAAAACGTGTGTTTTAAGTATAGAACGATGTACTTTATGCTTTAACAACATTTAGGATTTTAATAACTGCGTTTGCAACTCGTTCTCACTCCCAACTCGTTAAATAGGGTAGCTTTGCGTAGCGTCCAATGTAAACACTATCAACTGGACTGCAGTATTTGGTTCAGATCTCTTTTACTTCACTTATCAAACTGACATAAAGTAGATCCTGCAGCTCCAGAATCAGCTTCCAGAAGTTAACATAAAGCCTGTAATTGAGCCGAACTGCCTCTGAGGAAATAAAGTCGTCGTGCTCAAGTGGGATCCTTTCTTCAATCTCTCGCTGTTGTATTTTTTTTTTTTTTGTTTTTACTTCACTTTCACAACAGTAACAATCAGAGTGGAAGAAGCTGTGAGGAGCTGGAAAACACAAGAGAGATAATGGAGACCGATGGGAAGTTAACGATGAGCGTCCACCACGTTAAAGTCACTGTTCCACAATGGAGGGAGGTCACAGAGGTGACAGGCCGCGGTTTCCAGGTCTTTAGTTTATTGTGAGGAGTCAACTCACCGCTCATTAGAGAAACTGTGTGAGCTGGTCTCGGTACAGCAGCTAAACGAGATGGAAGTGATGCTGGACGAAGTCTTTGCTAACTGGTTAAAATATGAAGATGTTTAGGCATAAAAACTGTGTTTCAAAATGCAGCGGCGGAAGAAGTATTCAGATTCTTTACTGAAGTAAAAGTACTAATACCACACTGTGAAGATTCTCCTCTACAAGTAAAAGTCCTGCGTTCAAAACGTTCTGTATAGTAAAAGTATGTAAGTAGTATCAGCAAAATGTACTTCAAGAATGAAAAGTAAAAGTACTCATTGTGCAGTAAAATGTTCCCTGTTAGTGTTTTACTATTATATATGATGTTTCTGGATTAATATCACTGCTGCATTAATGTGTGTGATGCATTTTACTGCTGTAGATGTGTTTAACTCCTTTATATCCTGTTATCTTCTTTAATCTCCATCAATGCTTCATATCCTATAAGATCATCATGTTGGTAGCGTCTCTGTCCTGAGAGAACCTCGTATCTCTAAAAAGAAAAACCTGTTTTCAGCTTTGTGACGAAGCGTTTTCCAGCTGATCCATTAAGAGGCTTTTTAAAGAGTTTATTTATCTGAAGAAGTAGGAGGAGTTTATCAACATAAAGGAAACACTTCATCCTTCAGTTCATCACAAACACTCAACATCAACACATCTGGAGATACGAGGTTTTACCTGGACAGGAAGGAGATGAAAAACTGAAAAGTAACTAAAGTTGTCAGACACAGTGGAGTAAAAAGTACAATATTTACCTCTGAGATGTAGTGGAGTAGAAATATAAAGTAGCAAAAAATGGGAATATACAATTAAAGTGAATACCTCAAATCTTTTACTCATTACATTACTCAATAAATGTACCTATTATTCATAAATTGTCTTCACTCTTTAAACTCTTTTAAAACCAGCTTCATGACTGGAAAGATGTGCTCTTTCTGAGATGTGTGTAATATTAAGATATATACAATTACAAGAAGAATAGTGAAATATGATTGGCTGGCATAACTAGGAACCCCAAAGTTTAACAATTGTCAGGAATATAACACATCGTGCAGGTAAATGTCAAGTGGAAATCTCCGCTGCTAAAAAATGAAGCCAATGTGGAAGTAACAAAAACTACAGTTCCTGAAATGGCCACTTGAGAATCCAAAAAACCGAGTCAATCCCCATAGACGTCAATGTTGAAATGACCAACTTTACAGCAGAAATAAACATGTTTAAAGCCTGGTACAAGAAACCGGTTTGGTCTCTGTAGCTAAAACTGTATATCAGTTCATGACAACTGCAAAGGTGTTCATTTTTATATAACTCGTTTAAATTGTATCACGGCTTAAATTTAGGCATAATTTAGAGCGTGGTCGCTTTAAGGGACAGGTGGGCGTCGCCTCGGGGTCGCTCCACCCTCAGCTCCACCGAGGATCCACCTCTTTGACATTTTTAGAGGTAGGCTGTGTTTTGTTACGGCCAAAGATGGCGACGGACGGCACTTTGAGAAATCTTCTTCAGAAATCTACGGGTCACGGAGACTACGTCCATATCTTAAAACGGGACACTATGGGAAGAAAAACAGTCTCACAGCGGTTTGTGAAGAAGTCACAAAGTGCAATCTGTCTGTTTTGAGCTGAGCGACACAAATTGTATCAACAACTTCTTCTTTTTTTTTTATAAAAGTTCGGTTTCCCAAGCATCATGGTTGGGCTCACAATAACACTGGTCTTGTAGTTGAAAGTCCCGTGTTTGTCGGATGCATCCACCTCCCGTCCCGCCACCATAATTGGTCTTACTACATCATTAGCTCTAACCGTCGCGTGGATGCATTTACTTTGTGTGTCCACCACGAGAAAATTATAATTTTGCATTGTTTTCTCGCTGAGCACCAGAAAAAAAAAAGGACAATTCGTGTCCCTGTTGCACGAAACCAATAGATTGCGTTTCGTGACTAATGATGGTAAATGTATAAATGTGCTTTGTGCTGAGTCACGAGTCGGCGTCAGTCACTCATCATCGCCTCAGCCAATCACAATCAGTCTCCACACCACTTTTTTTTCCGACTCCAAGATGTCAGCGACGCTTCAGAAACAACGCACTCGCAGTTCACCAGAGTGACACCCTTTCAGTTCCTCCATCACCCTTTTTTTTTATTTCTCCCCTCGTTTGTCTCTCCACCTCCCCGCTCTCGGAGTCGGAGCTCCTCGGGGAGAAGGCTGAGGGGGTTTCCCAGCCTGCCTCTGTGCTGCCGGCCCCGGGGTTAATAGGTGTTCAACCCTCCTATTATCCAGGAGCGTTTGTGAATTACCAGCCGAGTGATGTTTACCACTGATATCATATATATGCTAATGCGGAGGCTTAATTGGAGGGGAGGGGCCTGCGGGCGGGAGGGCGCGGGGTTGCGATCATGTGTAAAATTGATTTGTGAGGGTTGATATTTGATGGGCAGCAGTGTGTGTGTGTGTGTGTGTGTGTGTGTGTGTGTGTTGGGGGGAGGGGGAGAGTCTGCTGCCATAAACTTCTTGTCCTGCTGAATGTTCAGTATCAGGAATTAAAGCACTTCTCATGTGCATGAAACAGGAGGAAAAAAAAGGAGGATTTTCATGAAAGTTTGAAGGATTAATTGTCTCCCACTTTGCATAGTTCCAGTATTTAAAGGTTATTGTTTCTGCAGTTTCTCACTGGCATTAATTAGTTATGGCTGGTAGTTAAATTTGTCAATTGATGGGGAGAGAATTCCCCAAACTAATTTAGCTAATTACCATGAAACCCCCAGTGAGAGTCGCAGTACACCAGTCGAATGTTTGCGGAAAAATAAAAGCTGTTGATTTGTTACAAAGAGGTCAAAATACATAAATAACTCAACATATATGAACTGTGTTTCACATACATACAGAGGCAGCATATGAATACGATTTAGACACTGAAAAAGATGGTCAATCGGGTTCAAGTGCAGTAATTCAAAGCAAGGAGCTTTAAATGAGACCGAAAGATGCATTCAGACAAAATATAAAAGAGACAATGCAACATAAAAAGACTTAAAAGATTTCAATAAAATAAGATCCAGTGGGAGAATACGATTTACCAGTTTTAAAAAGTTTGTTTTAGACACAGAGCGTAAAAACGTCGCTCCTGCAGGTTCAGAAAGGCGACTCGTCTCAGAGCTTCATTAGGAAGCAGCGAGCGGAGATACATGAACCAGCTCTTTAATAAATCAGCACATAAAGAGCTCCTCCTGCTCGTTTTCCTTCACTGGATGGAAACTTACAACTGACCCCAGTTTCTGGTGAAGTTACTCTGTTAAAAGAACATTTGAAAGGTACAAAAGAAAGTATAATGCATAAATATACTATATCGATGGCCAAAGTGCAAAACCTCCTATCTGCAAAATGATCCAGGAAAAGTGCAATAAGCTCCTATCTGCACTTTGTATATTTTTTTTGTATTTTGTATTATGTATTGGGGAACCTTAACAAATAGCATTCCGCAAGAAAACAAGTTTTTTTTTTAGTATTCTCAGAAAAATGCATTTTTCAGATAGGAGGTTTTGCACTTCAGCCATCGATATGCAAATTTAAAACCTGAACTGATATAAAAATAAAAATAAATTAAAAAAAAAACAGGCAAAAGTTAGCTTTAGGCTTTAAGGTTTAGGAAAAACATCACGGTCTGGCTTAAAATACCTACATTAGACGTTTCGGCTACAAAACATACTCCGGTACACGTGGTGTTTTCTGGTGTTGAACAGGAAGTAAAGATGATTTTCATAAAAGTACTTTCAGTCAACTTTTCACGAGTGAAGAAAGTCGACCCGTATTTTTCAGCTTCGTGACGACGCATTCGGGTTTCAAACGGTTTATTTGGGTTTAGAAAGCGGTGGAATTTCCTCCAACCTGAAGTTTATCTGAAAGATTCAAAAATCAGCAAAGTCGGAGATACGAGCTTCTCACTCGACAGCGACGGCTTCGAGAGGAAAAACCTCACGTGCAAAAAAAGAGATTCCCTCACAGCGTGTCGTTTCATTTCCCACACTTTTATCAAATCTGGAGGAGAAAAACTTTCCTCTCGGACAAAAAATCTCTTCCCTCTCCGCGGCTCCGAACAACCCAGAAGTTTTCCACATTTCCAGAGACTCAAACCGCGAGTCTTAATGTGTAAATCAAGCATACTGAGACAAATATGTTTTACTTTGATAAGTTGGATCGCACTCGCGCTGCCAGCCGCCGCTCGCTCACTGTGGCTCCAGCCGTAAAGGTTTTAAGCCGGCGTACGTGAGCCGCATGGCTAAACGTCTGCTGGCTTTGAAACAAACAGCCCGCAAACGCTTTAAGTATATTATCAGCCAAGTTCTTTTAGGAACGTATTGCTAAAGGAGCTTACCATTTAATTAATGTAACTTCAGCGAGATTACACCCGGCCCTGCCTTGTAAGCAGAGGCAGAGTCTTATTGACCTCCTATGCAAGAGCTTAAAGACACAAGAATGGCGTTTTTACTCAACTTTGATGGGATAACTAGTATAATCTTTCCCAGCGAAGGGAGGAATAAAGTGTCTTAAACATAATACCCTTCCAAACTCTGAGTGGGCCCGTGTGTCGCTCAAGTGCGACACTGACACAGCAACTTTGTCGTCGTATCAACCTTGACTTTTTAAAAAAAAGAAAAACCTTTTTAGTTTTTTTTTGTTTTTTTTTCATTAGGACTGACTTAACGGTTCTTCAGGCCTGTTTAACTGTGACATGATGCAGACAAAGCAGCTTTCAGCAAACAGAAACATAGCCAACACCTTTTTTTATGGGGGGCAAATTCTGGAGCACATTGTTAAGTGAATTTGTACCTAAAAATCACATCTGCTCTGAAGATGCCATTCTCAGACTTTGATCCTCATGTTGAGCATTTATAGGCAGAATACAAACATTTAATAGATGGTTAATAGCACATTATAATGTAGCTGTAAGCAGATATGAGAGTTTATGAATTAATCTATAACCCATGAGGCTGCTGTATAAACAGATAATATAATAAAACACTTGTAATATCATAAAATCTCTCTCATAGGCGAGGTTATAATTGTCATCAAATACTGTATATTAATAATAATAATAATATAAACTTTATTTACATAGCACCATTACAAAGCACTTACAAAGAAAACACAATTAAAACACAGAAAGAATGAAAAAAACTAAAAGCAGTAAACGCATAAAAACTGAGAGGAAAAGAAACTAGAATGTTGTAAATCACAAATAAAATCACAGAAAAGCTTTTCTACAAAAGTTTTTTAAAAGATGAGACAGTAGAAGTAAAAATGTCCTGCATACGCCCACATTATTATGTAATAAAAACAAATTAGATGAATTTACTGCTTATTAATGCTAAATAGTAAGGGTAAAAGTAAGGCTGGTTTATGTATATATTTAAAATAAATAATAGTGTTTATGTGTTTTATTTTTAGATGAAATTGGCAGAAAGCTGAATAAATTTGAATAAATTTATTTTGAATTCACATAATCACACACAATAAAAAATACTAAATTAAAGTGTCTAAAACTAAAAACTTTTTTCTTTCTGTCCTTCTCAAGAATTTTAGTTTTTGTTCATAAAAAAATATATATAAATATATATACTATGTGGTATGTATGTTGATTCCTTTTCCCACTCTTTTTGTGTCGTCCTCCCCCCTCAAATACCGTCCCAGATGTTACCGACCCCCCTCCCCTCCTCACCCCTCTTTGGTCTCCCCCCTTTTTTTTTTTTTTTGGAGTTTTCGGTGTCGCCCTTTCAAACATTCTTTAACAGTGGGATAAAGGGGACGGGGGGATTGGGGAGATTAGGCTACGGGATCCTCCAGGCATTGTCTGAGAATCTGCAGATAAAAAAAGCATTGCTTTGGTTTTGATTTGGTGGGATGGGGGAGGGGGGGAGGCAGGAGGGAGGAGAGGGGGGTTGAGTTAGCAGATTCGGGGGGCAGGTGGTGTTATTGCTTGGTCGGCGGCTGTTTTGGGGTTTCAGAATAAAAGGATGTGGATATTTGGATGTGATGGACAGAGGAGACGCAGCAGCTCTCTGCTTCCTGTTTATTGTTTTGTGAAAGATTAGTTTCCTGTTTTGTTTGTTTCTTTTGTTTGTTATCATGATCATTAAACGTGGTGCTTTCAAGAGCAACAACTTTATGGAATTTACTACTTTTATTCTTATTATCTTCCGACTACTTAATTACATGTTTCTCATTTAGCATCATTACCTGTAGATATCACATTTACAATGGTTTCCCTCTCTTAAAGGGCCACGCCACTACTCAATGTACGCTCATACAACGGTTTCCCTCTCTTAAAGGGCCACGCCACTACTCAATGTACGCTCATACAGCGGTTTCCCTCTCTTAAAGGGCCACGCCACTACTCAATGTACGCTCATACAGCGGTTTCCCTCTCTTAAAGGGCCACGCCGCTGCTCAATGTACGCTCATACAGCGGTTTCCCTCTCTTAAAGGGCCACGCCACTGCTCAATGTACGCTCATACAGCGGTTCAAATGACGTCTTACGGAAAAAGTTACCCCTCGATTTTTGCGTTTCTTAAGAAACTACTTAGTTAGCTTTCGGTAAAGATCGTGGTTTGGGTTAAAATAACCATGATAGTGCCGTTACTACGAATCAACGTTGACTTCTACTTTAAAGACCTCCCCTCCCGCTCTGTGTCGCTGTTGCGGTCTTTATACTTCCTCGTTCATGATTACGTGGAGAACAAACGAAATGTTGTGATTCAGAATCGTGGTTTTTGTTTGAACCCTCCAACCCCGTGTGGGTTTTTGAGGTCTTTATACTTCCTTGTTGATAATTACGTGGATCACATACGACTCGATTCAAATGGGTTTTCTGCAAATTACAGCACATTCATAGCTACGAACGCTCTACGAGAACACACTGCGCTACTTTTGCAAATGTTTCGCTCCTTAAAGAAACAGTGTTGTGAAATATCCTTATATATTATATATATATATATCCTTAAAGAAACAGTGTTGTGAAATATATTTATATATATATATATATATATATATATATATATATATATATATATATACATATATATCCTTAAAGAAACAGTGTTGTGAAATACACTTATTTGGTTTTAGATGAGAGAATTGATCCTGAGTTGATTCGTGGGTTAGTTCATCATGAGACTCAACATGCATTAGTGTAAAGATCAGTGTAAAGAACAGCCCTATATATATATATATATATATATATATATATATATATATATTGTATTGCAGTGGTGAAACACATCTGTAACTTACATTGAACTCCATATTGCAAACACAGAACTTTGTCTCTTCTCCACAGCTAATCTGCTTCCTACTTCCTAAAGTAAAATGAAAATGAAAAACCCATAGCCCATAATCATTACTGTGATTATTTAGTGCTTCTTATTACATAAAGAGCACTAAAACTGAAAACTGCACAGAGAAATCTTACTTTAAGGAGCTGTTCATTACGTCTGTACTTCGACACACAACAGGCAGCCCTATATACTTAAAAACAATCGATGATATTGAGCAAGAAAAAGACAAACTCCCAAATAATGACAAGGAAAATATAAGTAATCAACCCATTAGTTGGTCTGTTGCACTGTAATCTGTGTAAACCTCAGTTTGAACTTTATTTTGAACTCTAACGAAGATCCTCAACTTCATAGGATATTAAAACTCGCCCTCTAGGATCATTTCTTTATGGATGCCCGAAAACAAACGAGACGTCTTGGGTTTGAGTGTCTCGCACAATTTATGGCTTTAAAAAAATTTAAATACAGAATATGTTTCATGCAAAGAAGATTCTAACTACCTTTATGCTACTTCAGAGGACATTAAAAAAGGTGGGAAAAAGAAGCGCTGATGGTTGAATGGCTTTTTAAAAAAAAGAGTTTTTTCTCAGACGAGTCGTTAAGGAAAGTCCTCGTTTAACAGCTGAGTGAACTTCACAAGACGTGTGTGTGTGTGTGTGTGTGTGTGTGTGTGTGTGTGTGTGTGTGTGTGTATTGATCAGCTCAGTCTATTTGTATTGATGAACCTATTAACCCTGATCAGAGGTGGAAGGCAGTAAAGTGCTGATTGATCCCCTCCAGGCTTGTCGGGACACAGTGGATGGTTTTTAAAACTAACATAAAAGTTAATTATCTTCTTCTTTCTTTTTCATTTCTGTCTATTAAAAATATTTTTTAAATAAATGTAACATTCATCATACTGTGCAGCACGGCATTACATATAAGATAAGATAAGATATCATTTATTAGTCCCGCAAGGGGAAATTTGCAGGATCACAGCAGAAACACAAGTATTATAAATAAGCAAATACGCATTAAACAAACAGTAGTAAACAAAAAAAAGACAGTAAATTGAAATGAAATAAATGATGTACAGACAGTATAACTGTTATTGCACAGTGTATTTATATAAACATGATGCAGTTTCCAGTTTACTGCATGTTATTAAACGTTCACATAGGAGCAGAGCTGTGCATAAATATAAATATATTTATATATATATATATATATATATGTATATATTTATTTATATATATATATATATTTATATATATATATATATATTTATATATTTATATATATATATATTTATATATATAGATTTATATATATATATATTTATATATATATATATATATATATATTTATATATTTTTATATATATATATATATATATATAGTAGTTATGAAGCGCCACGTGAGCCGGTCACCTGTGAGCGAGCGGTGTTGTGTGTTTTCAGCCTGATGGATCAGCAGGTGGTTATCAGCTGCTCGTCAGCAGGCTCCATTCAGATGCTCATATCAGTTAATTAGCACCGACCGAATCCCTCCCAATAAACTGCCTCCATTCACGTGCTAAAGCGGGCCGTCCCTGTACTTAAGTAGTTGTTATTTCCCTTTTGTCTTTAATGCCTCTTGGCTGCACAACATCCACATGCCGGGAATTGTTGATGCATCTGACAAACTCTCAGCCACTTTACACAGGAAGAGGATTTAGTGTTTCAGTCTAATGTGGCTGGTGATTCTTCATGAGATGATGTCTTTGGTTTATTTTTCTCTGCTTTTATTCATCGAAGGTGGTTTTGTTTTAATTTCTTTAGTTTTGAAGGCAGGCTTTCTCCGTAATTACACAGTTTAAACAAACACTGAGCTTCACTAGTTTGAATTCTAACAAATTAATAATTTCAGCCACCGGGTCAAAGGTCTCCAAAGATGGAAATCTTATACCACAATAAAGGATGGGGGGTGGGGGGGGTGCATGATGTGAAGTATTACTGTTATATCTTCAGGTTTACTGTCTGGCATTGCATACATTACTCACTAAAATACACTGTTTTCAAGAAAAAGAAAAAAAAAAGATTTTAATCTAACATGAAAATGCAATAAATTGCTCTTTTTTCAGGCTTTTATTGTGAAATCACATGTCAAGTTCCTTTCATTGTGAGAGTAATTCGTCCCCTGAATGATGGAGATGATAAAACAGACTCAGAAGCCTTTTTAAATAAGTTATCTCCCTGTTTTTATTTGAACATATATTTTGAAAGGTTTTTTATTATATTTCTGATCTGTATGATGAGCTGAAATACTTCCTCCCTGCTGGAATCCTTCACCCTCAGACGCCCGCGTGTCCTAATGGAGTTAGTTCAGCCATTAGCCGAGCAGATTGATTCATTACGCTAATGTGAGTCTAACCCTGTTGGCCCTGTTGAAATGCGTGCAATATGACACTCCTCAAATTTGTTCTAACACATGCCCTGGGGAGCCAAACAGAGCCGCCGCTAATGGGGGAGGTGGAGCCAATTATGCAGAGAAGAGCTGACTGTCAACAGATATTAGGACAATATCTGCTCTGTGTGCTATCAGCCTGCCCGCCTCCTCAAACACAACAAACTCCCCGCTCCTCTCGGAGCCGCTCGGCTCGGCGTGGGGAGGAGAGAGCAAAATAAAATGCTTTAAATGTCATCAATCAGTGTCTTTAAGATTTAAATGATTCCTTCTCTAACATGATGAGCGGTGTTGACGTGAGTGCTGTACTTAAATACAGTCACGATATACTTTGTATTTTTACGTGAGAACTTCTGCTGTATTATATTTCTACTCCACTAAATCTCAGAGGTAAATGTTGTAGTTTTAACATTTATATTTACTTTTTCGGATTAAGATTTCACGTGAAAATTACGTGATCAGTTTTTATAATATGATGCAATATTATAGATTAAACTACCCGATGGTGGATGAAGTAGTTAGAAGTAATTAGCTCCACATTGACCGCTGTTGTCAGGATGGTCTCATCCAGCATTCGTAGCGATAACTACGAAAAAAGAATGCGCCATAATTCGGAAATATCCCACGAAATGTTTTTGTATGTTATAAACAGGGATGTATAAAGATGGTTAACTCACATAGCGGGCGGAGGGGAGGTGGATGAGAGACTGTTCGTTCCCCGTGTGAATCGAGAAGTTACGTTTTTTGTCACGTAACTTCCGTAGTTATTTTAACCCCCCAAAAAACTATCTATTCCTAAACCTAACTAAATAGTTTCCTGTGAAGACGGAAGTTTATTTTGAAAAGGCCGCATGAATGTAACGAGCGGATATTGACACGTGTCGCTGGACTTTCGTAGGAAAACGCACAAAAAAAAACGTACTTTTCTTAGGATATCGTACGAGCCGTTGTTCGTGAGGATACGTTGCTGCTGTAATGTTTAATAAAACCTCAACTGGGTCCAATGGTGTTCCTGATTAGCCGTGGACACGCGGACAGACACAGAGATGCACACACAAGCACGACCGTGTACATAATCTCCTGGCGCAGATATTAATCCATTAATATAATATAACCTTTCACTTATTAAAGTACTTTAAGTACATTTTTTTTCTAGAATTTTGGCACTTTTACTTAAGTAAAAAAAAGGGGTATTTATATGATGAGGGGTTTCCCTTGGTTACTACTTCACTTCCTGCTTCAACTTTCAGTTTCAGTTTCACCGCCCAAATTAAGTTTAGATTATGTTTATAATCATCTCGCTCCTCATGTTTTGGTCCACTTAACTTCAATTTTACAAAAAGGCAAACAGAAGCTACAAAAATAAGATCCAAGATGTGACCAACCAGAATCATCCTTTAATATATTATAATTATTTTAATAAGCGATAAGAGAGAAGTTTCACAGGTCAACGGTGCAAACAAAACTCAAAGAAGGAACGAGGCAACGTTCAGACAACACACATGAACACACATGAAGATACAAACCCCCGTAATGTGAGAGAGGCGGTTCTCATCCAGCATTCGTAGCTATTCCTACAACAAAAGCCTCGTAATTTATTATCATTTCATAAATGATCCACATAATCATGAACGAGGAATAACGTTTCCGTCGTACGTTTCCTCGTACGACGGTTCGTTAATCTTTTTCGTACGTTTTCCTACGACAGTCCAGCAACACGAGGCGATTTCCGCTCTGCGGTCTTTTCAAAATAAACCTCCGGAAAGTTTAGGCGGCAAAACTACTTAGTTCGGTTTCGGAAAAAAGATCGCAAAGACCGAACCACTCAAGTTACGTGTTACGAATAAATCAACGTCAATCCAAACAACCCGTCCACCGTGACCTTCTCCTCCTCAGATGAACCTCCACAGAGTTTGATCAGAAACATATTCGTACTATAGGTAAAAAAAAAAAAACGTAATCCCGTGAGAAAATCTATTTTCCTCACGAGGAACGTGGACCAGGTTGTCTCAGAGTACCTTCAACTAATCTAAACACACTTCTGATTAATCTCCTGTTTCATTTCAGTCTTCACACCCAAGACATTATGTGTTTTATGTATCTGTATTTATTTATTTTTTGGCAGCGTACATTAGAAGAAGATCTAAACCTTTTCGTTGTCTGTGATGACATCGTGGCGTAGAGCGGCCTCATGACGCACTCTGACCCCAAAAAAATGTTGCTGGACTTTCGTAGGAAAACGCACGAAAAATGAGGAGTAACTTTTTTTGTTGTGCGAGGATACGACGAACAATTATAATGTCAGAAAAAGGAAAAAACGTTGTCAGATTCGCAGTCAACATGCATCACAAAAACCACACGTGGTCCGAATTCACGTGTCAGTTTACGTCATTTGGATTCCGCCTTCGGGGAGGTGACACTGCTGCTCAATGGAAAAGAGACGAAAAGAGGAAAAACATCTGAACGACCACGAAGAGAAGCCACAGATATTTAATGTGTCCGATGCCCCTCTGACGGAGAAGAGGAAACCCTTGAGTTTGAGGTAAACCACAGATTGCTCTTTATTCGTCGCTGCTCTCCTGGTTTTATCTCCCGTCTTAGGGAGTGCTTGTGCGAGGGAAGCTGCGTCTGCGGCGGGCGGAGATAAGGCCTGTTGTGGTGGATGTGGGGGTGGGTGGTCTTATTTACCTGTAGCTGAAGGGGCTTTCGGCTCCCTGCAGGCCGCCACTTTACATTGTGTCCACCCCCCCCCCCCCCCCCGACCCCCCACCCAACTCCCACTCCCGCTGCTCTGTCAACACTCATCCTGAGCACCGGAGTCAACGGCCTCGGGACCCGAGGAACATATGGTCACCGGCCCACGCAAACAACGACAGTCGGTCACAGTCTGGTGCTCAGTAAAGTACTGCAAGATACAAAGAAAACTTTCACACTCACGTCATCATGCGACACCTTAAATATTCAAGATTCATGTTTGTCGACAAATCCCATGAAAGTCTCAGCACTCTCCCTCCCGGTTTCATTCCGACTGAAGAAATTTTTTTTACAAATATATAGTTTAATTTTATTTTTGAGAAAAAAGGTCCAGTAATTTACTAAAACAATGTTTTTTGTTTTTTTTTAATCAAACAAACAGGAGGAAATTGTGCATTTACTATTTTCAGTGGCGGATGAATCCACATTCAGTGCTCGTATGTGTGTGTGTGTGTGTGTGTGTGTGTGTGTGTGTGAGTGATTGAGTCAAAATAAACTACAGTGTGTGTGTTCATGGGGATGAAGGAACAACGCTGATGTGTTTTTAATGGAGCTCTGTGGCTCAGAGGGAGAAAAAGAGAGATATCAGGCTTTGATACACAAACAATACTTGTTAGAAACATTCACGGTTGTTTTCGGTCTTTTTATGGGATTTAATGACAACAAGAAAAATATGGTATATCGCCAGACTTAAAGTTTGTTTGAAAGGAAATTCCAAAAGATTAGAACGTAGAATAAATTACAATAGAAACACAGTGAAGGACACAAAACAAAGTTATATTATGTTACGTTTATTATATATTCTGACCAATGGGTCGATTCTACACCATCTGTTATATCAATAAAATGAATTAGTTTGAATAATTAGGTCGACGTATATTTCCTGTTTCTATGGAGTTTGAATGCACTTGCCAAATTAAATCAATATAAAGTATTTTCTATTTTTTCACAGCAGTCGCTTTTAAGTTCCTTTACTTATTGAGAGAGTTTCTACTCGGCAGCTTCTTCCAATTTTCCTCTTCACTTTATTTTTTCTGGAGGAAATTTCTGAATTGTCAAAGGGAGAAAACAATGAGCGGACATAATATTATTAGATATCAGAAGATACATTTATTAATCTTTTGGCTGACAATAATCACCATACTTTCCTCCATCGTATTGATACCTTAATATTTCTTGTTTTGTCAAAGATATTATATTCACAGTGGTTTAAAACAGACGGAATGAAGCTCATTCTCACGGTGAATGACTAAATGATTAATCGATTTATCGAAGTCGTTTGATTGTTTTTCTAGATTTCCGTCCTGCTTTAAACACGGAGCGGTTATCAGGAAATATTGGCTGCAGCTGTGGAAACCCTTTGTTGTGAGAATATTAGATCTAAATCAGGAGGTGGAGCTTCCACGATTGAAAACGACCACCGAGCTGCTCGACAAACGCCAACAAATACATCAGGTGAACCAGTTCAGCAGGTGGGCCCTGATCTGAGGCTCCTCGCTTCTCTGGGAGCCTATTTGTGATTTTGTTTTTGGGGGTTGGGGGGGGGGGCGAGCGTTTCCTGCCACGTTTGCTCATTTGTGTGAACGAGGGAGGGAGTGGGGGGGGGGGGGGGTCAGTGTCCAGATTGCGGTGCATCTGCTGTTTTTCGGCGGCGTGGCGAAGGGCCTGGCCGCCGCGCCACGCAGGTGCTGCTCCTTCCCCCCTGAAGGCCACATTCTTCTATAGCCATGTGCTGCCTGAGCAAACTGCGCTTCTGAGCGGGGGCCCGTCCCACCGCTGACTGGCCACTGCCCCGGCAACATGCATTGTTGCTCTATGCAAATCCGCTCACACTGGGACAGAGGGCTCGGGGAGGGGGCATCCTGAGCTCAGGAGCCGGGATAGAGAACGGAGGCCGGGGCCAATAAATGAAAGTTTGCCTTAAATCCTCGGGATAATAGAGGCAGAGGTTGGGGCCGAGCCTCGAAGCCGAGATAAACAGAGGGATTACTTCTCGGTTTTGCATCACTCGCTCTCCTCTGGGTGGCCCTTAACCGTCGGGAAAGCAAAGAGGGGAGAAGGGGGTGGCGAGAGAAGAAAAAACGTTTAACGCACGGACATTCACACAGCACATAGGGGGGAAAGAACTGAGCCTAATTCCATCAAAGACGGAGAAATTAGCAATTAATTTATTCCAACCTCCCCGCCCCTGCTCCTTTTCTATTTTCAGCCCAATTGTTGGTTAGTTCTGCAACATCTGGTCCAGAACAGTCCCCGCGCCTGATGACGGATGCTCCCTCCATTAAAGCAGAATGGCAGAGAAAATCTTCCCTCTTTTTCATTCATTTCTTGTCCATGGGAGATTAGTTTGGTACGATGTGGAAAGTAATCATTAAAAATGTTGCTCTTTTTGCAGGCCATGCATAACCACCGCAGGGCAGCGCCTTTATTTGCAATTGTAATTTACAGAATAATTAAAGAAGTTAAATGATTCTGTAAATGTAGAACAACTTGAGTCTTTGTGCTCAAGGGTGCATGAACCTGCGCCTTATGGCTGGTTGCTCCGATAAACTCGGTAATGAAAGAATGTAGCGCCGCGCTAATGGCAAATTTTGAAGTGTTTTGGATTTGCTCACTCTCCTGTTCCTCGGCTCACGCTCCCCTCCAACGCCTGACCTTAATCTGGGCCGCGGCCGAGGAACAGGAGCCGCGACGTTGGTAAAAAACAACAACATCCGATTGAGTGATTCACTGATGTTTCGGAGAAGAGGAGAATGACATTGATTCACTGCAACAAAAAAAACAACAACAAAAAAAACAGAATAGCTGGCCGTCGTCCCCACACGAGGTGCATTCATGGATTTAAAATCACTTAATGTCCGCAATTCAAAATACACGCCAATATAATAATGCACTTCACATTCTCATGTTTTTGAGTAAATGTAGAAGAGTTGCAGACGAGTCTGTGGAGTCGATCGGTTGAAGTGGACGCATCATGAAACTTTCACTCTTTCAGGGCTTGTGCGGATACATTTGTGTATCTGGAGTTTCTACCAACTCCCAATCTGTGAAATAAGAAAACCCGGTCAGCTTTTTTAATTTAGAAATGACTGAAGCAATACGCCGACATGTAAACGAACACATCAGAGAAGTGGCCCAACATGCACCGACTAGAACTAAGAGCGAAACTTCCCTTTAACCAGCTCAGACATCCACTTCAAGTAGAGCGATTATTTTCATTAATGTGACAACTGGTTTTTTCCCCCCTAATAATAATAAATGATTTGTTCTATAAAAGATCAGAAAAAAGTCAGAAACTCAACGATATTCAGTTTGCTATCATGTAAGACATGAAGGAGCAACAAAACATCACTGGAGAAGCTGGGATCGTCAATTATTTGGCTTTTTTGCTTGAAAAATGACCTAAACAATAAATCGATTATCAAAATAGTTTCAATTGTCTAATGAATTATTTTTTACGATTGCTAAAACACGATTTTGAGTCTCATGTAAATAACTGTGTCTCGTGTGTTGCCACGTTGAGTTCCAAATTAGGTGCGAAGCAGAAAGAAATGTGTTTAGAGTTTCAGAGACTTGAGCTGAGGTTTTGCTCTCAATAGTTTTGTGCATTGTGTCAATTTCCGTCTGTGAAAAGAAGAACGATGCTGAGATTAGAATGAATCTACGTGATGAATGTCATTCCCACAGTTAGTATCAAATTAATAATGTGTTGTGTTTTAACGTTATTCGGTTTCTTTGAGTAGAACTTCTGTTTCTCTTTTCTCTGCACACAAACTCTCAGTGGAGGCGAGCAATTGATGTGAATTCTTTTTTTGGAGGGGCTTTGGGGGGGTAAATGTTCAACAGTGGTACATTTAGCTCGTGTCATTACAACTTGGATCAAACTACCAGAGAAAATCCTTGACTCAGCATCTTCAAAATCTCCCTGGGCCCAAAACCTCGAGCCGCTGCTTTGTCTCACGTTAATCGGTGAGCGGAGCGGAGATGGCCTCGTATTAACCACGTCAACCTGCTTCTGAGCTGCGGCTTATATACACACACGCAGAAACACACACACACACACACACACACACACACGCAGAAACACACACACACACACAACCACAGCCCTGGTGGAAATGAGCTGTTGACATTATTTAGGGTCATTGTCCACGATAGTGAGGCCAACTGCTGGGATTTAGCAGATAAAGCCTTCCACCTACATCCATTTCACATTTTACTGCATCAGTTAAATAAAACCTTTGAGAGGTTTGGTCACTTTTGCATTGTTTGTAATAAATAAAATAAAAAAAAAATAACAAAAAACGACCACTGCAGTTAGAAAATCCTTTCCGACTGGGAGCCGAGGGCGAGGCGATGGGAGCGATGGCAGCAGCTCCTGTGGAGGTGACCTTGACGGCTTGTGGTTGTTCTGGGCAGGTCCAAGGCGTCACTGTGGGTAACCGCATCACTGCGAGGAAGGTTGGAGCTGAGAACTTGGCCTACAGCACAGACGCAACCTGCCCTGGAGGAATCAAAAGAATATAAATCCATCAGCGGGTCCTTTCATGCAACAGTCTTCAACAAATAGAGCTTTTTTTTTTATTTCTTAGAATAATGTACGTCAGAGTGCACAAGCAAGGAAACATCTTGTTGCAAGTAAAATTGCAGGTTGTAGTTCAATAATTTCTTGGACAAAGGGCTATGTGAAGGAATTATTTTTTGGTTTCAGTTCAAATCTGTTGGCACAAAAAACTAACATTTTGAATAAAGGCCTTTTCACACAAGGGGCGGGGTTTTTTTTCACGTGAATTTTTTATTTTTTTTTGTCGTGAATACTTTCCCACCGCGAATAAAGGCATGTAAATAAAAACTTAAGCCAAAGACACAATGAAGCTTTTATTTTGAAGGCCAGAACTCTGATGAACTGTATACAAGCAGTTAATGTTAGTTAGGTTAGCTGTAATTTGTGTAGCCCGACTATAGTTGTTTAAGTGGAGAATTACAAACACAAAGTTGGTTAAATAAAATGCAGAAACGAAAGATAATTTGTTTCCTCTTTTTCTTGGTGGGGGTGATGAGGATTTAGGCCTCTGGATGAAAGAAGACTTTGCTACCTGGGTTTAGCTAGCTAGTTAGCTTAGCTGACATTCAAGCGCAAAGATGAATCCACAGGTCATGAAAAGCTTTAAAAAGAACATACCTACTAGCCGCCTACAGCTACATTTAGGCAAGCTACTGTTCTTTGTTCCACTTTCTTAGCTAACGTGCTGAAACTAGCCGATTTGATTAAACAGCAAAACACCTAAAATTCTGTTTAAGATGTTATAAAAGCACAGCAGACACGGATAATGTTAATGACTCCTCTGTTCAAAAAACATGCTGAAACCAGCACACCTAAAGGGTACGCAGTCATAACTAATATTATTAGCTACACCTGTGTTTCATGACTCAAAATGTCTGCTGTTGGTGAAAGCGCTGCTGATCTCTTGAGTCGTTTTATGCAACAGAAAAACCCATTTACTTCATGGTAAGTTTGGACAATTCTTCAGTTTGAGTGTTTACTGTGCAGTCGGTTGCAGATTGTGATTAAACCCCAAATTTGAGACCTAATCTGATTCGCCTCATCTTTAATTTGTTATATCCATTACCAGCCGTTACCTTATTAGGCTAACGCATTAGCTACTCTACTCTTTCGTATTACATTTATACATAGACTGGTGTTGATGATAACCCTGATACAAAATTATTTTACTATTGATATCCTGTTGACAATACACATAGGATAATATTGTGTAAATAATCCAGCAGCTCTTAAATCATTTTATATACACAGTTATGGTTACAGGGTCTCTCTCCACCTTCCGACTCTCATATTTTTAGTGTAATTAATTAGCCAAAAATGAGACAAAATGCACAATATACCAAGTTAAAGTTTAATTTGATTGAAAGCATTATTATTATTATTAAAAATATTATTTTTAATTTGAATTTTAAGATATTTTCTATAGATATCAGGATTAATATTGTTATCGTGAATACTTTTGGCCACCATAATTGTGTAGTGCAAACCTGATATCATGACAGCTCTACATATGACACGATACGCATGTATGCAGACGATGGCCACACTAATTTGTCTAAACACGTCTGGGATCGGTCGGGTTCACGTCGGGCAGCAAAACTCAAATCTGAACTGTTTTGTAACGTCAGCATTAGTTGTTGTTTAGGGAGGGTTGTTAAAATGTCCCAATAGGTTTTTGCTTAATATACAAATGACACAACTTCATTGTGTCGTTTCACTTTTATTTTGAACTCGTCCAGCTGCTGTCAAACTACCGGACAGCCATGATATTGTCTTTTCCCATGATCCTCCTGGCAACGTCCCGCCAAGGAAAGCAGCCCGACATGACAAAAAAATCTTGAAAGAACACAAAGGCACAAAGAGGCGGAGGCATCGGCGGCGGAGGCGGCCGTCTCAGGCCCGACAGAAGACTCGGCCTCGCCATACAGCCACTCCAATTCTGAGCGAATGCTAATGAGATTGCTCTGATCCCTCCGGTGCTTCCCATGTTTTCAACACCTTCAAGGACCACATGGCGCTCGCAGCATAAAGACAACTAAATGAGAAATCTGAACGTTTTTTTGTGACGCCGGGGGCCTCTTCGCTTTTCAACCTGGCCGCCCATTCAGCGTACCTCCCCGAAAAGAAAAGATAAGAAAGAGTGTGCTGCAGGGGGTGTGGATGAGTAAACTTTTCAAGGAAAATGGCATATTTCCGAAAAAACCTGAAGTAATAATCAATTTATGGTCCACGCAAAGGGGGCGAAGCCTTTGAACGCGGGAAGGTTGTGGAAAATTGAAAAGGAGGCAAGAGAAAGAGAAGGGAGATGCTCAAATTTGGAGGCTGTTTCTCACAACCGCTGTAATGAGATCACTAACATCTTGAGCCGGCCTCCACTATAGCCGCCAAACAACAGGCTCCCAGATGAAAGGTGAATGGGCCCGGGTTCCCGCTGGCTGGTTCAGAAGCACTTTAATAGCGCAGCGCCCTATGAAAGGTTCCCGGGCAGTAGCTCATATTAGCGGCGGAGCACACTGCTTAATAGGATGATGCCTTTTGGCTTTTGTCATGAGATGATTAAGGGCTTCGTTGTCACCGGTGCCTGTTGAGCACAAGGCACTAGAATCCACTCGGCTGGGCTTATTGTCTGGGTCTTGGAGGTAGAAAGGGACCCTTTTGATGAAAACACCTCTCAGGGATCTATCAGGTGAGCTCTGCTTTGGAGTCTCACATCTACGCCCCACTTCAAAATACCTCAAGTGCTTTGTTTTCCTCTAAAGACCCTTGAATCCGTCATCGTGTTCGGACAAAGACAAACGCCGCTGAGGGGAGCAGCAGAGAGATGAAACTTGCTGATAATGGTCCTTGAATAAAGAAAATATGTACGCACATCTGTAATTCATTTTCCCTGTTGTATTTAAACGGGACGCTTATTGCAGCGGGCTTTTAAATATTTAAATAAATCACCGGTAATGTCCTGCTGCTAATGAATCTAAAAAAAAACTCCTCCTTCCAATGCAAATCAATTTATTGTTTACTTATCTTCTGGATAGGGAAGTAATCTTTCAGATATGGTCCCGTTTCACGATACCGCACAAGTGGAATTATGTAACAATTTCTTCTTCTCTTTGAGCACGGACTCACGAGACTGAATGACTTGTCAAGATGAATATTCTAAGCGGCGTCTCCTTTCGGTCACTCCAAGACATCCAAGAAGTCTCAAGGCGCTCGGTCAATCGAAAGCGTTTCTGTCAGGTTGCCCCCGTGCAAAAATATCAATGAAAAGGCATTAAATTAGCTCCTTCTACGTTTCTAAATAAAAGAAAGATTGCGTGTCATACGATCGCCACAGGTCTCCGAACAGAGAAGGTGATTGAACAGGATGAACGACGGCCAGATTGACAAACAGAGAATGCACTTTGTCCTTTTTTTTTCTTTTTTTTTTTGCAATCAATGCAGGTCCTTTCAATCAGGAGAGCTTTATACTCGGGATTAGTTTTGGTGACTTAAGAAGCTAGACTACCTCCGTACCCCCACCATCTGCAACTGCACCCCCACCCCCCCTACACCCCCATACACTCTCCTTTGGCCCTCCGAGCCCCCCTCACAAAAATAGCACAAGGATACTGCCAGCCTTTTCACTACCTCCTAACAAGGCGGCTCCAAAGCACAGGCCCACTCCAAGTAATTAAATCAATCCCTTTGTGTTCCCCAATATTCCCCTTCAGTGGGTGACTGCCCAAGATCTGATTATGGCTCTTCATGCATATTCAGGCTGAAACCACAACTTGTCTAGAACAACCTCTTACTTTTTATACCCGCGTAACGAGCAGTCAACATGCACCTCTCTTTGTTTTTCTTTATAAACTTTTGTTTTTTTATATATATATATGTTTATGCATCCCAGAATCCACAGTTTGGACCGTGAATCGAGGAGCGGTCACTGACTCTGGAGGCTCGGGCATATTTAAGAGAAAGCCGTAAAATGAGGAGAAGTTAGGGTGGGAGCCCCGAAAGACAAATTGGATTAGCAAGTATTGGATTAAAGGTAAAACGGAGGGATAACAAACAAGAAAAGCTGCCTGTGATCACAGGGTTTAATATATTTCTTTTCCTCTCCGATCCCTTTCTTCTCTCCCTCCCCCTTTTCTTTCTTTCTTTTCGAGTAAAGATCCCAGGCTTAAGACAGACTTATTAAAACTGGGATTAATTTGTAATGCTCCCCTAACCCTCGGGGTCAACCAAAGATTTGTTATCTAAAGCAAACAGGAAAAAATGTACTATAACAACACAACGAGGGCTTTAAATCCATGTCTGTGGGGCTTCGGGGAGATTTTAGCTTTGTATGAAAGGTGTTATCCCTGAGATATTTATTTTAGCAGAGAAGGAAACCCCTCTTACACCAATCTGCATGTAGGTAAATATAATAATTGCTCTAAATCTTTGCAGCTATGGAGCTTTTTCCTGATAAAAAGCCATAAAAAAAAAAAAAACGATGGAAGGAATGCTAATTTCTGCTAAAACATGCAAAAGGTGTCTCGTAAATCAAGATAATTTCAAATCTGTAATCTTGATAACAAAAATGGAGCATGAAAAAAAAAAAAAAAGAGTATAAACAAATAAACTGCTCTTCCTTTATTAGAAGAGGAGAGGTAACCGTGTAGAGGGAGCAGGCCACTCTCATTAGCCTTATCTTTTTAATGTAGCAGCGGCTCAGATTGGGATCTTAATCTTATTTGGTTACGGAGGCTTCGTTCACTCCGACAAGCACAAAGACCTTTGGGGAACAAATACAAGAGCCTCCACGAAAAAATATCAGCGCCTTGTTTTCTGCGAAGGCTTTTGGGTTTGTTCCTCGGGGGTCGCGGTTCAAGGAGCCGAGTTGACCGGCTTCGTAGCCGAGCGGCCTAAATCTCTTGGCCAGTTGCCCTTTTCTAGTCTTTGTTTCCCCCTGCGCTTCTTTTCCAAGAGCTGGTGTGTCTCACAGGGTCACTGCTGGACCTCAAATTTAATAAAATAGAAGAAAAACAGGATTCTGTCAAAACATAATCCGAGATAATATCAGCACTAAATTATCTCGTGCTAAAGGGTCATGCCAACGGTTAACAGAGGATATTTTCATAGATGATTTTAAGGTGAATTTCTAACAAAAATGCTGCAGAAAGAAATTGACCTTTAGTTAAGATTTCCTTACGCAAATCTTCATTAGTAGCTCCTATTTTGTTTTAATGCTTTTTTTTGTAATACTGTTTGTAATGCAGTTCATTTTTCATTCCCATCTATGTGCAGAATTTTGGAAAGTAATTCTGAAAGATTAACGCCTTGTTTATCTTTTCAGTTTGATGCACAGTCTGGACAATAGTCCTAGTCTCAAACAACAATCTACAGTATAAGTAGTTTTAAAGGCAGCTCCAACTGACAGAAGTACCCTAGAGAAGAAACAGTGTCTTATTTCATTCTCTCTCCTGACCACCAGGGGGCGACTCCTCTGGTTGTATAGAAGTCAAAGCTTCATGTGTTAAAGCTGCATTCTCTCTCCTGACCACCAGGGGGCGACTCCTGGTTGTATAGAAGTCAAAGCTTCATGTGTTAAAGCTGCATCTCTCTCCTGACCACCAGGGGCGACTCCTGGTTGTATAGAAGTCAAAGCTTCATGTGTTAAAGCTGCATTCTCTCTCCTGACCACCAGGGGGCGACTCCTCTGGTTGTATAGAAGTCAAAGCTTCATGTGTTAAAGCTGCATTCTCTCTCCTGACCACCAGGGGGCGACTCCTCTGGTTGTATAGAAGTCTATAGAAAATGACTCTACTTCTCTCTTGATTTATTCCCTCAGTAAACATTGTAAACATGAGTTTATGTCTCAATCTCTAGTTTCAAGTTCATTTAGTAAATTATGGTCCATTTAGAGTCAAACAGACCATAAAGCAGGGTATGCTTTAGGGGCGGGGCTACAAGGTGATTGACAGGTCGAGTTGTGCGTGTTTTCGTCTCATTTTTAATGGCCTAAAAAGGAGTTATTCGGCATTTGGTTGTACTTAGCTCCACCCATTTCACTTCTGGTTGCAAAAAAATAAGATGGGGGTGGCCAAAATGCCAAACTCAAGTTCACAAAAACTAAAGGGTGACGTCACGGTGACTCTCCACTTTTATACAGTCTATGGTAACACCGACAACTTTTGGCCATCACCTCGAACCAAATTCATATTTTCTGGCTCCGGTGACACAGTGGGTCTAATTCCGGGTGTTGAGCAACTCTCCAGGAACATGAGGTATAATATTTGTCAAAAAATAGTTGATGCGCTAAATGGATTATGCCGAATAAATTCTGACAAATCGAACATTTAACTAATACGACCAATCAGCTGTTTCTGTCGTCAGCATCTTTGTAAAATGAGGTTTTTTAAAAAGGAACTCTCACCAAAACTGGACACAAAATGAAAAGTTACTTGTCGTAGCTTTAAGTTCCTAAGTGTTAAATAAAAACTCGAAAACTTAACCTACAGTCTTACGGGGTCGGGCAGCATCTGTGAGGTCTGTAATCAAATCTGCAGCCCAACAAAGACGATCCTACATCTGTGTATCGCCGTGGGTATTGTCTTGAGTAGCTTGTGTTTTCTGTTTAATAGACGTTTGGCTGAAGGCCCGGCGCTGCCAGTCATCGACTTACAAACTAAATTCTACTTCATTCTCTCAGACTCATATTTCTTCCTCTGCTTGTTTTGTGCCAATACAAAATATTTCGGTTAGAAGTAATCCCCAGAATGATCATAAAGTGTCAATAAATTTGATATTGAAGATATGTTAATTCTGCTTCTTTCTCTTCTATCGTGGATAATAAATCAAATTGCCTGATACTGTCGCCATCTTCTAACTGATATTTGTATATCTGATGTTATACTACTGTTCTTTGTATATACTGATGTTTGAATAGTTCAAACATATTTGATGAAATACTTAATTTTGAAAGTAAAGGTCCATTCTCCCACCTTGTTCTCCGATCTCTCGTTTTGTTTAAAGTATTAAAACGGATTTGATCGGAGGTTGTAATTGTTAAATCCCAACTAATGTTTATGATGCTTCACAGGCTTTTTAGCCTTGTTAGCATCACATAAACTCTTTGCAATTGCATGAAAACATAAAGAAAAAGAAAGAAGATAAAAGTTGGCATCCTAACTTTGCTAAAGGTTGTCTTGTCGAATTTTGTTTTGGGAAAGCTGCGGTTTTCACATTCATCAAAGCAAGACCACCATTTTGGAAAAAGTGCCTTTCCAGGAGTTGACACAGGCCGGCGAAGCGTGAACGTATACGTCTCGAAACATTCACAAAACACACATTCTGAAACGGCCACACCTGCGTCTCAAACTTCAAATTTGTGTTGAGCTTGCATCAACACATCCCGGACCATCTATCTCCTGGCAAGACAAAAAATGATTTTCCCCAAAAAAACTGAAGTAATCTTTTAGAGAATTAGATACATCGGGTGTACAAAGGTACACCTTTGGGGAAAACCACCGAGCCGGGATTGTGCAGTGGCGTTATGGAGAATTGAGCTCGACGATTTCGCCGTCGCCATCTTGGCTTTTTGGCATCCGATGAACAGAAGATACCGTATTTGGAATGCGGAGGAGACGCCGCATACGGCTCTGGTAGAGCGCTTATGGTGCGTTCACACCAAAAGCGTTGCGTATTTTTCGCGTAAAACAGACGACATACAAAGTCAATGCACAGACGTGAGTGGATGCGAATTTTCGCCGGGCGGCGCGAATGACGCGAGAAAAATTCGCGTGACGCTGAGTTGCGAAAGCCAATCAGCGTTGAGAAGCCTCCGCCCGTCATCACTGACGTCCTGCCGTTGTTGAATCAGAAACTATGGAGGAGAAGTTGACAGTCTGGAAGCGGCTTCATACAGACGCAGCTCCTGTAGAAGCTGTGTGCGGCGACGGATAATATTATATAATATTATATAATATTATATCTTATGAACCGAGACACGAGGGCGCTTGATGTTCCCACGTTTGTGGGACTCCCACAACGTGTATAAAGCATAAATAGTGGTTATTTCTACGACGGTGGATGGCAGAAATGAACTATTTCCATGGAGATAAGCCACGCCCCCTCTCCGGCGGCGCGTCTAAAGCGAATAAAGCAAATGACGAGAAATAACCACAAATAGTCCGGCGAGTAAACTCACGGTGTGAACGCACCATTAGTCATATACATGATCAAGATTACTCATCATATACATGATTAAGAATTCCTCGACGCAACAATATGAGCCACAGAGGGGCACTGACCATGTGTAGGTTTTTGACAAGTCAGGAGTTAGAAGGCGTTTAAATAACAACTGTTAAATCTTTCTTTTAGTAATGTTTTTTTTTAGTTTTTTTTTTTTTTAAATAAGTTGAATTAATTACCCCGGCTTCTGTGTGGACTGAACGTGACTTTGCAGAAATCAGCTAACATGAGTGCGATGCAACAAACAAAACATCAACGCCTCCAGGCTTCACGGCCAGGAGATTGTATGGTATTATTTTTTTCATGCATCATCTTTGTTCGGCGTCTGTTCTCGTGTTTCTTCTCCTTTCGACAAAATGTGTCCACGTTTGTGTCGATCACGGGGATGAAATAACATTTAGTCGCTGTTTACTGCCACGCAGCTTCAAGCCCAGGTGGGAGAGTGTGTGTGTTGACTGTGGGTGGCCTCACTGAGAATGAATCCAGCGTCACTGGATTCTTTAAATAATATGATTTTAGGGGCCATTTCCCTTTTAAAAAGCTCGTTGACCCCAACGACAGAAGAAAGGTTGACTCATCCTCCGACGGCGTGAATCAGCCTCGTTTCATCCCCGCCACTGAAAGCGTGATCAATGTCTCTCGTGTCCATTTTCTATTGGTAATCCTCCACAAATTGCCCTCCGTCGCAGTTTGTGTATCAGCTATTTGCACTGGATTAATGTGAGTCACTGGTGGCAAGTGTTCAAATCAATGTTTATTAATGGTTTCTTTAAGTGTTTAAAGATTAAGTCATTAACATATTGATGAAGTTTTCAAAGTTGCCCAGGGAGAGAAAAGGAGCCGGAGCTGGAGAGGTTTTTCGACGAGCTGCTGAACTGACGCCAGCCGCCGAAAAACAAGAGGCTGAAGAAGAAAAAAAAAAAAAAAAAGAGAAGAGAGAAGAAGAAGAAGAGCTGAGGGTTTTGCTGAGAGGAAGCTATCAGGCGCTCCACTCAGCGATGCAAAGTTTCCTCTGTTTACCAACACACGACCAGAGCGAATTTCACTTGACTTGACACACACACCTGAGCTACATCTGGTTTGTGCTAATATATTACATGTATAAAAAAAAAAAAAAAAAAAAAAAAGTGAATTATTATGTGATTTCTAAACAGGTTGGTTTTTTTTTTTGTGTCGTTCTCGTTGGGATGCGGCGCAGTCGACTCGGATTGATTTTACCATTCAGCAGCGACCGCAGCCCTTTGGCTCACCATGGTAATTCTCTCTCTCACCTGATAAGGTACCTGATCCATAATAAATCAATTCTAATTAGTTTTATGTTTGGAGGGAGGGGGCCGGGGGGGGGGTTGGGCTTTGCTTAGGGGACTCTGCTGCTCAGCCTCCCTCCTCCCATCATCCTCACTTGTTTTCAGCCGCCAGTCATCTGCACACCTGATATCAGTTAATCTCCTCATTATTAAGCGCGGATTATTGATGGCCGTATTGGCCGCTGCCTCTTGTATCAAGGACATGCAGGTTTTGTTTGTTTTTAGGGTGATTTGTGTGTGTCAACGGGTGTGTTTGGGTGGTGGTGGTGGTGGGGGACAAACATGTCCTCAGACTCCTCCCGATAAAGCTTTCCTGCCACCCTGAAGTGTAACAGTGATGGACGTCTCCCTGCAGGACATTTTGTCAGTTAACCTTCAGTCAGAAAAAAAGAAAAGAAAAAAGGTGGCCGAGCAGTTCAAGGCCCCGTCTACACTTATAGAGATGTACTTTTTGGCCTCTCGTCTAGTTTTAGGTCAATAAAACGGATATTTTTTATTTTTTATGACATGTTTGGAAAACGATGACGTCATCTCCCCTAATTTGCACATGCCCATTTCCTCTCCTTCTCCGAGTCTTCCTCGGCCGGATATTATTCCTGATAGGCCACCGAGATGTCTGAAAGACTCCCATTTAACATGTTCTGGTGCTTTCATCACCTTATATTGTAAAGTGACGCCAAGCAGCAACTCAACTCCGTCATCCGTCCACACACGAGTCCATTTTTTTTTTTTTTTTTTGCCATGGCACCAAATATGTATGAATGAAGGAATAATTAGCTATTGCTTTAACATTGTTTACTATTTGTTTCCACCGCCAAAGGAAAAATAAGCTCACTGAGCATGCTCAGAGTCTTCTTCTCTGGTGTTTGACGTATCGTTGGCGTCGCCTTTAAAACGAAGGTCGTGTAGACAGAATTTTATTTTTTTTTTAAATTTGCCTTGTAGAATCTTTGATGAATGAATCTTTCTGGTGAAAAAAATTCCCTTTCTATAAAATAATAATAATAAAAAAAGACAAACCAGCATGACGGACCTGATTGGCACTATTACTGGTTTAACATAATTCTAACCGTTGTGTTGTTGTATCAGCTTTATCTGAATACACAGTTTACTACTAACAATTACATTTGTTTGTGTTTTGGTTCACTTCCTGCAATTGGGTCGGATTACGTTCTCACCGCAATCGAACCGCACTACGATTCGCCTGGAAAACGTGGCCTGGTTAAAAAATGCCAATAAGTCTGACTGATGTTTGCTTTATTTTATTATTTGACCCAAAACTAGGACAGTACCTTATTCCTCAACCAAATTTCCATTTCCCGATTGTAAATCAGAGGTTGGAAAAAAAAAGAACTAAACACACATTTAAAACATGTTAAACATCTAATTTTAACAACAATGCGAGGTGTGTGAAGAACATTTTGTGGATAAAAACACATTAATCAACACAATGCGAAGAAGCAAACATCAGCAGCCCCCCCCCCCCAGGTCGAGTTGTGATTCCCCAGTTAACAATGTGCCACCACACCTCATCCCTGCCATTGATTTCTCCACCATTTATTTCTGTTTTGGTTCATGCTCGGGGTCTCCGTATTTGAAAGTTGACGCTCCTCTCTAAAAGACGGATTCATGCATAGACTCCGCTACTTTTGTAGTCTGTGGCGGTTTTATATGATAAGCTTTTTTAGACGTTCAAAATCAATATGTAATCCTGTGCAGGGGCTTATCCCCTGGACTAGGCCATTTGTGAGGCTCTTTGAGCTTCGTTACAGGTCTTCTGGCAGCTCTGTGCTGCAGATTGATTAGCTGCAGTGCCAGAATCCTATCAAATGGCCGGCTCTGATGATGGAGCAAACTCTCTCACCGCCTCTAGTTGACTGGACCTGGAGATAAGGCTGGGGTGGCGATTCCCTCCCTCCCTGCCACACACGGGGAGGGAGTGCTCGTTTCTGACCTCTGCTCCTCTGAGGCTCAGAACAGGATCAGGAGCTGTTTTTGGAGGGCGTTCGTTCGCATTTTAGGACATTTAGCGGAGACTTATCCAAACTGAGAGAGAGAGAGCTACAGTTTCCACAGCACCAACCATCAGCCGCTGTGTGCAAATTATCTCCGTGATTAGTGTTAATCGGGATGAGAAACATCATCATTAACACATCGATCAAAATAAACTGTCTTGTTCCAAAAGATATATTTTATTTTGTTTGAGAGGACTAGAAATACAAACAATGTCAATAAGTAATCTAAAATCTAAAACTACTCAACCTCTACTTCTTACCACGAAGACTATCTTTCCTTAGGACTTGACTTAGGACTTGACTTAGGACTTGACTTGGGACTTTTCTTGGGACTTGACTTGACTTGAGACTTTTCTTGGGACTTGACTTGGGACTTGTCTTGGGACCTGTGTTGGGACTTGACTTAGGAAATGTCAGTATTGCTTAAGACTTGACTTGGGACTTGTCTTTTGAAATTACTTGGGATTTGTCATGGGACTTGTTTTGGGACTGAACTTTGGAACTTGACTTGGCACTTGTCAGTCTTGCTTGGGACTTAACTTGGGACTTAACTTGGGATTTAATTTAGGACTTAACTTGGGACTTGTCTTAGGACATACCTGTATTGACTTGGGACATTACTTGGGACTTGTTGATCTTGACTTGGGATTTGAGTTAAGTCGAAGATGTCCTACAAATACAAATCACTCTGATGTTTCCATTGATTCAAATAGGCCGGGTGATTTGTTCATTGACGGTTGTCTCCTTTGGGTCTCTGGGATACAGTAATGGACGCTAACGGAGGTCAAACAAGATCCTGACATTTGTTTACATTTAAATGGTTCGTTACTTTCACTCGGTTCATTAATTTGTTTCATGTTGTTATCTGATATTTAGTTTGTTGTGAAATGATAATCCTGAATAAATATTTTCAATGAAGGAAAAAAAGTGACCAAAATCAACACAAAAATAAGTTTCAAGTCCCAAAGTCAAGCCAGGTAGGTCCCAATACAAGTCCCAAAACAAGCCCCAAGTCAAGACTTAAAAGTCCCGAGTCATGACCCAAATCATGACCTCAACTGAAGTCCCAAAGTCAAGACAGGCATGTATGTTTAATCCCAAATCAAGTCCTAAATCAGGACTGACAAATCCCAAAGTCATGACCCACATCCTACAAGCAAGTCTCGAGTCAAGTCCCAAAGTCAAGACAGACGAGTCCCAATGCAAGTCCCATGTCAAGACCAACAAGTCCCCAAATTACCAAAGTCAAGACTGACAAGTCTCAGGTCACATGACCCACATCATGAAGTCCTGAGTGAAGACCCAAAGTCAAGACAGGCAGGTCCAACGTCAAGTCCCAAGCAAAGAGCCAAGTCCAAATCTTTAAGTTTCGAGTCCTAATCAAGTCATAATGCACTCTACAACAAATAAAAAAAAATATATATATATATATATATAATAATAATAATAATAATAATAATAATAATATTATATATAATATTATATATATATATATATATATATATATATATATATGTATTTTTTTTTTTTGTAATTGAACAAAATTATCTTTGGTATAATTTTTGACGGAAAATTTGGTATAATTTTACGTAAATGTTTTTATTTTTTCATGGTTCTCTCCTGCAGCTTGATTGGATGCTGTCAGATTGGTCCAAACAAAGTGGAGTGTCGAGTTAGTGGCACAGTTATTAAATAACAAGTCACAAGTCGTCGGTGGTGAAAACCAAGTCGAGTTGCAAGTCTTGTTTTGATTTTATCAAGTCGAGTCTAAAGTCATCAAACGTGTGACTCAAAGTCATGTGACTCAAAGTCATGTGACTCAAGTCCCTCACTTCTGCCTCTTAGTGTATTTGTTTAAAATGTAAAAACTTAACCTCACATTGAAAAGGTATAAACATATAACTTTCATAATGAGTAACTTTAAACTGTACATGGCTACACATATTGTGTTCAATGATCACATCGATGGCCGAAGAGCAAAACCTCCTATCTGAAAAATGCACTTTCTTGAGAATAAAAAAAAAAAAAAACCTTGTTGTTTTCTTGCAGAATGTTATTTGTTAAGGATACACAATACATAACACAAAATACAAAAAAAAAATGAAAAATATACAAAGTGCAGATAGGAAGTTATTGCACTTTGGCCATCGACATGTGACCTTTTCTTTACAAAGGCCTGCTTTGCTAATTTCCTTTTAAAAAAAAAAAAAAAAAAAAGCAGCCATTTTTCTCCGAGATTTCTGGGAAAATGCTTTATCGCCTCCAATATTTTCCTCTTTTTTTTTTTTTTTTTTTTTTTTTTTCTTAGTTCGGGGAGGGTGACGGGGAAACCGAATCTGTGCATTCCTGCTCGCCCTGCCAGAGCTCACATGGTTACCGCCGCTCCGCATTGTTAGAGATATCTGAATGAGCGCTGGCCGTGCAAGTTTTAACGTGATTGCCCAAAGGGGCAGCAGAGTGAAAGAGCGAGGAACAGAGCCAGGGAGAGGAGAGCAGAGAGGAGGGGGGGGGCATAATCCTAAAAGGATTGGAAGTTAACCCCCACCACACACACACGCACACACACACACACACACACACACACATAGAAGTAATTTCCTCCTCCACACACACACACACACACACACCTCTGTGTTTCAGGGGGTGATGGGTACTGGATGGGGTCAGTTGGTTTCGTGGCTCTGGTGTCTGATTTCTCCCTCCTAGTTGCCCCCCTCCACCACCACCACCACCTCCTCCTCCTCCTCCTCCTCCTCTTCTTCTTCTTCATTGTTTGCCTTCTTAATGAGAGGGGCGGTGCCACAGGGGCCTGTGATTGACAGCTACATGCTCCTCTCTCAGCGCTCTCCATGCGCCTCTGGCTGTACTGTACTTGACACTGAATGACGAGTCATTTCTCATTTCCTGTTTCTGCTGCGGCTCCTCGGGTGTCTGTTTCACACACAAAATAGACCCCTGATGATGAACCTGTGGTTAAACGTCAAATAAAGCTGGTTTCCCTTCAAACGAGACATTAGTATTATTATTATTATGAAATATGGGTGATAATTCTGTAGATCGGCAGGATTCATTAATTAATGAAGTAGGAGAAATGATCACAAAACTACTTTTACTGCAGTTTGTTTTAAATGAATCTGTAGCATGTCACGAATTTTTTTTACTGTGTACTTAGTTATATACTAAAATGTATTTTTATGAACTGATCCTATAAACTGATTTCATGAAGTTGTCGTGGCCTGCAGCCTCTTACACCATCTGAACTTTAAATTCAGAGAGGTTTGGGGTTAAAGGTTGATTCTCAGCTCGTTCAAGACATAACTGACCCATAAATACGCTAGACATATACGTGGCTGAACATGACTTCTTATTCATACGTTTGGTTTGTGAGGGAAACTCTATCTCTGCGGGTTCGCTTCTTGTTAATCTTCAGAAAAAAACATGTCAAACATGTGCGAGAAATATCAACAGCAGGCCCACATTTATTAATCATTATTTATTTTTTTCACATTTAGAGCACATTGACTGTTTTAAAAAAGGACAATGACATATTTATACATATATATATATATATATATATATATATATATATATATATATATATACATACATACATACATACATATATATATATACATATACACATATATATATATATATATATATATATATATATATATATATATGTATATATATATATATATATATATACACACATATATACATATACATATATATATATATATATATATATATATTTATTTATTTATTTATTCATTTATTTTCCAATGCTGGTAATGTTAAATCGAATAAGGCTGTGAACTTATTAAAACATTAATAATTCTAGATCAAATATGAGCTTCCTCCTCTCGCCTTCAGTATAATGTTACTCCACCTTTTTTTTCTTTTACTCACTTTCTGCTCCCTACAAGTGTTTTCTTTCCTTCTTCCAGTGTTTGTGTGTTGACGTTATTTCCCCTCACGTGTGCAGGTGAGATGACAAACAGGCAGGTGAGCTGCTGTTTTGTTATCTGCTCCGTCAGCTCCCTCGAGCCAAGTTCCTTCATTACAGAGATGTCGGCTGCACGAAGAATGTGGCAGCAGCTCTAAAGCGACAGATCCGCTCCACAAATGTCAGAGGGAGAGGGGGGGGAGAGGGAGAGGGGGGGGGAGGGGAGAGGGAGGGAGGGAGAGAGGGGGAGGGAGGGAGAGGGAGGGGGGAGAGAGGGGGGAGAGAGAGAGAGGGAGGAGAGAGGGGGAGAGAGAGGGAGAGAGAGAGGGAGAGAGGGAGGAGAGAGAGGGGGAAGGAGGAGAGAGAGAGAGAGGGAGAGAGAGAGAGAGGAGAGAGGGAGAGAGAGAGGGAGAGAGAGAGAGAGGGAGAGAGAGGAGAGAGGGAGAGAGAGAGGGGGGGAGAGGGACGAGAGAGGGAGAGAGAGGGGGGAGGAGAGAGAGAGGGGGGGAGACAGAGAGGGAGAGGGAGAGGGGGGGAGAGGAGAGGGAGAGAGAGAGAAGGGGGAAGAGAGGGAGAGGGGGGAGAGAAAAGGAGAGAGAGCGAGGGGGAGAACGAGAGAAGGGGAGAGATAGAGAGAAGGAGAGAGAGAAGGAGAGAGAGAGAGAAAAGGAGAGAGAGAGAGAGAGAAAGGGAGAGAGAAAGGGAGAGAGAAAGGGAGAGAGAAGGAGAGAGAGAGAGAAAGAGAAAGAGAGAGAGCACTCGAGAGAGCACTCATCCACCTGCAGGTCTTGATACAGCTCTAATAATTTCGTCATAGTTCACAATACTTTGAATGTTACTGTTTATATGAATAAGATAAAGTTTCTACTAAAACCTATTTTTCCAACGGCAACATCCGGAAGTCATGTAAAGTTGTATTTGTTGCACTAAAGGAAAACAAACAAACAGCAAAAAAACAAACTTTTGTGACTCCAACTTTCTCAACTCAACTTTTTTTATTTTTTAATTGGTCTTTAACATTCTTCTGCTTCTGAAGCAGAAAGAAACTCCTAAAAAAATAAATAAAAATAAAGCCTCTCGGATCAGCTGAAAAAAATGCATCGTCACAAAAGTTTAGAAGAGTTGTTGTGATGAAGAGGACGTTACGTCATCACACGCAGGATCAGTTTGTCTCCGCGTGCACGCTGACAATATCTGAATTAAAATTCAGCAACTGTCGTTTCTTTTTTCTTTTTTTTAACTTTTTAAATACTTTTTAAAGTTGTCCAGACACGTGGGGGCCTTTTTTTTTAAAAAAACACACTCACACTCTTTATTGTTTTGACAAAATCTCCATAAAATCACATGGTTGATAATCAGCTTCAGTGTCCACGTCACCGCTAACACTTCTCACGGTGGACGTCCTCCCAACTCATTTGGGAATATTTGCATTTATTTGCCATTTCATTTTGGAAATTAGTTTAAAAAGCAGAGCTGCACATCACGTGAGGAATCCCCTCAAAGACCGGAAGTCAAAGAGACAATCAGAAATACTTAAAACACTAACAGCAACATTTTTCTACAGATTATAATAATAATTTGACCCACAAACACTTGATAAATAACAGGAGAGAGATCCAGTTTTCCTTACCTGAGAATGTCCCAGTGGAGCAATATTAATTTCCTCGTGGGTCCAAATCAGAGTCCTGAGGTGTGTTGATGTTCTTTTCTGTTCCATCCTCACCTGCTCCGCTTTGCCTTCCTGCGGCCAAACTCACAGTCAGCTGATTTTGAAGGGCTTTTCCGCCCCGTTCTGTGTCTGCACGGCAGGTTGTGTGTGTGTGTGTGTGTGTGTGTGTGTGTGTGTGTGATGTGTGTGTGTGTGTATAAAGTGTGCAGCAGCCTGGCCGGAGCCTCCTGCAGCATGCTTTCTGACAACCCCGGGATTTTATGCATCATGCTTTTAATAAGCGACCGACAACACAAACGAGAAGCCTCTCCAAACTTAACCCCCACCACCTCCAACACACACACACACACACGCGCGCGCGCACACACGCACCTCTTTAGGCGGCCTGATCCCTGGATTTACGGGCTTAGTATTAAGAAAATACTCCTGCAATTTGGGATTAGACCCCCAAAAACCCTCACAACAACAATGCCTCCGTCCATTTGATATCTTGATACTTGTGATCAATCCCGGGCCTTGTAGCCGTCGGCCTCGCGGCCAATCACACGCGGAGGAGATGAGAAATGAGACACACAAAACAAAAAGAGTTCCAACATGTTCACACTGATTTCAACACAACCACTTTTCTTTAGATTTGTATTATTATTATTACTGTTTTCCTGCCTCAGAAAGCCACCGCGAGGTAGGTCCTGCGTGTCATTTAAGCTATTTGTTCTCAGGCCTATGAGTTAAATGATTTACTGTTATGCCTTAATATAGTCATTTATATTTTATATTTGCTGAGAGTATTGTTCGCTTTGCATTTGTCCAACTACATTATTTCAAAATGACCTTTATAAATTGTGTATAGCCATCTGTCTATAGACACCTAAACAATAGATTTACAAGATGATCCTCTAAGTGTTTATTTCATTCAAAGACCGTTTAAGACGCATCATGTATGACAGCAGCAGCTGTTTGAAATTATTGCTTTTTTTATTGTTTATATGCTGCCAGGTTTCTTTTCAAAAAATATTTCTGTATTTTTTTCTGAATTTAATCAGCTGGTTGAGGTTATCAGGGTTGTTCACGGACGAAAATACCTCCCTGTGGCCTATTATATTTTTAAGTAATAAATAAATAAATACCAGTGGCCTACTGCAAGTTAAGTGCAACGAACTTCAATCTGGACTGAGTGTTGTGGGCCTGAAGGAAGCCTCAATTGGCAATAAAATAAAAACGTAAAAAGTAACTGTTAAAGATAATTTATTGTTTAATTGACGATGCAGGAAAAAAATATCAAATTTGCCATTTTAGTCTTTTCTTCATAGGTCAAATAAAAAATACTTCTATATTAATATAATAAAAAAAGAAATAAAAACAACACATTATTATTTCTTTTGACCCCAGACTCCGTTATTACTCCTAAATATTCCCAGTTCGTGTCTAAATAAGCTCCCACATCAAACGTGTCCTGCCGTAATGGCAGCCGGGCCGATTCTCCTTCACCTCCCAGACACGAGCGCCCCGTCGTGTCACGTGGTGCGCGCTGCGTTCGAAAAGGGGGCGGGCGCTATCGGCGCCGACAGGTCGCGCTGTGATTGGCCGCCCGCGTCGCCCCCTCCGCGCAGGCCGCGGAGCGCTGTGATTGGCCCGCAGGACGCGGACCCGCATGCTTCCTTGACTCATAGAGGCGCGAGCCTCTGAGGACGAGCATCAATCTCCGTCCGTCAACGCCGGCAGGAAGAGAGAGAGCGAGAGAAGGAGCGCGCGGAAGAGTCACAACGTTACGGTTCATTTTTTTTATTTTTTTTATTTTTATTTTTTTTTTGTCCTGCGTTGAAATGTTAATTTTTTAGTTAACGAAAACAGGTGCGCGCGGAGCTGCTGAGCCTGTTTTTACATTCTGCAGAAAACGACAAACTTTTTTCTCCATGTGGATATTTCTCGAACTCTGGATCTCATTGGTTTGACATTTAACCGGATTTAAAAAAAAACAAACTAAGAACACAGAAACAGGAGCCTGAAGAAGGTGAGACATGTTTCTATTTCATTTTAATTTCTCCCGTTTCTTTCTCCTGGTTTACGGGATTATTCTACCAGGTGAAGCCTACGAACATTACTGAAATGATATCTATATATATAGGCTATACAATCTTTTTTTTTTTTTTTTTTTTTTTTTAAATTACCTGCTTTTCATTTTAAGTGTTTTGGAAGCTCTCAAAACGAGGCTGTTATAACATTTCTAGACAAAAAAAAAAGACAAAAAAAACCCCCAACTTGTGTTAAATAAATTAAAAAAAGAATTGATTTGTTTTGCCTCTGAGATTAAAAAAAAAAAAAAAAAAAAAAAACAACAACAATAATTTAAAAAAATAAAACAATCTGTAACCTTTACGAATGAAACACAATAAAAGTGTTCCTCACAATGTGCACTTTTTTTTTTCTAATTAGATGGGCTTTCTCTTTATTAGCTGTGTCTTTCCTCCTGCAGCTCGGCTCGGCCCGCGGCCTCCTGTCCGGTCTAAGAGCCGCTCCGCTAATTGTCGCCCTGTAGATCTAATCTAAATTGTAATGGACTTCATTTGCACACAGTTTTGATGCATTTACATTGCGTGTTTCGGCTCCTTCCTGCGGTTATGGAAATAAGTCGCGCTTTATGTGGAGTGTTAACGCCTCGGTTCAGGTCCATCAGAGCATTTACCTGCAAAAAAGGACCCCACTGGATTATGGAAATTCTTATCTAAATACATTGTCTTACACTAATACTAACAGTTAATCATTAAGGCCGTTTATTAAAGCTGCAGCTAATGTGTGAAGTTCTGCAGGGGAGAAAGAAAAAAAAAAGAGTAAATCAAAGTAACAGGATATTTATTCATTCTGAGATAAATGCTTCAAAAAGATTCGTATATCTTTATTTATTATGTTTTTTTTTCATCCTCTAAATGTCTTTATAATCTGCTTTTGCTTTTAACCACTTTCTTACACTTTTATTTAATTGCATGTTCTAACTGTTGTTCAGCTTTAATCATGTATTTAGATGTATTGTGTGTGTGACACTGCGTGTTTAATGTGTTTTTTTGACCGTGAAATATGATATTTAGTATCTGCATTTTATAAGGCCTCATCCCAAAGCAAAAAAATAAAAAATAACTGCCGTAAATAGTAATAATATCGTAAATAAATAGATAACATTAAGGAAACGAGGGGGGGGGGGAGTAGCACGTGAATATTAAGCCAATAATAAACTTTAAGTCCAACACATGAATTAAAACTAATATTTAACATTCAAATTATAACACACAAAGTGTCTTACTGTAGGGACAAAAATCAAGGAGAATAAAAAAAAATCCACAAGTAAAAAAAAAAATTAACAAAAACTTCATCGCAGCGTGAGTTCATTATTACAGTCAGAAAGTCAGTGTGAATAAATTAGATTTGAGCAAAGCTTTGATATTCGGAGGTGAGAAAAAGTCTCAAGTGGCCTGTAATACAAACGCGCGTCTCCACAGGTCGATTTAATTGTGAGCTATTGAATTAATGAAAACGTAATGAAGATCTGAGTGATAACGAGCCCCGCTTAGGAGCGAGGCCCATCCGGTCCCATGGACCCGCACAGGTCGTGTTCGCCAGCAGTCGGTGTCGGTCGTTAATATTATTTATTTTAAATAAGAGTTTCTCCTGCGAGATCCGAGTCTGGTGACCTTTTTACTTCTCGTATTTAATTATTTCTTTGCTGCTTCTTTGAGACTTGACAGCAAACGGATGTTATCTCTAGAAAACCTCTTTCTTTATTTCACATTAATCAAACAGCTTTCTCTCATTTCACCATTCGAGCATTAGTCATTTTTAGCGTCACGTCCCTTTTATTTATTTACACGTTAAAGAACGTTTTACAACTTTTTTTTGTTTTTATTTCGTGCAACTGCAGATCAATTATCCACAAAACAACACGTGACTTGTTTAACGTACGTTTCCCCCATAATTCAAAGCTATTTTCCATAAAATCTGATTTGGTTTCCTCTCTAATTTAGTAAATGACTAAATTATGATTATTACCGAGGCGACTCGTCGTGTTGTGAAATCCCATTGTTCTTTATTTAGGAATTCAAACTTCATTCTAAACGCCCAAAATGTAAAATACAAACCTTTTTTTTTGTTGTTGTTTTTTTTCTATCTACAACCAGCAGGATAATTTACATGTTCATGATTGCATAACAGTGTGAGAGTGTTTCTTCTGTGTTTTACTCTCATTGTTCAAAAGCTTGCATTCAAATTAAATGTCAGGCTTCGTGGGCTTTTTTATATTACTAAAACAAATGTCACTTTAAATCTGATTACATAGAATTAGTTTGTGTTTTTAAAAAATAAAGTAGCTTAGAGAAATTGAAGTCCATGGATTTTAATATAGGCCTGCATTTTGGGAAATGTTATAGCTGCAGGTGACACATATACAGGTTTATAGGTTTTTATAATGCAATAACGCATCTTCAATAATGAAACGCTTCCTTTCTCCCGCAGGAGATCCGCGCCTTTCAGTCCGTCCAGACCCCGGTCTCCCCTCCGCGCCTCGAGCATGATGTCTTATCTCAAGCAGGCCCCGTACGGGATGAACGGACTGGGCCTGAGCGGAGCCGCCATGGACCTGCTGCACCCGTCCGTGGGATACCCCGGTACGGAGCACGAGACCCCGAGACCCCGAGACCCCGTCCCACGGGGCCCAAACTCAAAGACAGACAAATATAACATGGATGCAGGGTTTTAGATCCTGCTTTTTAATAATATCCCTGGAAACATTGGTGCTCCATATATATATATATATATATATATATATATATATATATATATATTCCTGTGCTTTTAGTTTTTTAAGTCCGAGTTTATTTCTAATAGTTACACACAGCTGCTAGAGGTGATCACGCAGTACTACCTCTTGGTGTTTGTTTGGTAAAAACTAATAAAAGTCCAATGAAATTAATACTTTTGAATTCTTAAAGTGACTTCAAACTTGTGTGGAAGAGAGTGTGATTATGGCGGTGTTTACGCACGATATTAAACTATCAGTGTGTGTGTGTGTGTGTGTGTGTGTGTGTGTGTGTGCCTGTGGTGCGTTTGAGGCCGCAATTATCTTGTAATTTGTAAACTTCTTATCGTCGTTAAGTCTACTAGTCACGTTTGTCTAGTTTATCTAAATAGGCCTACTTTTTTATTTTTTGGAAGTCCAAAATATGTTATAAGCTAAAAAAAAAAAAAAAAGAAACATCTAAATACCCGGGGGAAAAAATAAAAATAATCACAAGATATAAAACACAAAGACACGACGCGAAATAAAAAAAGAAAAAAAAACTTATCACACGCAAACAAACACGAACTGGACACGAGTCAGTCTCTAACTTTTGGAGGGATTTTAAAGTCGTGTCTTGGACAAATTAATGAACAATTCATTTTGTATTCTTCTTCGTCCTCCTCTTCCTCCTCTTCCTCCAGGAAACCCGCGGAAGCAGCGCCGGGAGCGGACCACCTTCACCCGGACGCAGCTGGACATTCTGGAGTCGCTGTTCGCCAAGACGCGCTACCCGGACATCTTCATGCGGGAGGAGGTGGCGCTGAAGATCAACCTGCCGGAGTCCAGAGAGAGAGAGAGAGAGAGAGAGAGAGAGAGAGAGAGAGAGAGAGAGAGACTCGATGTACATTTAATGTGAAGGTTTTAAACTTCACCCAGAAGCAAAGGGGAAATATAAACTTTCAGCGCAGTTTCCTTTTTTTTTTTAGCTTTAATCTGCAAGATGTTTATCCAATGACATCCCACCCGAGTATGTTTGAGGTTATACGTGTAAAACCTTTCTGTGTCATGGTGTAAAAAAAAAAAAAAAAATAAGCAAAGAAGTGCAAGATATTCTGAGGTCACAGCAGAAAGCATTCAGAGCTCAAGTTTCCTGGAAGCTGATTCTGTTACATCTCATTTGCTCAATAACACCGTTTGTCCGGGACGAGTTTTACGCGCCCGAGCTCAGGTTTTAAAGTTGTGGTGCCACTTTCTGCATGTTTTCCACCTCAGGCTTCTGCACGAGTAGCTCCAGTGTAGAGAAGGAAGAAAAGAAAGGTTCAGCCACTACGATCAAGTAGAGACACGTCTTTAATCAAAAGGGAGAATTTGGCTGCTTTGGATGCGGTGAGCTTTCTTCTCCGTCCCCGGCTTCAGCGGCCCTCTGCTGGGCTGAAAGCTGCGATCATGGCCGCTGTTACCACCTGAGCATTTATTAATTCCCCTCTGACAGGCCCACTTAGTATCAGCAGTAGTAACTGTTGTTATTTTTTTGCAAGCATATTATTATTATTATTATTATTATTATTATTATTTTAAACGTCGCAATTTTGTTCCCACTGCAAGTTTGAGCCCTCATTTATTTTTAAATAATGAAATCATAGGGAAAATATTTTCCATTTAAAAAAATATGATGTGCTTCTCAACATGCAGTCGAGGGTATTGACCCCAGTTCATGTACATGTACATACTAATTATGAACATTCAGCCACTTATAGGGGTTTTTGTTTAGTGTGTGTTTTGATTTAGTTTTTGTTTTGACTTTTAAAATATATACTTATGACAACTTTTTTTCAAGCACAACCAAAAAGTCCTGGACTTATTCGCATCGTCGTCCCTGATGCGTTCACTGTCATCCCAAATGTTTAAAGATGGCAACAAACATCGCAGGTCTAAACAAAGAAAAACTGGAAACTAAAAACTGGAAAATTATATCAAAAGTGCAGATGCATTTATTTTATTTTTTTTAAATGTGTGTGAAAGTCCCTTTGTCATGAAGTTATTGGTGCTCGTTCTACTTACTTTATTTATTCTTATTTAATTAATTGAGGGCAAGTTACTGAACAGGTTGTGGCACTGTGTTTGTTTCAATACAACAGGATTGAAAGTGACAGTTCACTGAAAATCACCCAAAAACAAATATATATATATAGATATATAGATATCTATATAGATATCGATATATATATATATATATATATATATATATATATATATAGATATATATATATATATATATATATCTATATAGATCCATATATATATAGATCTATATCTATATATATATATATATATATATATATATATATAGATATGATATATATATATATCTATATATATATCTCTATCTATATAGATATATATAATTTATTGTTTCTCACGATGTCTCACCACACAGATAGTTTTAATTTTATTTCTCCAGACTTTTAAATATTAATGTCGGAGGTTTCTGCCTCCAAAGTGTCTCCTTCCACAGAGTGTGCCTGTTTGGAACTACTTGAAGAAATAGTCCTTATGAACACTGTGTACAGTTTATGATCCCATCGGTGGATTACCCGGAATAACAGGGGCATTGATTCTCAAAATATATTTTTTTTAAATGTAAAATGTTCAGTGTGGGTGCCTCACATCTATTATATTAACACAGTCTCATGTCTCGTCTCGAAAATGCAATCGACGGGAATAATAGTCCATTTCTTTTCGTGCCGAATTCTTGAAACAAATGTTAGATTTAGGAAAAACATCGTGGTTTGGCTTAAAATAACAACGTACAGTTAGTTTTCTGAAATCCTTCACGAACGTGTGTCACTTACACATTTACAATTTAAGACACGTGGTGTTGAACATCGTGGTCTCATGGTTGAAAAGTCCTTTATTTGTTGGACCCATTCACCTCCAGTCTCCAGCCCACTGTGAGAGGTCTTTCGCAATATTTAATACTCTGTTTGTTGATAGTCACAAGGAAGCATTTAAGTTGTGTGTACATCACGAAAAATGGATCCCATTGGCATTTTTCTTTGCGCTGAGTGACACAAAAACAATCTGTGTCCCTGAACACAAAACCAACAGACTGCCTTTTGTGACTATTTCCCCACCTGCCATGACACCGGGCTGATGACACTGTGCGGTGGAGGCCGGAACCTGAAAAGCTCAAAATGATGCGACTAAGTGAGGAAGATGTTTTGTTTTGTCATTTGGGTGAACTGACCCCTTTTAAAGTATGTTTTTTCTGGGTTTTCATCTCAAAGAAACACAGATTCACAAGCTCCGCACGTTTACTGGTTATTTTTTGCCGCTGTAGTCATTTAGCAGAGTCTCTGATGAACTGCAGCCAGCAGTAAAGGTCAAAGGTCAGAGCCACAGCACCTCAGTAGGGCTGTGTTGGAGGAAAGGTGTTTAGTTCCTGCCAGCTCCGTCAGGTTGGGCTGTGTTTTTCTTTTTTGGTTTCTGATCCAGCCGACGCGTGACCTTATGACCTCTCCTCCTTCCTCAGGTCTGGTTTAAGAACAGGCGAGCCAAGTGTCGGCAGCAGCAGCAGAGCAGCAACAGCGCCAAGGTGAAGCCGATGAAGAAGAAGTCGTCTCCGGCGAGAGAGAGCACCGGTTCGGAGAGCAGCGGCCAGTTCACCCCGCCGGCGGTGTCCAGCTCCTCCTCCTCCAGCTCCTCCTCCACCTCCTCCTCCACGCCCTCCTCCGGCCTCGGCGGTCCCGGTCTGATCAGCGCCTCTACCTCCGTCACCGCCCCGGTGTCGTCCATCTGGAGCCCGGCGCCCATCTCCCCGGCCCCGGCGCCGGCCACGCTGCCCGACCCCGCCGCCGCCCCCACCAGCGCCTCCTGCATGCAGCGCTCCGCGTCGTCCTCCGGCACCGGGGGCACGCCCTCCTACCCGGTGCCGTACAGCCAGACGGCGGCGGCCTACAGCCAGGGCTACCCGGCCTCGGCTTCGGGCTCCTACTTCGGCGGCGTGGAGTGCGGCTCGTACCTGGCGCCCATGCACTCCCACCACCACCCGCACCACCCGCACCAGCTCAGCCCCATGACCGGCAGCTCCATGTCGGGACACCCGCACCACCACATTGCCCAGACGTCAGGGCACCACCACCATCACCACCACCCGTCGCACCACCACCAGGCGTACAGCGCGCCCGGCCTCACCTTCAACTCCACAGATTGTCTGGATTACAAAGAGCAGACGGCGGCGGCTTCGGCCTGGAAACTCAACTTCAACGCCTCCGACTGTTTGGACTACAAAGACCAGGCCTCGTGGCGTTTCCAAGTGCTGTGACCTCCCCCGTGTTTCTCTTCTTCTCTGCTTACAAAGAAGTATTCTTTTTGTTGTTGGTGGTTTATATTTGAAGATCCTTTAAACTAATATTAGAGACGTTTTTAAGAAGGTTTATTTGTGACCGAACTGAAACGACGCGCAGACGCCTGAAGGCCTCGGGGGGGGGGGTTCAGCTCTGTCGACATCAGCGGATCGACTCGTCCAGGATTATTTTTCTACTCCAGAACTCGCAAGAAACTGAACCATTTACAACTCTTGAAGGCCTTTTTAATAGTAAAATTTCAGTGGAACCTGCAAGATTGTGCAGTCTGGGATCGTCTCAGTGATCAATCAGTTAACTTCATCTTGATCGGGATTATTCTTCAAAGAAATAAATTAGACTCTTGACTCTGGGCTTTTCCGAACACACCTTTTTTTTTTTTTTTTTTTGTCAAAAACATGATGCTGCTATGATTTTCAGGATCGCTGATGTTCATTTCTATCTGATTTCAAACTTTAATCTCGTTCAGAAACTCGTCGTATAGCCTGTGGGGTGTTGTATTTTGGAGATTGAATTGCAGCACTTGTTTATAAGGTGAAAGATTTTTTGCTATTTGTTCTTTGCAGAGGAAAGAAAATAAAAAAAAATGTGAAATTAGACACGCAATGTCAGTATTCCATTGAAATTTGAAAGATGTACATTCGTGTCTTTATAATAAAGTCTTGTTAAAACATGAGCAGTCCGGAGAAACGTTTATTTCGATTCAAGTTCGTCTCATCAACAGAGCAGTTTCCAACATGATATAACCACTAATGCTCAACTGGTTTAACTGGTTTATGAAGGGGGATCATTATTGATCATTAATAGGAAACACGACCTGCAGGTTTGAGTCTCTGGTTTGGTTGTGAACCACAAAAAAAAAGGCAGTCATGTGTGATTAGTCAGGCTTGGATAAATAGATGATTGTTGTTTTTAAGCTTTATTTATTCAGGAAAGATTCACTGAGAGCTCTGTTTGTCATTTAAGCCACATTCACACCTGGAAGCTTCCCAGAACAAACACAGGCTGATGTGTTGCCGTTCAACCAACAGCAAACCGTCTTTACAGTGCCGACGTCTGGAGGAACGAAGGGTCCAAAAAATGGAGGAAGGTATCGTAGCTTATTAGCTGTGTGTAGCATTTAGTTTAACCTCGTCTGTCAGTATAAAGAGAACAGAGACAGTAATGAGACAAGAGTCAGGGATAAATAAGGTAAATCTTTTGAATAAACTGTGTAGACGCGTTGTCCTCTTAGCTCGCTAGCTCGCTAGCTAGCGAGCTAACGAGCCTACGCACTGAGAGTTAGCGAAGCGAAAGGGCTTTTTTCCCTTCTTCACTTCACTTTATTGAGTGATATGATGAGCAAAATGCCTTGGAGGAGTAAAAAGTCGAATACATACAAAATAGAAAGAAGCCCAGAGAGATGTTGTGACTGACTGCATGCTACCAGCTTGCTAGTGTGTTCACCGTTAGCTCAACAGCTACAGCAGTGCGCTAGCTAGCCCGACGTGTTGTCGCTACATCGCTTCCAAAACCACATATATTTGTGACTTTCTGTTTCCTTCTGACCGTTTCTTCTCAAACTAAGTCGTAAAATCACAACACTGACAAACAAGTTAAACTAAACATCACAATAAGAACATTGCAGCTGAAATTATGAGTTCTCTAATTGATTCATGTGGTCAAAAAGTTAAAAAACCATGATAACTTAGAACATTAATCGTTTATCAATCCTTCCGAGAGACGAGGAGTTGCAGTTTTTCTCTCTGTTTCACATCTTTTTTGCAACGAGGCACATAATGAATAGATTGTTTAGTCAACGCTGTCCAAAACTACCAAGCCTGTTCCGAGCTTCCATGATTGCGATTTGGCTTTTCCTGGACGCAAGTGGCCTAATTGGAAGTCCTTCAGGTTGATTGCCACGAGATCTCTGATTGAAAACACCCGTCCTCTATAAATATCCGTCAGGTGAGTGTCTTGTAACGTTGACCTTTGGGTTTATTTCAGAGGCGGAGTGCTTCATTTCCCCTGCTTTCTTTGGTTAGATCAAAGCACAAACACAACTTGCTTCAGTTTATCTACATATTTTGGATTAAGTACTTAAACAAATGACAAATGTGCTGCTTCTTGTAGGGTCAGTCCCAAAAAGTTCAAATGCATCAAACAACCTATTTTTATGTTCTCTTGACAAAGAGCACACTGGGGAAAAAAAATAAAAAATAAGTTAAAAACAAAACACTTAATTCAAGGTGGTTTGGGATTTTATAAGATAATACAAAATTGCCAATGGAACATGTAAAAACTTGCTGATGAGACTTTTTTTTAAAATAAGATGTATGCAATTAGGCTTTTAGAGATAAAAAGAGATCTTGAAATTCGCTTGTAAAAGTCATTTTGACCTATATTTCACTCATATCAGGAGATATTGAAGAGGTATTGCCCTAAAACAAGTCCCTGAAATTTTACTTGTTTGGTGATTGTGTCTTGTATAGATATAGATATTTTTAATTCAACATTTTTAAAACCTTTTCCTCACTGCCCCGCTCTAAAATGTCCCATTCAGAGTTAATTTTGTTCATATCAGTAATGTCTGTGAATATTTAAATTGAAAATGGTCTTATACACTTTGGAAATATGAGTGAAAAATCCCTGCTTGGGATTTTTAACTCTCACAGTATTAAAACAAAAAACTATTAGCCGTAAAAAAAAAAAAAAAAAAAAAAAAAAAAAGATGCCGCAGCTCCCAGAGCGTGAAGGCAGCACAAATGTTAAACATCCAAACAGCGCGTCAACAATCAGACCCCTCCTCCCCGCGAGAGGCGGACTCAGAACCGGGCAGGTTAGCAAACACGCTCACTGGCATCCCCCAGCTGTTTGTTTGGCCGCGTCAACAGTAATGTACAACTCATTTGATCCGAGGAAAAAAGGGACGAATCACGATTTTAATTAACAGCAGTGCCGCTTCCTCGCGGCGTCCCTACAGCAGCTGGGCAAACAGTTCCTTCGGTAAACACGGCGTCCAGGACGTGTGTTTGCCCGCTCTGCGTCCTGCTGGGCTTTTACCAGCGTGCACCGCTGCCTCGTGCAAACACGAGCCGGGATTTACCACATTAGAGCAAACTAATCTTGAGGCCATGTTCAGGAAATCTCTCGCTGCTTATTGTGGAGAAAGGACGCCCCTCTCTCTCTCTCTGAACAGCTGTTCTGGATGTCTTATTATCCCGCCAGCCTCTCCCCGGGGGGCGGGACCCCGAACCTTTCTTCCCCGTCTTTGTCGTGACAAAGTGACTCTCCTTTTTGGCTTCTTACTTTTCCAGAAGGCCACTGACAGAAACACTTTGTCTTCTCGGGGGGGATCGCCTCGCTTTCCTCTGACGAGGCCGCGGCTCGGAGGACATCAGAGTGTCCTCTCGAGCGCTCCTGAAGAAGCGGCGCCCGTGGCCTCTCCAGGCCTCCGAACAGACGAGTCACACAGGATGTGGCAGCAGGGGACAAAAGCAGCTTCCTGGACTGCGTGTGGACCGACTGATGGAGCTAAACCGTGACAGGAGTCTGTGTGTCGACTTCGTCTGTTGGGCCTCGAGGTGGAACGAGGGTGATTGGCTCTTTCTCAAAAAGACAGAAAGATAAATGTGTTCTCGAAATGAAAAAAAACAAAAAAACAAAACAATCCGAGATTTTGGAAGGAGCATTTATTTGCCGTCAAACCGGAATGAGAAGAAAGAGTTTCATCTCTGAGTCCAGTACTGAAATCGTCCATGAAACGTTTAGCCTAGCTTAGCACAAAGAATGGAAGCGGAGGGAAACTGTTAGCCTACATCATGAAAGAAACAATCCAACTTCCAAAAACTCCAAATCTGTGTGATTTGTCTGAGTTAGAAGTGCTCAGAAGAAGAGCTTGAATCTGGCCGGCCCACTGGGTTCACGTGTCCATTTCAACACCTATTTAATAATCAACTTTAGAGTTGATGGAAATTTGCTTTTACGTAGCACCACCTACTTAACCTCATTAACAACTTCATCAATTAATCACATAAACACTGCAGTTTAACACTGTGGCACGAAACACACATCAGTTTATATTAATTATTCATAATTTCATGAATATAATGATAGGTATTGGCATTGCGAACAGTTATTGGGTCCATATGGAGTGCTGCAGGGACAACGTTTCTTTTTTTTAAAACCAACCAGGAAATTAGCATAGCACTGGTTCCCTCGACAAAAATCCAATGGATGATTATTCATAATTGGGTTTGAGGGCCATGCAGATAACTTGAGTTTCCCGGGAGAAACCATAGACTGTACATAAGAAGTGGACGTAGTCGTCACCTATTGGTTTGTGGACTGCGGTTATGAAGCCTCAAGCCGTCGCCATCTTGTTTTTTTGCAACCAGTGAACGGAAGTGACCATATTTGGACAGATGAGTGACGTAGGGCCATATATGAGTATATGACTCTGGTAGCGACCTGTCAATCACCTTGTAGCCCCGCCCCTAAAGCATCCCCTGCTTCATGGTCTGTTTGACTCTAAATGGACCATAATTTACTAAATGAACATCATGCTGTATTGAAGAAGACTTGAAACTAGAGATTGAGACATAAACTCATGTTTACAATGTTTACTGAGGGAATAAATCAAGAGAGAAGTAGAGTCATTTTCTATAGACTTCTATACAACCAGAGGAGTCGCCCCCTGGTGGTCAGGAGAGAGAATGCAGCTTTAACACATGAAGCTTTGACTTCTATACAACCAGAGGAGTCGCCCCCTGGTGGTCAGGAGAGAGAATGCAGCTTTAACACATGAAGCTTTGACTTCTATACAACCAGAGGAGTCGCCCCCTGGTGGTCAGGAGAGAGAATGCAGCTTTAACACATGAAGCTTTGACTTCTATACAACCAGAGGAGTCGCCCCCTGGTGGTCAGGAGAGAGAATGCAGCTTTAACACATGAAGCTTTGACTTCTATACAACCAGAGGAGTCGCCCCCTGGTGGTCAGGAGAGAGAATGCAAGTTTTCAGACACTTCCGCATTGGCTTCACTTTTCAGAACCGAAGGTTGCCGCCTGATGTAAAATCAAAGATCGGGCCAGATTTCTTCAGATGTATTAAAAATAGTGTTACACAATCATCGTCAGTTTGTTCTGTTGCCGTGGAGTAAGAGCCGACGGGACATAGTTCCCTAAAATGCTTCATTCAGGTGAGATAGGATAACAGTTAAGTTACATTGCAGTCTAATTAATGTAACGCCAATCACCACGTCTCCTGGTCCCCTCGAAGACCGACGTTAGTTTGGCATTTATGGAGCAGGTGAGCCTTCGACCCCCGACGGCTCTCCAAAAGCCAAAGTCGACGCCAAAAGTCGATACGATCTTGCAGATATGTCGATGGCCATTTAAACGGACGTTAGCTTAAGTTAGCTCTCACGCTAATAGCTTGTTGTAGCCGTGGGGAAGGAGGAGCAGCTGGAGTGAGCGTACGACAATTTAGAGCCGTAACAAAAAAAACTTGCATCATTTTAAGTTTTAAGTAGTTTGATTCAATGGATTTTGTTGCTCAGTACAGTTTTTTATCGATCTGTTGAGCCATGACTGACCACCGCTGCTTTGCTAGCGCTATATTTCGTGTGAGGAGAATGATGCTTTTGCCCACTATCCACATTTGTTTGAAAACACCTGTAACTCCTATTGTATTTATTCAAATTTCCTTTTCTCCTCTAAATTGGCTTTAAAGTTCGGCTTTGAAGATAAAAAAAAAAAAGATTAACGTTGAAAAGGAGCTAACGGTTAGCCGCCAGGAGGGGAGTCTGACGTCCCATTTCAAAACAAAGCGAGCGACGAATGGATGATAAAGACGAAATAAAAAGCAAAAACACCGATAACAAAGGTGAAAAAATAAACATTTGAGTGCTTCTCAAACTTGTCAGACTTTCAGTGCATGAGTCACGTCTTCAAGTCGCTGTAATGTTCACTTGCTCGCCTGTTTACGCTGCTTTGTTTCGTGACGTCCACGTCCAAATATTTCTCAATAGTACGCAACAAAATGACTAAACAAGAGGAGCTGCGTGATGTGGTGTTGTGCAGCTAAAGACAGGAAAGTAGGTGAGTTGTGATAATTACCAATACGGCTGCGACCTGGTGACACACACACACACAATTACAGTACGTGTCTGAGTGACAGGCATGTAATGCAAATCCATACCTCAGATAACAAAAAAAATATACATATTTTAACAAAAATAATAGACATATTTTAGCTTTGAATTGATGATGCGGCTCCATCAGAGAAAAGATCCTCGGAGCATTTTTCGCTTTGTTTATCCAACACGAAGACAACCGGCAGCAGATTCGAGTCACGGTGATAAAACACTGCTGCTCTGCCAGAATTAAATACGATGTTCAATTTTTATAAGAAACGACAAAGAAAATTCCCACCTCTCTTTTCTTACAGCAGTTTCTTTGTTACACGGTCTCACACAGAGACAAAAAAAAGTTTTAACATGGCACGAAACTTTTCTATTCTTTATAGATGTCTACGTTTTTACGTAAACCTTAAACCTTAAACCATTATTCTGTGAGCTGCTGGAAGTGTTAAAGCCTTTAAACTTCTACAAATCTTTAAACTTAAACCTACATATTCAGCCTGGCGTAGATATTATGGACATTTATAGTTTACATTCATTTTATTTTATTTTTATTTTACTACAGTTTGTTTTGTATTTATATATTTTGAAATTATTTTATTCACTTTTTTTATTATATTATATGTTTATTCTATGCTATTGTTATTTCATTTACCACTTTAATAAATTTAATTTAATAAATACTATAATATTTTATTAATCTAGTTTTTATGTCTCACTATTTAGCCAATATTACTCTTATTATCCCTTTTAATTATATTTTATTACATTTTCATCATTCGATTGTTTTGTGTGTATTGGTCTCAAATTGTCAAATTGTTAAATTGTTAAATTGTTAAATTGTTAAATTGCTCGATTGCTTTTGTCTTTTCTGTCAGTTCACGGTCCACACTTGATCTATCTTATTTCCGGATTTGTCAGTCATCTGTGAAGTACTTTGAACCGCACTAACCTGTGTGAGAGGTGCTATACAAATAATAAAGTTTGATTGAGTGGTTGCTATGTTTTTTACGTAGCTATATCCTCACCCGTCCTCGCTGCTGTGAGTGAAACCAGCACAGCGGTGGTGCTTCAGCAGAAGTAAAGAAGAAAAAAAAGAAAAACAAGCTTGAAAAGTGGGTAAAAAGCCAAATGCTGATTTATGATTTTGAACACTTCCAGCATCTCTGTGTGTATAGTTTCATATGGAAATCCCTTTAGCACGGCGGGTAAATAGATTACGATACAGTGAGGGATTAGGGACTGCCTCGCCGCTGGCCCACTAATCCCGAGCACAGACTGTCAACAGCCCTGACATGTCCGGGACTCCTTCTGCACAAAATGGCTCCTCGGCTGTTTAAGAAGCCAATCTAGAGACGCACACACCCACCGCCACCACCACCACCACCACCACCACCACCTCCACCTCCTCCTCCTCCTCCTCCAACATGAATATTCCTATCAGGGCTGTCAGCGACGGGAAAGACAATGACGTTCGTCTTCAAAGGGGGAGATTAGATGCTGCACGAGACAAAACGAGACTCTTTGAAGTGATTTCGGTTCACATTCCTGCAACTTTTTGGGCCGTACTGAAAAGGGAGAAGAAAAAAGTTTGTGCGTTTTTACCCCAAACTTCTGTCAGACTTTCGGTTTGCAAAGCATGCGAACGCCTGAGCGAGTCACGTTTTGTTACGACTTTCAACTCGCTCGTTGTTCGCCTATTATCGTTCCTCGCGCTGATCCGTGAGATTTGATTAATCAAAATGGAAGTTGACGCCAGTACATGTGCTGTTTGTAGTCCGACGTCTTGTGTTTGTATTTGGCGTCTTGTTTTTATGCTGATGAAGCCAGAAATGCAGCTTTAAGTGTTTCCTTTAGAATCTTTGTCGAAAGTCTTCTGCATTCATTAAATCTGAAACCAGACTTGAATGTCAATGCCAATGAAGCGATGCATTGATGTTTAGTTTAGTTTTCTTATCTTATTGAATCTAATATAGGTATCATGTTGTAATAAGTACTTAATAAATATGAAATATCACAACCCTAAACCAGTAATAAACAGTTATTAACAGCTTACTAAATGTTAACTAATGCATCTTCCTTTAGATAGTTCTAAATAAATAAAGAATATGGCTACATTGTAGCATGAAAAGGTACCCTGTATATAGAGTTTATAATGGCTTTATTAATGCTTCATGAATCCTTTATTAATGCTTAACAGTTCAGCGATAAGACATTAATATGAACAACCATATGATTGAAAACCACAGCAGAAGACCATCTATTGAAACGGGCAACGCTTTTAAAGCCGTGTATTTGTTTTCACTTTCATTATGTATTTTAATTCACTCACGAGTCACATGGTTTGATAATTCTAGGGTATTGATGTATTTTTTTATCATCAATAAGTCCATCAGCTCGCGTCAATGCTCCTTAAGGAGACTCGTATATGTGGTGATGTGTTTCCTGTGTTGCACTACAAGACGTGGAGGCGGTATAAGACGTAAAAGACAAATATTGGCGCTTCAGGGCCGGATTTGGTCCACGAGCCGCTGCTTGCCTCCCACTAAACCAATAGTTTCAGCTGTTTTTATTTAAAAAAACAAAAAAAAGCAAATCTCAAGTTACTTAAGTTTTCTGATGTGATCTCATGTTTGTAAACTAAATAAATTCAAGTACTATATTTTAACTTCATTTATATTTCATGCTGCATTATACTTATACTATATTTGAAAGTACAATAGTACTTTTTACTTGACTGCATTTATCACATGTAAATTAACATGCCATTAACACTTTAAAACCTTTACTGTGCTTTTATTTTGGTAAATTTGAATGTAGGAATTGTTACAGTACTATTGTTATGCTACTTATACTCAAGGCAACTTATACTCCACCACTGTATATATTGTAATATACTATATAATAAATATTGACTGTCTTCTTGCTTCAGCTTCTGTAACTTTAAACTCTTTGTGAAATTGTGTTTATTATATTCGTCATATCGGAGGTTGACGTCTCTGATCGTCTGATATCTGATGTTAATAAATTCCCAATATGACCAAACCAATAAATAAATCTGTTTCCTGTTTCTCGGCTCTTTCAAACTAAATTGCCCTCGGGCCAACAATCAGTGCTCTGGTACCATGAAAAAAGCATGTTGCGCTCCTCGATATGAATCGTTGTGCGTACCATAAATCAGACCCTGCAGAACCGGAGTGCATCTTGTTTTTCTGGTTCCTACGTTTGATGTATTTTCGCTTCCCAAGTGCCTCTCACTTCTGAGGCCGTGCTGGCTGAAGCGGGGCCTCTCCTTGAAACAAACGGCGATCGGGAATCTCTTTGTCGGGGCGATGCCTAAGCCTAATCTAATGATTCAGATGACTGGGGGCCGTACTTAGTCGGATGGCCACTGGCTCGCTTCAAACAAGCCGCTACGGGTGGAAGTTTCCCAAGGATTAACACTTAAAGAAGAAGCAGAAGGAAAGAAAAAAGAGAGCCGGTGCCTTCCAGGGAATCCCCATTAAGTCGAGTCTTGGAGTGCCAGAGAGGAATGTGTTTCTGCTGAGCTGTGATCCAGGTCTATTTCAGCACTAATGGAAAAACTGGCCACCAACGTTTGATCTGTGACTTCTTACAAAACAATAGAAACATGGTGGTGATTTAATTCCCCTCTCGGGTGGAATCTGTCTGGCTTTATCGACGCAGGCGGATTTTTTTTTTCTGTGACACAAACACAAAAGTAGTGAAGCGCTGATGGTAGACGTCACTTCAGCGTGGCGTCCATTTGAGGAGGAGGGGTGAGTCTCAACTAAAACTGCGACGGTACCATGTTTGGTTTGACGTCAGAGTCGGGGAGTTGTGGGGGGGGCTCAGTTTTCCCAGCCAACGTTTCAAGAAACAATCAGAAAGCATCAATTATTTACAAAGTTTGGGAAATGTTGCTGATTTTGGAAAAGCGCCAATTTCACAAGTATTTAAGTGATACTTAATACCTGTTTTCATCCCATCTCGAATTACCAATATCCTCCAAATTTCACCTCTGTTGAAGTAGAATCTGTGGAAAATCCAAACATAGCGCCACACAAAAAACGCTGATGTCAGAAAAATCTGCAAAATCTTGGATTTTATTCAATAACGTCATCATTTAAAAATCCTTTTTTTCTGCAACATGTTGGCAAAGTCTGGTTTCCTGCATGGAAGTCAGACACTCTTTCAGCCTTGTTACATGAAGGATGTTCTACTTCCTGCATTGAGACTGAACATTCAAGACGTCTCACATGTGGACGCTTGGTCAGCACCCATTGGCGTGCGTCACTTGGGTTTAAGCAACTTGGTTCTTAAAAATACCGTAGTTTGAGTTAAAATAAATACATTTGTTCAGTAACTTACAGCCTACGTTACGTACATGTCGTGAGGTGAGTAGTTGCGGTCTCCTGGGTGAAAGTCCTGTGTTCGTTTGACTCGTCCATCCACCCCAACTTCCTCCAACCGAGGACTTTGTTGCTCTTTGTACTAAGGTACTAATATTGCTCTGGACGGGCTTATTTTGTAGTGACTTGAAAGCCCGGTGCGTCTCATACAGACGCTAAAGGGTGCCTCGTGGTCAGTATCACACACGGAGGGTCTTTGTTGTATTATTACTATTTTCACTTTTTACTTTCACGTTGCGTGTGTGCTGACCTCACGTTATAAACAGGCGGCAACCTCCGGTTCTGCCGAGTGAAGCCGATGCGGAAGTGTCTGAAAACCTTCATTCTCTCTCCTGACCACCAGGGGGCGACTCCTCTGGTTGTATAGAAGTCAAAGCTTCATGTGTTAAAGCTGCATTCTCTCTCCTGACCACCAGGGGCGACTCCTCTGGTTGTATAGAAGTCAAAGCTTCATGTGTTAAAGCTGCATTCTCTCTCCTGACCACCAGGGGGCGACTCCTCTGGTTGTATAGAAGTCAAAGCTTCATGTGTTAAAGCTGCATTCTCTCTCCTGACCACCAGGGGGCGACTCCTCTGGTTGTATAGAAGTCAAAGCTTCATGTGTTAAAGCTGCATTCTCTCTCCTGACCACCAGGGGGCGACTCCTCTGGTTGTATAGAAGTCAAAGCTTCATGTGTTAAAGCTGCATTCTCTCTCCTGACCACCAGGGGGCGACTCCTCTGGTTGTATAGAAGTCTATAGAAAATGACTCTACTTCTCTCTTGATTTATTCCCTCAGTAAACATTGTAAACATGAGTTTATGTCTCAATCTCTAGTTTCAAGTCTTCTTCAATACAGCATGATGTTCATTTAGTAAATTATGGTCCATTTAGAGTCAGACAGACCATGAAGCAGGGGATGCTTTAGGGGCGGGGCTTACTGTGATTGACAGGTCTCTACGAGAGACGTATACAGCATTTCTACGTCACTCCTCTGCATTACAAATATGTTAACTTCTGTTCATCGGTTGCAAAATAATATTCCAAGATGGCGACGGAAAAATTGCCGGACTCGAGGCTTCAAAACGTCCGTCCACAAACCAATGGGTGACGTCACGGTGACTACGTCCACTTCTTATAGACAGTCTGGGGTTATAAATGACATCATTCGAACACAGAAAGGTTTTTCTTCTTCGTCCCAAACCTTCATGTCGTTATCCGATCACTCTGAAGCTGTTTTGCTAATTTGAGCTCCACCCAGGGAGACTTTCCTCTGTTTGTTTGTGGTGGACTTTATTTCTGGAGCTGCTGTGACGAGTCGGTGCATGTGTGTTTGGGTGCCGGCGGTTTGAGGTGCCCTTCGGTGCTGCTGTCACCGCTTTGACTGACAGGCCTGCGCACAACACAAGAAACCCGGGATTAAAGTTAGCCGAGCGTAAACAAACGCTGACATTTTAAGAGGTAGAGACTTCTGACCGACTTCAGACTCCGGGGATGTTGTTTCACTGCTGCACTCTCTGAGATTTATAGGTCAAAATGCAATTAGAATTGCGCCTTTTGTAATTGGAAATTTTCTGAAAGCACTTTCGGAATATTTCCACTTTCCTGGAACTTTGCAAGTTGGGACAAAGTAACTTTTAACATTTTATCTATGACTTTGTGGTCAACCCTTTTTCCTGTCCCTTGGATGCAATAATCATTAACCATTTGTGAAAGGGGAACAAGAATGTGACAAAATTATGTTGACTCAAAGTTTATTCTGGAGCTTTAAACTTTAAACCATCTTTAAAAACAATCGTGTTCTCACGTCTTCAACCACTTCGCATACCGAGCACTCGACTTTGCGAGTGAAAAGTAAGATCTCACGACTTCCCTCTGAAAGCAGCGTGTCTTTGGGAAAATAATTTATCATCAGCTGGTGGGACAATTTTCCCATCAGCCTAAAGGTTCGGCTGGAAATAATTTGCATCAAAACTATTCATACTGGCAGCGATGCAAATTTACAACGGTTGAGATACTTTTTCAATAAAAGGTTTGAATCGTTTCTCGCAGATGCAAAGCAGCGTCTGGCAGTCCGTCTGACCTTTCTTTACATTTATTTTTAGCAGAATGAATTTTGAGTTCCCTCTGGTAAACGGTTACGTCTAGGGCTTTTATTGTGAAAGGTAAGAACGGAAGTAGTGGATCTGGTCGAGGTTGAAAGGAGTAATAATGTCTTGGTTTGGACTATGGAGGCTGCAAGTTGTTGTCTTATGATCCTCGCAAATACATTAGTGTTCGTGATTTTTTTATGCCTTTATTTGCGGTGCGAAAGCTCAGAAAAATCTACCTCATTCTGAAAAAAATGGCGGTACTTTTTTTAACAGTTAAAAAAAAAATATATATTGACGTGCAAAAGAATCGCATGAAGAAAAACAACTTCCCCCGGTGAGTAAAGGCCCTTAAACGCTGCAAATTCAACACCTCAACGTATCCTCATACAACAGTTCATATGATATCTTACAAAAAGGTATTCCTCATTTTTCGTGCGTTTTCCTACGAAAGCCAGCAACACGTGTCACGTGCATACAGTCTTTTCAAAGTAAACTTCCGTCTTTATAGGAAACAACTCAGTTTTTTTGTAAGATTTAGGAAAAGATCATTGTTTGGGTAAAAATAACTACAGAAATGCCGTTGCTTATTACGAAAGTTACGTGACAAATACATCAACGTTGAGTTCTAATGGGACTCGAACTACGGTCTCCTGGCTTAAAGATCGTTGGAACAGATCCACCTCCCCGGCCGCCCTGTGAAGTCCTCCAGCGGTAAAAGAATCGTGGGACTTGTACGAATTTCGGCGCATTATTGCTACGAATAAATTTACGGTAAATTTAAGACAATTTATGACCTTGATTCCCTTGATTTCATTTTAAGAGCTTTTAATTAGCAGCAGGAACTCTGAAATAATCAGAATTCATCAAAATGAGATATTAGTTGCCTGGGAGTCCATTCTGACCACCGTGATTTGTGCTTAATTAAAAACTTCAAACACTTAATGCTCAACTTTCAAATATTAAAGATCATCTCCGGGTATCGAAGTCCTTAAACTTACCAACGACTGCCCGGTGAAACAGTTGATTGTTGGGAACCCATCATCCGCTGGTTGAAAAGATGCTGAGTCATTGAATGAGTTGTTGGCGTTCCTGCAAATGAATGTGATGAATTCTGTCTTCGTTAACTGGTTAAAGAAACAGGAAACAGATTGTAGTTGGTCTGAAATGTGTTTTTTTTTTTTTGGTCAAGTCGAGGACCGATGGATGGAGAGCAGAAGAACAGCAGACGGGGGTGATTTGGATAATGCGGCTCGCGGGCAGATCTGATAGCGCTCGTCTTATTCACAAATGAAACACGGGATGTGCTCTAATCTTATTTGTTTAAGAGCTTTAGGGGCTCACAATGAGGAGCTTTAGTCTGAGCAGAGCTGCGGCCTTATCATTAGCAGAGAGGCGAAGGCGATTAAGAGCAAATTATAAAACAAAGAATTAAGTTCTGAGAGCCAATCTAGATGAGATCTCAGTTAAACTGAATCAATTTGGAAAAGTGGAAAACCTCCCAACGGGGGGAACGTCGATGCCGTGAGATCGAAAACACACGAATACGCTTTCTCTCTTTTTCTTCCCTCCGTCTTCAAAACGCCAGCTCACAGGTTTTTTTTTGTTCAACAGTTCGGACTATGGAAAGAAATTAGACATTCGTACGTCCTCTGAATGACCTCAAGAATGATCTCAACTCAAAAGGTTCCCTCGGTCTGCATCACGGACAAGAATCAACTTCTACGTTTGCGTCTCGTACTGCAGTCAGATGCACGACCCTCACGGCCTCAGCACACAAAGTTGATATTGGACTCTTCGTCAATGGAAAAATACAAAATACAGCTCATACAGCGTTTTTAGTTATACTGTACCTACAGTACATCATCGTTAACCAGGAAGTATAAGGACCGCAAAAAAAAGTCAAACTAAAACGGTCTTTTCCTCCAGGAGATCGCTGAACGATGATTTAGTCGTCGCGTAATTTGCGTGACTTTCGTAGTTAACTTGAACCCAAACAAACGATCTTTTTCTAAACTCGGTAGTTTTGTTGCCTCGACTTAACTGAGTTGTTTCCTGTGAATTCGGGATTTTATTTTGAGACGACCGTTTGCGGGTAACGGGCGGAAAATTGGCGCGTGTTTCTGATTTCAACTCGTTCAACGTGTTCGTTCATTTGTTTTAACTTTTAACTTTTAAGTGACGATGACTCAGTGTCACAAAGACGCCGTCGTGTTGCTGTTGATGAGCTTTGCTTCCCATTTTCAACCTGGAAAAACATACCAGCTGTTTAGGAAAATGTCAAATCTCTCCTGAATGTCCCTCAAAGCCTGAAAATCTGTGAGTCGCCGCTCACAAATTACTTTTTCCACATCTGTGCGAGGGATGAACATCAGCTACCTGAAACAATAATAAATAATAATAACAATAAACCACCCAACTATAACACCTTTGTTTGTTGTTGGCTACATCTTTGCACTACTGTTTCGTTTTGTTAGTTAATTTAATTTAATATTATTATTCTATTCTATTTGTTTTATATATTGTGCATTTTTCTTCTTTTCTTCTTCTTCTTCTTCTATTCTATTTTTGTACATATTGTTCTTTTCTTATGTAAACATTTTTCTTTCTTATGTAAAAATGCTGCTGTACCGACAAAATTTCCCCTTGCGGGATTAATAAAGTATTTATCTATTTATCTATCTATCGATCTATCTATGAAACGTTGTCACTTAAAGGTGCCGTGTGCGGGTTCTGGCGCCGTCTAGTGGTGAGGTTGCAGATTGCGACCAGTTGAAGTTTCTCCGTTCTGGGTTTACTGTACAAAACGTGGCGGCCAGCTCCGTATGTAGATATTAAACGCCTCATTCCACGATATCAAAAACACAACAATTCTTATTTCAGGTGGTTGTACACGAAAGAAAACAAACTTCTTAAAATTATATTTAATTTCTGCCGATAGCTGGAACATGCAAACGTGCACAGGTGTTGTTTAAAGTTGCTCACCTGCATGTTTTGCTTCTGCTTCTGGTTCCAGCTTCATTTTTAATATGTTTTAATAATAATGTTGAGGTTTGGACCAAACAAACATTGTGAAGGTGTCTCTTTTTGGCCCTGTGTGTTTGTGTTCTCACTATTTTCACTATTTTTTACAAACCAAACAATCAATCGGTTAATGGAGGAAATAATCAGCATATTAATCCATAATGAACATAATCATTAGTATAATAGTTAAAAATGAGCTCCAGCTCAACCAACTACGACAGAAAAATCCTGCTTTTACATTAATGCGTGCGTAATAATAATCCAATGACATAAAATATATAATTGTACAACAGTCAAACGGTCACAGGGGACATTTTTATACTTTTAATACTTTAAGTACATTTTCCTGATTGCGCAATGACATCATTAAAACCGTCCAATAAATGAGTTACCTGACAGGCCATGTGACTTCTTGGTTCATTTCATTCAGTTTAATACAAAAAGTTTTTTTTTGGGCCTGACTGAACAAATAATAATAAATGAAACAAATATAATTTTAGCTCAAATACCAACCAACTTTCAGAATCCTGTGTGTGTGTGTGTGTGTGTGTGTGTGTGTGTGTGTGTGTGCGTGCGTTGGGGGGGTGGGTTAATTTAGTGACTAATTAAAGAAGAGGGTGACCGACTGGGTGAAACGTCAGCACCCCCCTCACTCTCTCTTTTGTCATCTTTAAAGTGGCCGTAGGAGTGTTAATAATTTGACCCCCCCTCCTCCAAATGTCTCTTAAGTGATGGGGACGGGGGGGGGCTCGTTTGAAGACTGACCCTCCCCTCTTGTTTCTTGTGTGTGTGTGTGTGTCCCCCCCTCTTCCTCCCACCTACTCTCCTCTCCCCTTTCTTCCTTACACTCTCTTCTTCTGTTGTCTTCTTCTTCTTCTATCCTCTTTCATGCTCCGCGGCCTCGGCTCCTCCTTTTCAATCTGGCCGGCTCTTAGAGGGCGAACGGACTGGAACTGTTGCTGTTCCCTCTGATGTGTGGTTGGGCGAGAGCGTAAAGGAGGGAGGGAAGGAGGGAGGGAAGGAGGGGAGAAGTTAAGAGGTGTCTCCTTCCCTTCCACCTCCTCCTTCCCTCCTAACTTCCAATTTTTGTTGCATATCTGAATCAGGTTTATCTAGAGGGGATTTTCTTCGTTTTTTTTCGGTCACATGAGGGTCACAATAAACATAGTGAGAGAAAAAGAAAAAGAAAAAGTGTATTTACTTTTAAAGACATTTACATAAAATATATGTCAAATATATCTATGTTTTTTAAATTGAAAAGAGATGTAAAGTGTAAAAAAAAAGAGGATGAAACGTGCAAAATATTGACCTGGGAGAGTGTAAATGTTCACAGTATAAATAATATAAAGATTGTGTGCAATAAGTCTCCACATCTATCACTGTGAACCTTCATTTATCTCGTTATCGGCACATTAATAATATTGTTTAAAGAAAATAAGGAGAAAAGTGTTTAGTAATCCAAAAAGCTTCAAACTGCAATTGAAATATATCTATTATATATCATCATTAATCTTATTCTGGTTTATGTACCAGGTCTTGTTTTAAACTGATTGTTATTATTATTTATTTAATTTGCAGTGTTTTATTTTATATTCCTCATTTTATTGCACTTTGATGTTACAGCTGATTGAGGGGGAGCTCATTTTAAATGTTGTGTCTATACTTCTTGTGAAGGTAAATCTATAACAGCATCATATTTTATAAACTGATCGCAAGTTTTGTTTTTAAAATCTTGATCTGAAAAGTAAGAATGAGTAAAAAAAAATCTTAATTTAAGCTCCACTTTTTTTCTGGCGCTTCTGCATCTCAACTAGAAATATCTTTGAGTTTAAGTTTCTACCTTCATCACTTGTTTGTCATCTTTTGTTGAATATATATTCCTGTTATACAGCTTTCCTTCCTTCCCTTATTTCTTCACGTTTTTATTTATTTCATTTTTTTTTTTTTATTTGTTTGCAATAATAAAACAAAAGCAGCAGAAACACGGCAACAAAAGAAACGAAGCAATTTGTGCAGGTGAGATTAAAAAAAAAAAAAAACTGGAGGATTAACGAAGGAATCTCACCTCGATAAACATTATAAGCAAATTACAAAAGTCATGTAATCAACAAAGTAAACAAACAAGCAAACAGAGACTCACAAAGCAAACATAAAGTACGCAACATAAATCAAGCAAATACATAAATAAATAAAATAATGTAGTGAGTGTCACTCCAAACCAATGTCCTTTTTTCAATAATTCTTTTCTTTCCATTATGAACGGTTTATATAGTGTAACTAATAGCTTTATTAAAGGTCAACAAGTAATTTACCAAATCTTTATAGATCAGTTATAAACACATGATGTGAAAAACTTCATAAAGAAGTTTGTTTAACCTTCAGCAACTTTTTTAAATTTAAAACTCAGCACACAAGCGTTAATAACATTTCTACATACAAACACGAATAACTGCATTATTAACAAACAGAAAGAGACACAACACAAGTTGTTCTTATTAATTATTATTATTATAACTGAGCTTTATACTATTGAATGATTTATTAACCACTTATTAAGCTTCACAACCTAGAAACCAGTTGAAAGGGAGGTGTTATTAAGAATGGTAATTTTTCTTCTATCCTTTATTCTGTCCCCTTTTCCTTTTGAGTTTATTCTTTGAAAAAAATACGATTAATGTTTTTTTTTTTTTTTTACATTTCCTCCTTCCTTCTTCCCTTCCTTCCTTCTCTTCAGACGGTTATGTATTTGCTCGGTTCGGGGAGGCTGCAGGCGGCGGAGCAGCAGTCGTCTGGTCGCTGGCTGCCAAAAATGGAATTAAGTCAGTTGCCAGGCTGGATAAGGAATTGGATTCTCTTCCTCTTCTGTTATCCCTCTGGACCAGATCCTGCCCCCCCCCCCCCCTCCCCAAGGGGTGTGGGGGAGAGGGTGGGTGTTAGTGGTGATGGAGCAAGGGGTCGGCAGGGGGGAGGGCAGGTGGTACGGCGGGGTTAGACCTCTGCCAGGTCGCTGTCACCGGAGCACCTCAGTGCACAGACATCAGGTCACACCTGTCCCCCCCCCCATTCCCTCCCCTGCCCCCCCCCCCATATTAAAAAAAAAACCAGGCTGTGTGTCTGGGCAGCAGCTGCAGCCGGCTGGGGGGGTCTGAGTCTCCGGACCCGGGCCGAGGTCTTCTCCACGCCACGCCGGCTTATTTATCTTCACAGGACGCAACACCTGGCCGGGCCTCCGCCCAGCTGGACGACGGCAACTGCTGACTGATATCAATGGAGGCTTTTTGGAGTTTCATCACAGATCGCCCGGCAACGGCGGCCGGCGCCGTCACGGAGGAACTCGCTGTGTGGAAATAATATGCGGTGTGCAAGGCATCCTGGGTAAAAGGGAATCAGAGAGCGAGCTACGTGTTGTGTTGTGCAGTCGGTGGTTTGGCTCAGAAACGTCTCGAGTTGGAGCTTCGGAAGAATTCTCCGAATAGATTTTGACTGACATCTGTCGTTTCTCGGTTTCAGCATTGTTGTTGTTGCGTCTCTTCAAAGTGAAAATTAATTTCTCCTTTGACCCTCGAAGAAGAAATTTTAATCAGTTTTGAGATCCATCGATGGGTTTTTTGTTGGTGAACAACCTTTTGGGTCTTTTGCCATGCGTGGCTAGATGGCATCCCGTGATTTGAGAAACTCTCGCGAGACGTTAAGAGTTAGGCGTTGGCCTCGAATAGTTATGGTTTGAAAAGGTCGGCGCGTAGCGAGTTTGAGAGTTTCTGCAAGTTTTCGCAATTCATTGCCATCGAGACACGATGTCACTCGGTTTGGCTTCTACTTTATACTACTAACTAACTAACTACGGACTAAAATACCTCAACAAAAGTTTAGATTCAGATATTCATAAATAAATAAATCTCCAGGCAGTGATGATCCTCTGATTTTTAGCGCCACCAGCCGCTTGACATTGAAATATCTTGACAACAATTCGATGTATTGGAATGAAATTTGGTAGAAATATTCATGGTGCTCAGAGGATGAACCCCAATGATTTTGGTGATTCCTCAACTTTGTTTCTAGCTCCACCAGCAGGTCAAAGTTTCCACTCATCCTGTCTCAAAGTTTCCACTCAAATGTCTCAAAATCTATTGGATAGACTGGCAAAAACATGTGGTTCAGACATTCATGATCCCCAGAGGATGAATCCTACTGACTTTGCGGATCATCTGACTTTTCCTCTTGTGCCCCCAGCAGCTTGGCATTTTACACTTTTTCATGAAATATCTTGACAACAATTTGATGGATTGGAATGAAATTTGGTAGAAATATTCATGGTGCCCAGAGGATGAATATCAGTGATTTTAGGGATTCCTTAACTTTTCTTCTTGCGCCACCAGCAGATCAAAGTTTCCACTCCTGTGAAATATCTCAATATCTACCAGAAGGATTGGCAGAAAATTTTGTTTTAGACATTCATGATCTCCAGAGGATGAATCCTACTGACTTTGCTTATCATCTGACTTTTCCTCTGATGATTAGAATAAAATGTGGTAGAGATATTCATGTAGCCCAAAGGATGAATCACAGTGAATTTGTCATCTAATCAATGGATTGGTACAAAATTCGGTACAGATATTCATGGTCCCCAGACGATGAAGCTTAATGCCTTTAACATACTTTTCTTCTGGTGCAGTTGGATGGATTTCTATGTTGGTTCTCACGTTCATGGCCCCCTCAGGATGAATTGCAATAACTTTGGTGATTCTCTGACTTTTCCTCTCACGCCGTCATCAGGTCAAAATTCATGACCTACCTGCAGAACTAACGACATTCCCATCAGCCCCAGCTGCACTTTGTGTTTACTACTAATTAGCTATTCTTAGCATGCTAACGCTAAATGCTAATGCTAAACCAAGATGGTGAAGATGGTAAACCTGTGAAACAGCGATACGTTAGCATTGTAATCGTTAGCATTTAGCTCTAAGCACCGCTGTGTCTAAATACAGTCTGCTAAAAATT
>JACSYO010000378.1:22500-55000 GCA_016806645.1 Ophiodon elongatus | reverse complement strand
CTCTCGTGATTGGCTGCTGGCAGCCAAAAGACCCAATCACACTTTATTATTAGAGGCATTCGAGGGGGTCGAACCAGCGTCGGGTTTCGGAAGTAGTTTAGCTAAACAAACAAAAAAAAGTGCATCGATTCGATGTCAAAATGATAGTCGACATCTCGACTGATGATTGAAATCATCATTTAAAGGTGCAATTAGTGGTCTGTCGGATCTTACATTTAAATAATCAGAGAGAAGAGCAACGTTTTAATAATAATAATAATAATGCATTTTATTTATATAGCGCTTTTCACAATTCTCAAAGGCACTTTACAAAACATTGAAATCATCATAAAAGAGCTGTACATTAAAAACATGGAACACATAAATTAAAAGCACTTCTGAAAAGGTGGGTTTTGAATATCGAAAGGTCGGTGCAGTCTCGGATGTGTTTGGGGAGAGAGTCCCAGAGGGAGGGGGCAGCTATGGAGATGCACATGCGTTTTAAAAGGTGCACATGCATCATACAGCTGTTGGTTTGCTGCTGACCTGAACGTGTAGCCTCTGAAACTTTAGAGCGTAGATTGCCGGGTTATGCTCATAGTGTATATGCTGATCTGATCATAAGTGGAACACACATGTAAAGCTTCATTCATCTGGATTTCCAGATTCCCTCATATTCCAATAGATGCTACACCAGTACAGTCCATACTGGTGGTGATGATCCATACGGGTGTGTCGGATGACAGATGTCGTGTCGGTGCACGTGCCGGGAATGTGCGCTTTCAATCGACAGATGGTTGAAACCCTCTCGTCTTCTTCTTCTGTGCGTGCGGACTCGTCGATGACGGAGGAAGAGAGCACATCTGTCGGTGTCCTCGTCAGGGCTGCCTCTCCTCCTGTCCGGGTACATCCAACATGGCCGCAGGACTCGCGGCCCAGGCAAGAGGTGACACGGCAGCGTGAGGGGGGGACGGGGGGCCTTGTCGGTATACGCATGCGAGACGACAGACTTTTTAAAAAGCAGACAGAAAAAAGACCCTTCGGGCACTCGTCACCGAGGACGAGGGCAGAGTTGAAGGGTTGAAGAGTTCATCGGCGTGAGGAGAAGAAAGGTGGGCGAGGCAGACATCTGACATGAGGACAGGACGGGAGGCAGGGGCAGGATTAGCCCGGGCTAAGGTGACAGAGGGCAAATAATAGGCGGAACAGAAGCGAGTGTTTTACAGCGTAAACTGAGCTGGGTTATGTTTCCTTGAGTAACCGTTTCCAGCTGCTGAGCTTTCTACATTCTTAAAGGACTGCGATGGCTTTTGAGGAGTGTTTGTGACTTTAGAATTGTTGTGCAACAAAATCTCGTGGTGTTCTTCACCAAAACGCTGTGACACATGTAGACAGGTTACAAAGCATCAAGGTGTGTTTTTTAAGCACTAATCGACCACTTGTCTGCTGCAACATATTCGAAAATATAAAAAAAAAAAAAAGTTATATAAAAAATACTTAAAGACTGCTCCACATGTTTGTGCTTCTTTAAATTTGTCGGACTCACGACGAACAGTTGAAAACAATAAAAAAAAATGGATGCATCAGAACCGGAGATATCATCTTACGTCTTCAGTCAAAACCGGGCGCTGATATTACCCACAATGCAACACGAATAGGTCAGAGGATCGGGTGTGTTACGCTAGTGTTTGGGACAAAGAAACTAAGTGAACCGCAGCATCTTAAGTCACTGACTTTAATCTGCAGGAAATGGAAAGATCGTCAGGAAACGTCGTCCCTTTCCGTATGTTTCTCATTCAGTGTTCAGTTGTACTTAGCTCCGCCCTCTCTCGTCACTTCTGGTTGCAACAAAATAAGAAAGCGAAGGCCAAAATGACAAATTCGAGGCTTTGAAGCGTAGTCCACGAACCATTGGGTGGCTCCACTTCCTAGATACGGTCTATGGTTTCGTTCCCAGGTGATGAGACTTCTAAATCTTACTCGTAGACAGACGTCTTGTTGACTCAAGTCTGAGATTGAAGCCCACTCATTTGTCTCTGTTATACCTCCCTTACCAGAGTAAGTTAGGCCCTTCATGCAGCGTAGCGTACAGGAGTATTCATGAAGTCGAATGAATCGATCCGATTGGAGTAAAGGCGTTAAGCTGCGGCGCTCCGACCCGGACTGACGCAGCGAAGTGATCCGAGGTGACGGACTGAGAGTTCCTCACATTGTTGTGTTCATCGAACAGCCCTCGTGTCTCTGAGGGGAGGAAGAGGAGGACGTGACACTCCCCCCTCACCCCCCTCCCCGTCTTCACTATTAACCATTAATCAGCGCATAGGCAGCCGGCTCTGGCCCCGTACCAGCACTTTAGGGCGTTTTCTATCAGTGCCATTCCAGGCAGATGGTGGAGTAAGTGTGATTGGCAGGAGAAGTGGAAGAAGCGGCGACGGAGCGGATACTGTTGCCAGGGAGTGTGTGTGTGTGTGTGTGTGTGTGGGGGGGGTTGTATAAGAGGGTACGGTGAACAGGGGGATTGTGGGGCGTGACCAGTCTTAATTATCCCAAAGGGTTGCCAAGTGTTGGCGCCCTGACAAGAGTTCAGAGCCGAGTGACGGGTTTCCAGCTCCAGCGAGGAGCCCAGAGAGGAGTTTTGTTTGGGGGGGGGGCGGGGGGGGGGTTCTAGATACCAGACTGTAAGTGACTAATGTGTTTCTGCAAAGACCTCCTCGCTCGTGTTTGTCGCTATCAGCAGTTCTGACAGTCGTTCCCATGAAACGCAAAACAATAGCGAAGGGAAGTAGCCAGCGGTTGCTATCGGAGCATCTGAACAGGCTCAGAAGTTTTAATCCTTGGTTTAGATGAGTTTCCCCGATCCACTCCGCAAATCCCCGTTGGAATGCGGCCGCTCGCATGTCGCCTCCGCTGAGATACGGATCGACTGGTGCCGGCCTCGCGGAGCGGCCTCGCGGAGCACGTGAGCAAAAAGGCCGATCCGCCTCCAGGATCGAGATACACCCGCAGGTGTGGCGTAACTCGCCAGGTGAGGCACCAAAATGGCGGACGGGCGCCGTTCCCCCCGCCCCTCCCACGCCTTCTGTCACGCAACGAGGAGGAGATAACCGGCCATCTCGGGTGAGATCGCCGCCACCGGGTTCACCCTGAGGTCGGGAGACGCTCCCACAATGCCCCTTGTTTTCCACACAACACAGCCGGCATTGACCACGCCACCGAGGAGGAAAAAAAAAACGTAGTTTTTCCGATTGCAATCGCGTTTCCTCGGAGATGTCTGTGTTGTTGTTGTGGCGCGACAAAGGTAACGAAAATATTCATAATCCCCACATTGTCGTTTTTTTTTTTTTTTTTTGTCAGTCATAACACACGAGCGTCGAGCCGCGGCGCCGACGCCCAGCCGAGCCCCCGAACATGGTCACAGTTGGCTCAGGCGACCGAAATGGACTTGTTTGTCCTCGCGAGTTCAGCGGAGGAGCGATGAAAAGCTGCAGCTCAGAGGTCAGAAAACTGCATTCCCCACATTCCTCCTCCGTCAACAACCTGAGCCGCTGAGCGACGGCTTCACTGAGGGCAGTAATTACTGCCGATGCACACTCATGGGAAATATTACCATCAGCCTTCTCTCTGTCAAGTGTGTGTGACGCACAGCTAAGTGATTTTATAAGTGTGATACCGGATATTTATTCCATTTTTCAACATGCAGCCAAACTCTAAAAGTCTCGTGGGGCTGTTGGAAAAGTAAAAACTGGCCGCCGACGTTTGGGATTTCCCAACAGTGTTTTCCGTCTTGTTGCCTGATTTTGAAAAAGCCCTGAAAACCTATTTGCTCGATTAGCTTCACACTCTGAGTGACGGGGCGCGACGTGAACACAACGTTTTCCTGCCAAAGTTGGAACAAGTTCGTTTGTTTCACAAGATATTTCTGTACTTTCTGCTCTGCAGGGGGCGGGATTGTAATGATGGCAACTGAATCTCGTGGCATTTCTTTTAAAGGGATTTTAAAGGGTAATATTTGCATTAAAAAAAAATTTTTTTAAATTCCAGAAAAGTAAATTAACAGATCATTTTGACTTGGCTAAATTATTTTTGCTGCATTCCTCTAAACCTTTAGCATTCATCTTAATTCTGGTTAACTTTGTATTTTTCTCTTTTTTCTATTTTCCATGGCATGAAACCAAACATCATGATGACGAGATTTCTCACTAAACTTGTGGACCCCTTCGAATTAAGAATGCAGCTACTGAGTTTTGTGATTTCTAAATATTTCCTTATATTTCTCTCTTTAATTCAAAATTTTCAAAGAATTGCAAAAATAATTCTGAATTCACCCAATTATTATTATGCCTCCGCGGATAATAATTTTGGGTTGTCTGTCCGTCTGTCCGGTCCATTTACGTGAATTTTATATCTCAGGAACACCCGGAGGGAACTTCTTCAGATTAGACTCAACGGTCCACCTGAACTCAAAGGTGAACTGATTCGAATTTGGAGGTTAAAGGTCACTGTGACCTCAAAAAACTCAAGAATGTATATTCAAACTATGACAATTCAACACAATTGTCAATATGGATAAAATTATGCAGTGACGACATTTTGGACGGACAACCGTGAGGCGGTATATCTAGTTTTACAGAATATCTGCATCGCTCTGATACGAGATACGGTAAGAAATGACCACAACGTCCATTAAACGCAGGTAAATTATGTCTCCAGCTACTAAACGTGTCCTTTTTTTTAAGTTTTTGCATGAAAAAACGTAATTTGGAAGTCGTATTTGTCTAAAAATGTTGTGTTGGCTGCTGATCAAATGGTCCTTTTTGTGACATTTGTTGACTTTTTTTCTGTGAAAAAGTTGCAAAATGAAAATTCTTGAATTGTCTGAATTCTTCTGCAGCATATCTACACAGATGAACAACGTCATCAATCATCAATCTTTCATCTACATCGACGCACAACCACAGATCGGATGCAAAATTGTTCATGTGGCAGAAGACACTGTTTTCGGGGTATTTCTGAGTCAGCATTTGAAATAAAAATGTAGTAAATTGTTGATTGATTTTAACATAGCGCATCAGACCGTGCTCCGTGTATTTGTATCAAATCATCCAACGGTGAGACCCACCTAAAGAATTTCACGATTTCCAAATACCGCGTTGGTTTGGTTACTTTTAGTTTTTTTTTTCTTCTTCTTCTCTCAACTGCAAATTACGACAATTGTAAAAAAAATTATTATAAGAATTATTTTCTCATGAATTTGCCCCACAGGTTGAGTTTGTTGAAAAGTGTTTCTAATCCTCTTACAGTATGTTCATTAGAGCGTGTCAGTCAGAGGAGGAAGTAATCATAAACTCCTCTACATGTGTGTTGTACAAGTATGTGTCTGGTATGTGTGTGTGCGTGTGTGTGTGTGCGTGCGTGTGTGTGTGTGTGTGTGTGATTTGCCAGCGTGGGCAGGTGAGTGCAGCAGTCATCCCCTTCCTCGGGGTGTTCGTCAGTGAGTGACAGGTAAAGCGGAGGGCAGGGAGGACAGACAATACAGAGTAAGGAGAGATGCTGTAAACAGGCTCGGCCATGCCTCCAACGCCTCCAACGCCTCCAACGCCTCCGCCGCCTCCGCCGCCTCCTCCGCCGCGCGGCTAACGTGACATGTCAGCTCCGCGCTGCAGCACTTTGTTTACACGTCACCTGTCAAACCTGGAGAGGTGGGCTGAAGTGGAAAGAGGTTCCTATTAAAACAAGCTGATGATTAATATTTCAAAACGAGCGGCTGAGTGATTCATGGGACGAGGCGTCGTGTACACAACACTCATGAGGCCGTGTGCGCCTCCTCCATCAGCTCTGAGTGGTTTTTTTTTTGCTTCTATGAATATTTTCTTGCAGTAAAGTCGCTCTGGAAGCAGAATATAGTGTTTCCCACCACATGGGGGAGGGGCATGAACCTTTTGTGCCCACATAGTTCAGACTACTTTGAAATCTTCACTATGTCGTAACCATTGTGGGTGGAGTAAACAGTACAGCAGCAGACATTTTTTATTTATTTATTCGGGATCACATTACACATTACTGCAGCAGCAGTTCACACAGTTGTCTTTAGGTAGCTACTTGTACAGAATTATCCATCTTTTCAGTTTTTACAATGTGATTACAGAGCACAAAAATAGAATATGTTTTTTTTCATTTGAGATAAATACAAGCGAAAGAAGGGCAAATACACATTCTCCCAAATTTCTTCAAATTTAGTTTCCTAAAGCCTCATGTAGAATGTGATTCTTTCCATTATAACATTTTTATAAATTATATCATACCAGTCTTCTATAGATGGGGTGTCAGGTTTGAACCATTTCATTGGAATAGTTTTTCTAGCAGCTAAAATGTTTTAGTATTTGTGGATGTTGTATTTGGAAGCCCAAAAAGAGTTTGTCCAAATTAAAAATATCCAAAAAAAGAAAAACAAATGTCCCTAATATAAGCATTTCATGTTCAAAACCAGAGAAGGACATCTAATTTCTGTTTTAACCCCCCAAAAACAGCTTATTTAGCTTCGCTACATGAGTGTAATTTCACCATATATCCACCTACAGCGTATAAACGTACAAAAAACAATCCAAATACAGCAGCGTTCAGACCGTACAAATTAAATAGGAGTAGAAGAGACGTTCACATTCACATCAATATAGAAGGATGGTCAGAACGGCAGCCATTTTGATGAGTCCTGTTGCCATCGCAACAGTTTTAGCTAGCTAACTTCCGTATAAACCAAACAGAGTTGCGGCAAGTACAACTTAATAACGTCATGCTCCATCCACACACGCTCATGTCACACTGATATCCCCAGATAAATAACAACTTTGTTCCGCTTATTTTCCGTAACCAGTGTAGAATTTGAGTATCGTTGGAATTAGCAAGCTAGCTAGCTAGCTAGAGGGCAGCTGGCTAGTGCGTTATCTTGCTATTTCCAGCATGCTTTCATCCAACAAAGTTGGCTGGTGGCCGACAGCGTCGCTGGGTCCAACGGTCCCGTCACCCCAGAAAAGAACAAGCTAACAATGTAGCTAACAAGCTAACAATGTAGCTAACAAGCTAACGTTACCGAGCTAACTAGCCAGCCGTCCGCTTCTGGAGCTGTGTCCGCTCTCGTCACGGTGAGCTGCTACAAAGCTTCAGGGCCCCGCGGGCGAGGCTGTCGCTATAAAAAATATACTAAAGTAAACTAACTAATTTGTTCTCATCAAATCACCACGTAAAACCATTTATATTTCTATGGTTCAGACTGAACAGAAAGCAAGTTTTAGAGGCGGAATTGCTGCAAATAAAGTCAATGGAAGGATGCAAGTGGACACAAACCGGTGGATTCTTTAAAAGGCAGCATGAATTGAGGCGATAACAAATCTTAAAGTGGCTATAATCAATATTTTCTTTAATAATAATGTGTCAAATGAGTACGGAGCTTTAGTTTCAACTTTACTGTTCTGGTTCTCTCTCACTGCTCTCACATCGTCGTTTAATATCGTCCACTACCGGCTCAACGTCTCCTCATACAACGGCTTGTATGATAGTTGTTATTTTTTTTCGTGTGTTTTCCTACAGGCAACACGAGGGATCAGCGCTCTCGCGTAAGCCGCTGCAGTGTTTAGGCAACAGAACCAGCTGGTCAGGTTGAGGAAGATGTTGTGGTTTGGGTGAAAATAACTCCAGAAGTGACGTTTCTTAAGTACAGAAGTTAAGTGACAAATAAGTCGACGTTGACCTCTGGCTTCAAGTCTGGTGTTCTTAGACTCCCTACATGGTCTTTAGTCACTCTTTACTATGTCACCTGTCCTGCCTCGTTATTGGATGTGTTTACAACTTGCTTCTGCTGAAAACAAGTGGTTAAAATGGTTTAAGCATTATGCATTATGAGTGAACCCTTTTAGTACTATAATTATGACAGGTCGCCTGGTCCTTTTTGTCTTTTTTTGTCAATAAAAGTGACAGAAAATGTCCTTTGTGTAAATAATTTTGCTCTTTTTTTTCAAGTATCTGGCAAGTATTTGTCATTATTATATGTTATAAATGCTTAAAACAGTGTGTAATGACAAAAATGAAGAAAAAAAAAACGGGTTTGAATTTTCATCAGGTTTCTCTTCATTAACAATTGTAATGATTATGAACAAAACTTTTGAGATTACAAAAATGAACCTTAACTAGATGAACGCACATCAATACAATACTGAAGCATCAACGTTAGAGCGGCATGTTGCTGTGCTAGCTGCTCGAGGTGCAGCTGGTTTTTACTTCATGTACAGTCACCCACTTTAATCCAGAGGTTACCAAACGAGGGGTCGGGCCCTTTCAGAGGGTCACCAGGTAAATCTGAGGGGTCTCGAGACGATTAATGGGAGAGAGAAGAAGAAGAAGAGACTACGTTCTGATACAGAAGTCTGTTTTTATCCTCTGGACTTTTTTCTAATCTTTGAATTTATTATTGGAGAAATGTTGGAGAGTTTTGCCTCTATGGGTCTCTTTTTTTGTTAAATGTTCCCAAAATTGTATAATTTTACGTCTGAAAGAAGTCTGGAAACTACTGGTTAAATCTTTAATGATTTACTACAGTTCATAGGCTTGTTATATCTTGTTTTATGCTTAATCATCACAGGAAAAGTAACTATAACTCCAGCTGTAAGATAAATGTAGTAGTAGTGGTAATGAATGTAGTGGACTAGAAGTATAAAGGAGCATAAAATGGAAAAGTACCTCAAATTTTCACACAAGTACCGCACTTGAGTAGATAATTTGTACATAATTAAGTACATAATTAAATTACATCAATGCTCAAGGAAAGAAAAAGTAAAGTAGAATCTCTTTCCAAGAACAACGTCCTGGTTATTCTGTCATAACTGCTTGCATACAGATGAGATGTATAATTCAGGGGGAGAATCGCTATGACGACGTGTATTCTGTGAATTCTACCTCCACCTGTGAGAAGATCTCTTACTCGAGCTGCTGCAATCTGCAAAAATCAGTGTGTGTGTGTGTGTGTGTTTGATTTTCACGGTGCAGGACGCGTAGTCTAATTGACCGACTGACTGACTGACTGGTTGTTATTTGGCGGGTTAGGACCTGCTGTGCAAATCACTCAGGGCTGCTTAATCATGCATTGTCTGTGCCAGTGATGGCTGCGTGAAGGAATGCCAAACTTCACCTCGCGGTCAGGGGAGTCACCGCCGGGCCTCGTGGATTCAAGCAGGAACAGGCCACCCCCCTCCTCTAGCCCCTCCCCCCCTCCTCTAGCCCCCCCCCCTCCTCTAGCCCCCCCCCACCCTGGTCAGGGTCAGGACTACTTGAGCCACACTTCCCCTGAACCTCGTCTCTGTCATCACGGTTATTGTTTTTTTTGGGGTTTTTTTGCTGTTTTTTTGTTCACTCACAATTCTGTTTACAAGACGCTTGACCAGATCATCAACGCGCTGAGGGGTTAAAGTGGTGGAGCCAGGCGCCCGTCACATGGCAGGGTCAGGGGTTCGATTCCCGCTGAGACCACCCATGTCGGAGTACAAAAAAAAGAATCCATCCGAGCTCGACGTCTTGCGTTTTTTAAACCCAGCCCACAAAACTTTAGTTAAAGTCACAGTTGTTCCTGTATCGCTCTACTTTGAGCTACAAAGCGAGATTTTAGTGGTTGATGTTATGCCCAGGATAATTATTGCATGAGTTTGTGCTAACGAGTGCTGCAGGAATGAGTCCTGAAACCAGGACGTGACTCAGCATTTTTGCACTTCTGGTTCCCTCGTCTCGAAGTCGATAGTTTTCATAATGGGATTTTGGTTAAATGCCGGAAATAAGGTTCAGTGGTTAAAAGAGATTTTAACGTTGGTTCTGCAACGTAAAAATCAGTAAATACTCCCTTTCGTGAATTTTTAAGCCTTTAAGTGTCTTAAAAAAGGCGTTTACTAACGTCGCTATGCCGACTAGTCCGCATTCACAGCCTTCACTAGTTTATACTCACGACCATGCGACCTGTGGTGGTCAGCATATATATATATATATATATATTATAAGTTCTTTGTGTCATTTTTGGACAACAATGGAAAAATCATGTAAACTGTATTTGCAGGTGAGGAAACTGTGTGCGTATTTTAATTTGCAAGGTTATTTATTTACCCAAGCCTTCATGGCTAATCGGACGCTAGCTGTTTGACCGATGTATTGAGTGATATACAAGTGAAATATATAGTTTGGTACATGAGAAAATTCAAATGGCACACATTGTGCCAAATGGCCACTGTGGAGACGTCGCCTGAACCGTCTGTACTAAAAACTCTCTCATTTATTTCTGCTTCACTTTATCAGAGTCGACCTTTGCAGAGAGCGTGTTCACATACTGTGCTATGACTTGTTAGAGGTTCAAACCTGCAGCTGCATCATTCCAAAGGGATAATCATCCTGAAAGTGCTTTTTTTTTTTTTCAGGCGAACCTAAAATGTTTTCATTTTTGCTGTGTGCCATCTTAATAATTTACTCTTAACCAGTAACATATATACTGATATTTACACATCCGAACACATCTCACAGGTGTTCCCATTATCATAACATCAAGAATTATTCAAATAGACCTTGTGGTTGCAGAGATATACTCTTTTTAGTATGGGTAATGCAATTTTTGAGTGGAGGCCTCAAAAATAGGTTTGTGTTTAAAGTGTTAAAGCAAGATGTTCTAAAGATAAATATTTGATCCTGAGGCAGATGGGAGCAGGCGACACATTTCACGTTGTGTACTGACGATTATTTAATTTTATGACAGTTATAGTTACATTGTGTACTGAATTGTTTTTGGCTGTTTTTTCAAATTCTATGACATTTAATGTATTTATATTCATGCTCACCAGAGGATGAATCCTGTAGTTCTCTATAGACTTTCTGATCTCTCCTCGAGCACCGCCATCTGACTAAAGGTTTTCTCGGGTCACAAAGTAAAATCATAATCTAAAGTGCGAAATTACCATGAAATTTCCCGTCGTTCCTGCTCCCTGGAGGATGAACTGTTTTCATTTTAACGCCCGTGACCTTTTTCTATTCTCACAATTTAAGCCCCACTGCTAGTGTGATTATAAGAAACAGCTAAATCATCAGAATGTAGTAGTTCTGAAAAAGAAATACCACCTTGTGTTCGGTCCGATATGATTACACGGAAACTCTGAAACCGTTACGAGGTTTTTGAATTGTGTCGTTTTATTTTGTGCTTACTGTCAAATATTTAAAAACAGATAGAAAAATAAATTGTATTTACGAATGTTTTGTGAAACTATTTTCACAACAGCCGGAGTGCAGTACACGCATTTACCAAAAATTAGATGCATTTGGAAAATTTAGACTTGGGGTTGTAAACTGCTCTGGTTTTCTTGTCGAGATTGTCAGAAGTGTGTCACCAGCTTCTTCACAACAAGTCACAAATCATTCATGAGTTCTGTGTGTTCGTGTGATGGAGGTCTGAATGTTTTTAGGGTTTTCTTGAAGTGCATTCTGTCTTATTATCAGGTTTTCTTTCACCTGTGACCGTGAAGTATTTTGAGTTGTGCAAATCTGAAACTGGCTGCAAGACGGTCGTTCTCTGGAGATTTTTTTTTTTTTTTTTTTTTTTTTTAAAGTGATGACAAACTTATTTTACTGGTTGTGAATTTATGGAGGAAAACTAGAAATGTTTTGGGCCAAAAGCTGCTCGAAATTGCTAATTAAAAAAACAAACAAAATGCAATCAAACAAAGAGAAATCAGGTCAAGTCTCAAAAATCATGGGGAAGACCTTTAGCAACATTAACTGAAAGACACTTATTTGAAAAATTTCGAATAAATCTAATAAAAGTTTAAACAATCTGCACATACTACATGGTGCATCAACGCTACAATGACCATTAAAAAAAAAAATCCCTGATTGATTATTTTTCTCGACACACAGTTCTCTCATCACTCGTGGATAAATAAATAATATAAACCAAATAAACTGCAATTAAACAGATGTACAGATGGAAGAAATGGCTCGTCTCTCACGTGATCAAATAAGCATACAAGGGTCTAAGAAAACTAATAGTCTAAATAATCTGAGTTAACCATTAACCTGTTTATTTTTATGATCCTTACCGTAAACTGTTTACTTTCTAGCTTATATTTTGAATTTACACCCGTTATCCTGTTTATATTTATCACACTTACCCTGTTTACTTTTCTGGCATTGTGTGCATTTTTTTTTTTTTTTTTGCACTCTTTCTTCTGCAACTGCTGCACAGCAATTTATTCCCTCGGGGTTAATAAAGTAAATGAAATGCTTCCCGTCCTTTCTGTTGTTATTTAAAGGGGTGTTTGTTTCTGAAGCTGAAACTAGTCTTACATCAGGAAGAATGTCATCAAGCTGATGGGAATTAACATGAGAACTAGAACCGCATTTCCCTTTTGTAAACATTTGGCCGACACAAACCCTCAAAGATCCAGAGAGTCGCCTCATTTCTAAAATTAAATTCCTCATGCATGCAGCGCCCTCTGCTGGCAGCTACCAGGAGGGACACATCCAGATGTGCCAGCAGTATACAGAAGTATACAGTGGTGGAATGTAAGTACATTTACACAGGTACCGGAGTACAATTTTGAGGTATTTGTTCTTCTACTTGTAGTTATTATGTACTTCTACTCTCCCAAATAAAAAAAAGAGGGAAATATTGTACTTTTTACTGCTCTGCATTTATTTGAGCTTTGGTTAGTTTTCAGATTAAGATTTTTCATTAAAACATGAGTTAATGCAATACAACACATTAAAAAAGATTAAGCTTGTGTCCTCTTACAAAACTAAATAGGTCCTGTTGTTTCTTTGTCATGTTTCAGATGTCTGAGTTTTTGTCAGTTCCAAAAAAAAAGAAAATTGCCCTCTGAACTTCTCAGATAGACTCATTTAAACAACTTGTTTGAGGCCCAAAGAGGCAAAACTCTCCAATATTTCACTAACAAATCTAAGATTAGAGATAGTCCTGAAACTGGAAAGAGAAAAATAACGTATATTTAACTTAAGTACAAACCACTGGACTTGATTTGTACTTGTAATTGATTATTTTTACATTGTGGTATTTGGCTTTTACTTGAGCAGGGGATCTGAGTAACGCAAGGTCGTACGGATTCCTTCGGTTTTTAATCTTCATCTTTACGAATCAATTTAAGAGGGCAAAGGTCAAATGCACACACGAATATCTTTCTTTTCTTGTTCCTCTTTCACTTCGTAAGTCGAAGGTATATCTATCTTAATTTTTTATATTTGAGAAATTGTTAAAGATTTTCAGTAACTTAACCCCAGAAGAAATATAATATAGAGACTTTTTAGTTTCTTCACCTCCTTCATAGACATCGTACCAGTATTACCAGTACACGTCTTTGTACTGGGCTGACCCTGAAGCCCACATGGACCCGTCACCTCTGACTGTATCAGACTTTTGGCGCCGTGACTCGTTCATCCATGTAGATTTCACAGAATGGTCCCGATAGCAGCGGGTGCCCCCTCATGCGGCATCCTGCCTGTATTTTCATGTCCTCCAGGACTCGGTTCATAATTCTGCTGGCCGGTAATGACAAAATAAACACACCACCATGGATCAGTCCACAATGTAAACACAGTTAATATGCACAGCTACTGCTGACGTGAGCACATCTAATTACATGAACTTGCATTAGCGTCGATGTAAAGGTACTTATAGGGGACTTGGTACTATTCCTTTATCTGCTTTGTTACTACTTTAATAACTTTACATTGTAAAACCTTCAGTGTATTTGATTGCATTTATTGTTTTTGTAAAATAGTGACTTTCATATCAAGGTGTGACGTGTCGTATTTGACCTCAGTGACTTGGACATTACGTCAGTGACTCAGACATGACCTTCACATGACCTCAGTGACTTGTATTTGACCTCAGTGACTTATATATGACCTCAGTGACTTGTATTTGACCTCAGTGATTTGTATTTGACCTCAGTGACTTGTATTTGACCTCAGTGACTTGTATTTGACCTCAGTGACTTATATTTGACCTCAGTGACTTGTATTTGACCTCAGTGACTTGTATTTGACCTCAGTGATTTGTATTTGACCTCAGTGACTTTGTATTTGACCTCAGTGACTTGTATTTGACCTCAGTGACTTGTATTTGACTTTGGTGACTTGTATTTGACCTCAATGACTTGTATTTGACCTCAGTGACTTGTATTTGACCTCAGTGACTTGTATTTGACTTCAGTGACTTGTATTTGACCTCAGTGACTTGTATTTGACCTCAGTAACTTGTATTTGACTTTGGTGACTTGTATTTGACTTCAGTGACTTGTATTTGACCTCAGTGACTTGTATTTGACCTCAGTGACTTGTATTTGACTTTGGTGACTTGTATTTGACCTCAGTGACTTGTATTTGACTTTGGTGACTTGTATTTGACTTCAGTGACTTGTATTTGACCTCAGTGACTTGTATTTAAGTGACTTTGTTGGACGTCAATGACTATATTAACTAATTATGAATTTGATTATGGGTCATGGAAACAACATATTTCGTTTAGATATTCTGAATTAGGCTTTATCACAAATGTAGCATTTTCCGATTAAGACATGTGGAATATGCCAATAATATTCAGGTTTGAGGAGCATTCTTACACAATCCATTCAAAATATGCCAGTTGCACCTATTAGACCTCAGAGACATGGACGTGAGCTCAGTGACTTGGACATGACCTCCGACATGACCTCGTTCAATCGTATTTCTTCTCAGCGATTTGGACATTGCCGCCTTGACTTGTTTTTGATCTCGATGACTTGGACGTATCCCCAGTGACTCATACATGACCTCTGAGACTCTGACATTGTCTCAGTTAATCATATTTGACCTCAGTGACTTGTAAAATGTCTCCGACTTGCATATGACCTCATTAACTTTGACATTTCTTTCGCTTGTATTTGAACCTCAGAGACTTGGACATAAGGTCTGTGACCTGGACATTACCTCAGTGACCTGGACATTACCTCAGTGACTTGAATTTGACCTCAGTGACGACCTCACTTATATGACACAGAAATTATTAGATATCATACTTTCTTTTTAATAAAAAAAGACATTGTTTATTTTATGTTTGCAGTCCAAAAAAATTATGTCAACACAACATATCAACATATAAAGGAACACTTCATCCTTGAAGTTTAACACAAACATTAAAAATCAACACGTAGAGATACAAAAAATGTGCAAACACAATTAAGATTGTCAGATAAATGTTATGTTAGTGGAATAAAGGACAATATTTGCCTCTGAGATGAAGTGAAGTTGAAGTATTTAGTTAAATAAAATGGAAATACTCAATAAAGTACCTCATATTTGACGTTAATTGAGTAAATGTACTGACAGGTCGTTACAATCCACCACTGTTAATGTTATAGTTAACAGAAAATTTTGGGGTTTGAGCATATTAGATGATAGACTGCATTTCACAGCTTCTTTGAGGAGAAAAATAGCTACGTGGAGCTATTTTTTGATTAATGGATAATGAAAGTAATCATTAGAAGTGGCTGCATTCCCCTGAAGCTCCGACTGAGCTAAAAATAAACGTATAAAAGAGGAATCTGAGCTTTTTGATCTGTGGCGCTGTCACACCTCCAGTAGGCGACTCCTCACAAAGCAGCGACTCTGCAGTCCTCGCTGTCCTCCGGTGACCCTGAAACATGCATTTATTTATTTATTTATTTATTTAGTAGGAGCAGCCATAATGTCCCGTTCCCCTGCAGTGACGTCACTGACTCCTACATACCCAAACTCCCCTCTTTTGTTTTGTTTTTACAGTATTATAGCCTCCATCAGTATTATTAATTCACACCCTGTGATCACACATGAAAAGCTTTAGCAGGCGGCTATTTGCGTCCTCAAAATCGTATTAAGGGACTAGACTGACAGCAGTGTTTGTGTGTGGGTGTGTGTGCGTGTGTGTGCGTGTGTGTGTGTGTGTGTGTGTGTAAAGGTAGAGAGGGTGGTGGTGTGAGTGAGTCTCGAGGCACAGGAAGCCGTAAAAGTCGAACTGCAGCGGGGTTTAGGGTCGCACCTGCCTGCCTGTCTCTCTCTCTCTGCGGGTGTCTACCTGTCTCCCCCTCACCCCTGCACCCTCCACCCTCCCCACTCTCTCTGTCTCTCTCCCTGTCTCTCTCTCTCTCTCTCTCTCTCTCTCTCGGTACCGAGTCGGGTCGAGCCGCCATTTCTGCTCCAGAGGACGACTAAACCCCGGCGAGAACCATGTTGACGATGCTGACCTCCATGTACCTGATGGTGCAGGCGGTGTCCTCGCAGGTGAGTTGAAAAAGCAGCCGTTTGACTATGCGGGGGGGGCGGAGGTCCTTGAACGCACCACCAAAGAGACGCGTTCTGGAGCTGATATCGACCGTTACAAACCGTTAGGACCGTTAGAACCGTTGGGACCTTTTAAAACACGTGCGCGTTCGGGAACGTTCGGCGTGTTTCGTGATCGTTTATTGAACAGACTCAACTAGGAGACACACCCGGGTTTTTTTTTTTTTTTTTTTTTTGCACCGTCCGTTGGACTTCAGGTGTGAAAATGGCTGCCGGAAACCAAACACCTTCGTGTAGGTGAAGGAACCCGGTGGTTTGCGTCTTTTTTTCTGACCCGCCGTCATCATTAATTCAGAGAGAGAGTCGGCTCCACTCGGCGGAGTTGGCAAAGCGCCACAGTGAAGACCCACCAGAGTGAACAGCGGGACATCCGGCCGTGGCCTTCACAATAAAAGCCCACTTTCCTCACGTAGTGAATTTATAAATGTGGCAGAATGAATGAAAAAAGTGATGAAACTGAGTACTTGAAATGCAAATACCTCCAATTAAAGTAATACAGAAATAATTTTCCATTAATCACAGAAAAAGGAAAATATTCTTAAAATGTTAGGAGTGATAAAAGTACTAATGGTAAGTAAAATAATAGCATTTACAGAAATAATTATGAGATTAAAAGCCTGAATATTTAATTAATATCTCAAAACTCTATTGAATACTATAATAACTGTCTGACTGACTCATAGTTTCCACTTTTGATCTGATAATTTATCCTAAAAGTATCTCACAATTCAAAAAGTAAAGATTAGGACTTTCCCTTCCATTCCCTTAAATAGCAAATATACTGCAACAAGTCCTACAAAAAACAGTGCAATATTTTTTTATTTTAATAAATATAGATGAAGGATAAAAGTATGCAGAGGTTATTTCATTCAAAGTAAGGAAATCAAATATGCTTAACATGTTTGTAATGTAGGCGTGGTTTGTGTATGATATTAAAATGTTATTCTCTGGTGTGTCCAGAAAACAACATATGAAACCCAGAATATGTTTTGCAAGGGTAAATTTAAAATGCGTTGGATCAATATCATGTTCACTCCCTGATCATATTCATGTTTACCGTGAGAAAGCAGCTAATATCATGACATAATAAATATGTACAAATATATGAAAATAGATTTGTGTAAATATAAAAAATAAAATGCATGGTAGGATTCAGCTTCATGTGCGCTCAGCAAAACCAAAGTGTTTGTACTCTGCTGAAGTTTTTGAAACTCTGAAACTCCAGCCAACATCCCTGTCTACATGTGTAGTTTCACTCTTTTAAAATTATTTCAAAGTTATATCCTAATGTTATAAATAATGTTGTTGTGGTAGAACATTAATTATTCAATAGGAGTAAATTCACAACAATATAATACAGTTTTATATATATATTTATGGACCAATAGAGACAAGATTAAATGAGATAAAATAGATAAGGTTTATCTATCCTCAACAAAATAGCAGTCTCAAAGATTGCTCAAGAAATGCAAAATAGAAAAAAAAGATGCCTTTTGACTAAAAAGCACAGAAAACAGTGATAAAACTATACAAAACAAGGTACCGATGTTTAAGTGTTGTTTCTCCAAGAAGTTCCTTTGCACATCTTAAAACAACAATGTTTGCACTTTTATTTTGAAGGCGTAATGAGCTGTTTTGCTGCCACCTTGATGCAGCAGCAGTCCCGCTGCAGATTATCAGCACCTCGGTCAGCTCCTGCCAGCGGCCCAGAACCGCAGCCGGCTTTACGGAAACTGAGCCCGGCAAACTGCAGCACAGATCCAACATGGCCGCCGGTGTCCTTGATGGGCTGAAGGGTGGACCGAGCTCTGGTTGTAATTTAAAACCTCACCTCTCTGAAAGAACATCCATCAGCCTCACTTTATATTCTGAGCTCTTTTCAGGCAGCAGCATGTGGACGCTTAAACATTGCAGACATTTGTGAAAGCTGAACGTGAACCAGCTTCAATCCGCTGCCTCAGTTCATCTGGAGTCATCACATTCTTGCAAAACTTGCATTCTCTCTCCTGACCACCAGGGGGCGACTCCTCTGGTTGTATAGAAGTCAAAGCTTCATGTGTTAAAGCTGCATTCTCTCTCCTGACCACCAGGGGGCGACTCCTCTGGTTGTATAGAAGTCAAAGCTTCATGTGTTAAAGCTGCATTCTCTCTCCTGACCACCAGGGGGCGACTCCTCTGGTTGTATAGAAGTCAAAGCTTCATGTGTTAAAGCTGCATTCTCTCTCCTGACCACCAGGGGGCAACTCCTCTGGTTGTATAGAAGTCAAAGCTTCATGTGTTAAAGCTGCATTCTCTCTCCTGACCACCAGGGGGCGACTCCTCTGGTTGTATAGAAGTCTATAGAAAATTACTCTACTTCTCTCTTGATTTATTCCCTCAGTAAACATTGTAAACATGAGTTTATGTCTCAATCTCTAGTTTCAAGTCTTCTTCAATACAGCATGATGTTCATTTAGTAAATTATGGTCCATTTAGAGTCAAACAGACCATAAAGCAGGGGATTTTCTATAGACTTCTATACAACCAGAGGAGTCGCCCCCTGGTGGTCAGGAGAGAGAATGCAGCTTTAACACATGAAGCTTTGACTTCTATACAACCAGAGGAGTCGCCCCCTGGTGGTCAGGAGAGAGAATGCAGCTTTAACACATGAAGACTTCTATACAACCAGAGGAGTCGCCCCCTCCTGGTCAGGTGAGAGAATAAAAGTTTACGGCACCTCAGCGTTGGATTGATTTTTCAGAACCAGAGGTTGCCGCCTGCTGAGCCCACAAACCAGTACCAGTACGTTTTTGTTCCCATTTAGAGTAAAATAGACCATAAAGCATATTTAAATTAAAAGGAACTTGAACTTTACTTGCATTTTTCATTTTTCTGCAACTTTATACTTCTACTTCATTACATGTCAGAGACAAATATTGTACTTTTAACTGAACTATAAGACAGCTTTAGTTAGTCGTTAGTCAGTTTTCAGATGAAGATTTTACAACATGTAATATGCTTGTAAATGCAACACATTGATACAAACTAAACTAATGGTTTGTGATTTTTTTTTAGGCCCAGAGAGGTAAAATTATATAATATTTCACAATAAAACGGTAGGAAGGGAGATAATTGTATATAAATCAGTTAAATCGAGCTCCACCTCCAACAGCCACAACAGTAATATGCTGTTTACACTTTGATGACTAAGTATTAACAATCTAATAATGTCAGATATTTATGTCCACTCAAGTTTTGATTACAGGACTTTTGCTTGCAGGGGAGTATTTCTATACTGTTGTACTTGTACTTTTACCTAAGGATCCCATCTGAGTCTGCTCTATAAATGTCAGCAGATCAGACAGCTCGGCTCAGATTTTCCTCCCAGGTCGCAGATAACAGGCTGAACAACAACTTAACGGGCTGGCCACTGAACCCGGTGACTTCCTGTTGTCTGGAGAGCGAACTTGACCTCAAGCGACCTTTCACCCTTTGACCCCAGGCATTAATATATTATATATATATATATATATAATATATAATATATAATATATATATATATATGATGATATTGATGATATATATTATATTATATTATATATATGTGTGTGTGTATATATATATATATATATATATGTGTATATATATATATATATCCATAAAAATGTATATATATATATATATATATTACCACCCTAATTTAAAATGGAGGTAATTTGGGTTTGGATCAAATAAATAAATAAGAAATTGTCCCAGCAACATCTGTGGACCTGGGGGCCTGGGGTCAAAGGGTGAAAGGTCGCTTGAGGTCAAGTTCGCTCCCCAGACAACAAGAAGTTACCGGGTTCAGTGGCCAGTTCAGTGGCCAGCCCGTAAGTTGTTATTAATATTATATATATATATATATATATTAATGTCACAAAAATCTGCATGGCTGGATACAATTTGTGTAATTCAAATGGACTCTTATTTTGAAATTTGAAGGTTTCAGTTTGAATATATTATTGAGAGTCCAAATTCATCAAATTCAGCCCCACAGGAAGTTTTTGACCAGCCACCAGAAAAAGGTTTGAGAAATTGGTTGATTATTCAAAAATATTCACAATAAATATTCATATATTTTCACATGTATTCCCGTTGCAGGAAATGACAAATCCCTTAATTAGGTTTATGACTGATTTTGTGAAGAAAAGATTGAAATGTAAAAATATTTTGTCGAGGAAGTATCCGGATCAAAACCCCAAAACGCATCATTTATGTGTAACATTGGACTTCTGCTCATGTCATTAAAACTCCACTTTCCCAGAAAACGATAACAAGGACTTTACCTCGGCATCATCAATGTCAACGCTAAAATATGCTGTCACATTTTGTTGCAAAGAATTGTTATAAATATCCTAAAGTTGAAGATTCAAGTCTTGCAGGGATAGAAAAGGTTCGCCGTAAAACCTTCAACAACAGCACTTAGGCGTGTTTGGGAAAAGGCACTTTCCATTTTACGGGACCTTTAAGTCACTTAAAGGATCATTACGTGAAGCTGCTTAGCTCCCTGCCGGTTCCTCGTCGTGACTGTAGTGGTTCATGAAGCCTGGTGACTCACTTTACACACTTGTCAAGTACAAGTACAAGTATGACAAATTTGTATTTAAATGTTATTTTAGTAAATGCACTTCCCTCACTGTTGAAGTCCATCGGGTTCCAGGAGTTCTCGATCTCTGATCTAGACGTTCTTGATGGGTCTCAAAGGCTCCTGTTTTTTGGAGGAGCTGTAAGGATCATTGAGGGGGTTTCAAGGACATTCCTCAAGGTTCTAGAGGTCATTTATGATTTCAAGGGATTCTTCTGTGGGTGAAAGTATATTTGCCGGGCCTTAAGTCCAAGAGTTTTCGAGGAGTTTTCTGATGGTCACTGAAGGTTCCAGTTGAGTTTCTAGGGTCCCGCAGGATTCTCGGGGGATTTTCAGGAATCTTAAAAGGGGTTCAATGGGTTTGTAAGGACCTTGAAGGTCATAGTCCTCGTAGTCCTTTATGTACTTTAAAAAAAAATAGTATGGATTTCCAACTGCCTTTGAGGGGTTTCCAGTAGAGATACACCGATACTGATGTCAGTTGGATACTGAATCGGGGATACGTGAGGCGCTCCAGTGTTTCCAGAATTAAAGGGTCCTTGAGAAGTTTTGGCTTTTTGAGGATGTTCCTGGGTTTGTGTGTGTGTTTCTGTGGCTTTACGTGGGTTCCATGAGTTCTTAAGCGGTATCTCAAGGCTTTCCAGGGTCCTTAGTGGTTCTTCAGGTTGATCCAGGGGTACCTGAGGGCCCCCCGGAGTTTGTAGGATTCAAACGTCCTTAAAGGGTTTCGCTTCTTGGGGTTGTTGATGTTTTATAGTTTCAGGTAGGTTCCACGTGTTACAGATGGGTTTCTCGAGGCCTTCCAGATGTTTTTAAGCGGATTCCTGGGGTTCTTTAGTTGGTTTCAATGTTATTGTTACAGAGCCCTTGAAGGGGTTCAAAAGATCCAAGGAATCCTGGGGTTGATAACAGGCACTGTTAAAGAAGTATTTCAAAGTTGAGAGGGTTTTTATATTTATATTATTATTTTATTTTATTATTTTATTATTTTAATATTTTTTTTGTCATAAAGGGATTTACAGTTAATGAGACATTAAATACATAACATTAACAGACTAGATCACGGTCTTGAAGCGGTGTCTGACGCTGCAGTTCCTCCAGCGGCCACGTGGTGCCGCTAAAGCGCAGCCGCCAGAATCTCAGTCAAAAAAAGGAGCCTTTTCAGAAAATCAACTGCCGTATATAGAGCGGGTGGGCGCGGTGACACGAGTGCGGTGCATCATGGGAGAATGTGTTCCTTTTGTCTCGTCGGCCAGCTCGTAAAGCCTGCTGGTATTCATAAAACGACTACAAGTCCCGTCGTGAGTGTGGTACGAGACGTTTAACCGCCTGACTTTACAATACGAGGATAGAGGTGACCCTTCTAGTCCGACTCTGAACAGGGATAACACCGCAGACCCGAAGCAGCTCCACCCGTCAGATAAAATGGTAAGATGTATTACTGGCTGTTTATTGTACGATTGTATGCATTTAATAATATAATATGAGACCTCTACAAGCGTTCAATAATTTAACAGGTGTGCTAAACATTGGCTGTCATCGAGAAGTCAAAATGTAATAATCTCACTTGATGCCGAACAGTATTTACTGTGTTTTAATGGAGGATTTTAGTGCCGAATTCACTATTAAAGCCTCAAGGACACGCGCGGTGTCACGCGCAGTTTTTGTCGTGCAGATCAGGGATGATGTTTTAAAAAAAAAAAGAAGATTTAACGTAAGCTTCTGCAACCTAGCGTGCAGGATTGTTTCCGCTGTTTTCAAGACTTAATACTTCCTAGTCTTCTATACGTTCGTGCATCTGCCTCCATTTTATTTAATAAGCAGGCTGTCGCGTGGCGTCTGCGTCATGTTGCATTAACGGCCTCATTCTTTCATTCAGTCCGGGGAACCAATCACGAGAGCAGCCCGGGGAGTGCCAATCTCCTTTCACAAATCTCACAATTTAAGGATTTCTTGCTCGTTGGATACGTTTCCAGCCACTTAGACAATCTCCTCATCATTTTCTGACTGTGCTGGATACGTCCTTCATTTCGGCTCGCAAATAAAACATCTGCATCATTTATAGTATTTACTGTTTTTGCCCCACTTCATTCATTCATTTGTTCAAAGTTGTGTGAACTAATCATAAAACCTGATTTAAAGTTGATGCGTAGTTTGATTCATGCATGCCGAATTAAAGAGTGGCATCAACTGCTAAATATCAAGTCTAAAATTAGACTGAATGTCGAAGCTATTCTTGTCAATATGCAAGGCCATTCTTTATTGCACGGTTTTCTCAATGGAGTTTGGTTAGAAGTCCTCATACAAAGGGTTCCACGGTAGGAGGAGCCACAGATTAAAGGCCCCGTGCACCAGTAGCCTCACTGTGTGGATTCCATCCATTAACTATAGAATGCATGTTACTGCTGCTTCGTTCCCTCCATCTGTTGTTTATCTAGGTCAGTGACTTGTATGAACCAAACCGTTTTTTCCCCCCTAACAGTCCAAACCAATCCGTGTTGTGGTGACCGGCGCCGCTGGCCAGATTGCCTACTCCCTGCTGTACAGCATCGCCAAGGGAGATGTGTTCGGGAAGGACCAGGTAAGACCGAAGAGCCTGATCTCTTGATTACGTAACCCGCAGCAGAGGCCCTCTTCCCCACTGAAGGCAGCTGGGTGACGCAGTCTGTGGGGCACAACTCTTACATAATGGACTCATTGTGAATAACGCATGTGGGGTATGCCATCAGCTAATTGGAGTCCTGCTCAGGGACATATTATAAGTCGGGTAACCTCCAAAATGAAGGAAGAATGCCGTTCATTTATCCAGTTTTTGTGAGACGCTCTGCTTTATAGGTCATCCCGGATGTATTGTTCTTCTGCTTCAAGCTCAATAAGCCGATTGGCCCATAGGAGGCGCCATGATAAGGATCAGACTCGGCTATTAATGTGAAACTTTGTACCAATATTTATCAGCAGCTACTGAGAATAAAAGTTGAGTCTCTCAAGGATGTAATGCATGCCGAATTAAAGAGCGTCGTCAAGTACTTCAGAAAAACTCTTGACTTACGCTGCGTGTTGAGGCCAAAATACAAGGTTAAGCTACATTGCAAGCTTTTTTCAAATGAGGTTTGGTGATAAAGCCTCTTATCTTCTGAGCTGCATCTTTATCTTTGCTCCTAACGAGACGTGGTCAGAAATCTGACACTTGTTTCCTCGTGCTGACAGTTCTGTGTGCATTTCCTCAATGTTTTATTTAAACAAGCACGGTTAAACATTTCATTCACAGGTATTGTTTTGTGGATTTATTTCGGGTAATACCCTCTCGTTTTTTTTTTTGTTGTTGTTTTTTCCCAGCCAATCATCTTGGTCCTGCTGGACATCCCCCCCATGCTGCCGGTGCTGGACGGAGTCGTCATGGAGCTGCAGGACTGCGCCCTCCCACTGCTGATGGGTGAGCCAGCAGTGTGTGTTACCGCGTGTTTGAACCAAAACACCAGCCGCGAAGAAGTGCGTCTGCAGTCGCCAGACGTAAAAAAAAAAAAGCTAACGTTAGGCTGTGAATTAACTAAATCACGGTCACATGAGCGCGAGTTTTAAACACGACGACTAGTGTTCCAGTGATGAGGTTTGGTGGTCTCATTTAGCAACCACCTTTTTTAAGGCAGGAAAAGGATTCAAAATTGATATTTACGGACTTAATTTATATCGTAGAACAAAACGTTGAAATTATTTTAGGCATCTAACAAGAAAAACGACACAAATTCTGACTCATTTCAGGGTTTTAGGACTCGTTCCTGCAGCACTCTGAGGAATGACTCTGCAAAATTATCAATAAATTCTTTTAAATAGTGAAATGGTTTCTGTAGCCACGGTTACAGCTAGTCTTTATCACCCTGATAACAGAGATGTTGCACTAACGGTATCATTAATAATTGATTCACATTTTAATGAAGTTTAGTTTCTGTGCTGCTGCTACTCGGAGGAGAAGGAGGAAGGAGTGTCTAAAACGAGGCCTCTGGTTGGCTGGTTGTTGAGGCGCCACAGTAGCCAATCAGATCGGTGGTGGGGAAGAAGTGGACCCTGACTGAAGTCCAGTCTGATAGCAGCATGTTTATAACAAACAGACACCGAATGCATCTTATCGTCGTGATCAGGCGAGGTGGCGGGACTTTATCTGAGAGAAACGGACCGGTGGTCCGAGGTCGTGATCTGTGAACCGAGTGGAGATCAAATGGATGAAAGTTGTGCAATTAGAAGAAGAGAAAAAAAAAAAAAAGTATAAAAAAGTCGAGTGAAAACATGGTGATGCAGGTTGGAAACGTCTCAGTAAAATAAAAGTACCTTATCGGTACCAATACATTTAATGTTAACAATATGTTTCTATAGCAGCCTCTGTTCTCTCCCTCAGTTCAACACGACTGTTAATAAATTATGATAATTGTGAATAAGAAGTAATCTTAACATTTTTAATATTGGTTCAGTTGAAGAAGTTCATTTCCAAAATCTGAAATTCAACAATAGCTATGATAACAAAATAATTAATAATTCTGCTCTCAAGTCAAGTATTTTTAAAGCTGACGATGAAGACGATGCACAGCTTCATCAACAAGCTGCTTTACAGTTATGAAACTGATTACCACTGATAATACTATGTGTTAGTATTTCTCCCGTCCCAGAACTTGTAAAATGTTGCAGATACACTACCTGAGTTTCAGTACTTTTTTAAATAAACTTTTTTGATACATTTACGTTGACGAATAAGTTCTGAAATGTTAACGCAGTCGTATAAGAACCGTGCCTCCAGTAAATAAAGTCTCAAACTGACCCAATCAATAAATATCTGGTCAAAGATTCAGGATTCAACCAGATATTCACTGCTGGGCAATATGAACATTTTATGTCACGATTATCCTGCTCAAAAATAATGCAAATCACTATATTATCTTGATTAATCATCAAAATATACTTAAAGCTCTTAGAATTACTCTAAAACGTACGTACGTACATTTAGTCAAAAAGCCGATTTCTTTTTTTTTTTTTTTTTTTTTTTTCGACACTCATTGTTTTTTTATTTTTATAATAAAAAAAAGTCAAACAATCTTAAATAAGGTAATCATAAGGTCTCCCTGCTTAAATAATGGATTTATTATTATTTTTAAATAGCAACTTTGATTGGGCCTGTTTAGTTTTTTATTACATGATAATTTCTCTGGGATTTATAAAAAAAATAAAAAAACAGGCTCAATTTTTCACAAAAAGGCGACGATCCCATAAAAATGGAAATTCACCGCAATCAACTTATTGTGAGTGTTTCTTTTATCTCGGGCGTTTATAAACTCCTATATTGTCAATACTCTCAATGCTACGTTTTTGATACTTGGTGCTAGATATTTGTTTCAGCTCCAACTAAAAAGTATTTACGTTCGATACCTGAACTGTTTGGGATTAATTGTCTCTTTGGTGTTCATACTTTACTTTTATGTTGAGGGAGGGAGGGAGAGAGAGAGAGAGAGAGAGAGAGAGAGGGAGAGAGAGGGAGAGAGAGGGAGAGAGAGGGAGAGAGAGGGAGAGAGAGGGAGAGAGGGAGGGAGGGAGAGAGAGAGGGAGGGAGAGAGAGAGAGAGAGAGAGAGAGAGAGAGAGGGAGAGAGAGAGAGAGAGAGAGGGAGAGAGAGAGATTTTATGTTGATGCACATTTATACTAATAATAATGCGCATTGCGCCTAAATAAGATGTACACATGCTGAACACGTCCCTCCCCTCCCCCCTCCCCACAGAGGTGATCCCCACCGACAAGGTGGAGGTCGGCTTCAAGGACATCGACGCCGCCATCTTGGTGGGCTCCATGCCCAGGAAGGAGGGGATGGAGAGGAAGGACCTGCTGAAGGCCAACGTGGCCATCTTCAAGACTCAGGGAGCCGCCCTGGACAAGTTCGCCAAGAAGACCGTCAAGGTGACGTTTAATTTAACGTCATTTAATCACCATTGACGATCTACTCGGCACGGAGTCGTCCTGGAGGGTTGTTGCTCCTTTGTCTCTAGGCTTTCTGGGATTTGTAGTTGTACGGTTCAAACGCGGGGAAATGAAAGTGCTTATCTGGCGTTTTTGTAGCTGCTCTGTGCAGCTGTACATCTACGCCACTGTGCGTCTGTTTGAAATGTCAGGAAACAAAGTAGTTGTTTTTATCCACTTTATTCCCTCTATATCGTTTACCAAATTTCATATTTAGATTGGGAAGTTAAACATTTTATTTTTTTTAAAGATCGTTGGAATAAGCCAACTTAAGATGCGATTATCTTTTTAAATGTAAATATTAATATTAATATTTAAATGTAAATATTATGGGTCCACCTCATTCTGAGCCATGAACAACTCCACTAATGTCCCATAGCATGGAGATCAGCAGGAAGGCCCCTAATGACCCAAAGTCCACTGAGGCCCGGCATTAGTGTTACGAAAGAGTCTCTACTGAGGTCAAAGGTCAACGCTTCACACGAAGAGGAAACTGGAAAGCTCCGTTAGTTATTTCTTCAGTTGCAACAAGATGACGTTTCTTTATTCTTTTATTTCATCGTTACAGAAGTCGTGTGTCTTGACCCCCGTCAGTCTGACGGAGGTGTTTTTGGGTTTTGAATGTTTTTCAGGTGGTGGTGGTCGGAAACCCGGCGAACACCAACTGTCTGATCGCCTCCAAGTCGGCCCCGTCCATCCCCAAGGAGAACTTCTCCTGCCTGACCCGGCTGGACCACAACAGGGCCAGCTCCCAGGTACGCACGGGGCGAGCTCCGGCTTTCATCCGGGTTCCCACGACAGGCACTGGATCAGACCGGTCCAGGGGGGGGGGGGTCCAGTGAGGGGGGGGTTCCAATCAGGGGTGGGGTCCAGAGAGGGGTGATGGGGTTCCAGTGAGGGAGGGTCCAGAGGGGGAGGTCCAGAGGGGGGAGTCCAGCGAGGAGGGTCCAGAGAGGTCCACAAGCAGTAGTGGAGACGGGCTCGCTTCACACACTCGTTTACGGCAGAAAAAAAACGTCTCTCGCACTCGATATTCATATTTTTAAATAAATGTTTCGCAGTTTGAATAATGAAATCTGCTGGGCATTAGTTAGCTGTTAAAATACATTTTAGTGTGTAATGACAAATGATTGTCTTATGAAATACAGGGGAGACCCCCCCCCCCCTGTATTTTGCACACTGCCCCGCCCCCTTTCACCTGAACCTGGCACAAATCCCTCGCCTACCTCAACCCGTACTTCCAGTAAACCTACAGAGACGTAAAGTTGATCAGGGTTGGTCCTGAGCAAAGCCTGGAGGAGAGACGAAATGATAACAAACCTCTTTTGTTACGGCACTTTACGAAGTGCTTTAAAAGAGAGAAATTACAATAAGTGAAATAAAACAATATTACATATTAAAATTATTAGAATAAAAGTTAAGAGAATACCTTTGATTACAGGTGCTCGTTAAATTATTTTTTTTCAGATTTTACTTTAATATTCTTTTAATAAGATTTATTTACTTCATCCCTCTGTTGACTAAACCTTTCTCACATTAACTCTTAAAGTAACAGTAAACTAAAGTTGGTCCTCACATGTAAAGGAGATGATCCCAAAAGCATCAACACCGAACGGAAGAATTAAAGTAACAAAAAAATGGTCACAGATTCAATATTGGAGAAAAGCCTCAATTAAGGTCGGAGGTTTTCCTGAAAATATCAGAAATCAGAAACCCGGTTTATTGTCAAGTGGAATCGGTCTTTCTATTGTCGAGCATAACGGTCCCAATAAACGCGGACGAGAGAAAATAAAATGAAACAAGTTCTGCTATACTCAAGAAATCATAATCATAGTAGAAGTAGGTGGAAATGTAGAGTATAAAAATATTTTTAAAACATATTAAAGGAACAGTGTAACATTTAGGGGGATTAACTGGCAGAAATGGAATATATTATTTTATATATATATATATATATAAATAAAATAATATATTGTTTTATATTTATATATATATATATATTTATTTATTTATTTATTAATTAAAAAAACATATTTATATTTATTAAAAAAATAAATATATATATAAATTTATTAAAAAAACATATTAAAGGAACAGTGTAACATTTAGGGGGATTCACTGGCAGAAATGGATTATTTATTTATTTATTTACATTTACTAACGCTGCTGTGTCTGTCCCTCGCCTGCAGGTGGCGATGCGTTGCGGCGTCTCGGCTGACAAAGTGAAGAACGTCATCATCTGGGGGAACCACTCCTCCACCCAGTACCCGGACGTCCACCACGCCAAGGTCAACGTGAACGGCTCCGAGAAGGCCGCCTACGACGCCGTCAAGGACGAGGCCTGGCTCCGGGGGGACTTCATCTCTGTGAGCGCTCGCCGGCTTTTTTCCTCTTTTAGGCTCATTTCTGCCGTGATCGCACATCGAGGCGGTGCTTCTTCCTTCCGTCCAGATCTTCCCGCTTGATTTCATTCACGTTTCTGTCCTCCTCTTTCTCAAACCTCCTCCTCCTCTTCTTCTTCTTCATCCCCGCAGACGGTGCAGCTGCGCGGCGCCGCCGTCATCAAAGCCAGGAAGCTGTCCAGCGCCATGTCCGCCGCCAAGGCCATCTGCGACCACGTGAGGGACATCTGGTTCGGCACCAAGGAGGTGAGTGTGGACCGAGAGACGCTGTAGCACTTCAGTTCTTGAGAAGTGTAACGTGTGGCCAGAAAAACTATTTCAAGGACTTTTTTATTTTCTGATAAACAATAATTTTTAAGCATAAGTTACAAGTTCCTTTCAAAGTTGATCATCAGAGTCTCAAATAAAAACAGATTTTCTCCTTTTTTAAGATTAGTCTTATGCTACGTGTAGTCTTCTGTTTTCTTTTTAATGAAGCTTTATTAGAACAAGAAATCCGACCAAACATGACATTTTTACGGCTGCAGCCAAAGGAATACTTCTAGGTGTCTTTGCTGCATTGTGGGCACATTTTTCCACAGATTTTATATCAAATATCTGCAGGCAGCCTTTTTTTATGTTTTGTTTGCGGAAACAACATCCCAAAATGCCAATATTATGTGCTGAAGATGCCCGTTTCATTCAGATTTTCTATTTCCAAGCCAAACAATGACATGTGTTCTTTGATTTGGGTGATTGTCGGCGTATCAAACTTTTCAGTATTCGACTGAACCGTCAATCTGAATATCATCCAAATTGCAATATTTGTTCAAATATGCGTCAAAATACCATTCTGAATGAAGTTTTGTGGTGCTGCGTCAGCAAAAATGCACACCGTAATCATTTGAACATATTTTTCAGTGAAAATTTGAATAATGATGCATAAATTATAATTCCCTTCAATATCGGGAATCGTATCTCTCTTGCTACATCTGTCATTAGCCCCCAAAAATGTATGAAACTATATTTTAGAGCATGAGAGGACTCGAAACATGGTGAATGTAAATTTATTTCTTAGGACAGAAATTACCTCTTCCAGTTGTTGTTTTTTTAACAAAAAGACGATTTATTGATCACTCCAGCTGTAACGCCCAATAGGCTCTTAATAAAAATAGAAAACAAAACTGACCATCTGACAGCTGCACAGGGTCTGATATGTATTGTTGCTGCAGGACTTGTTGTTGTTGTTGTTGTTGTTGTTGTTGATTCAGACTGAAGTTGTTGTGTTTCCTGTCGACAGGGTGAGTTCATCTCCATGGGCGTGTACGCTGCCGGTAACACGTACGGCATCCCAGAGGACCTCATCTACTCCTTCCCCATCGAGATCAAGGTGAGTTCAGTAAAACTCTGTTTCACTCCGTGACGGTTAAACTGTGTAATTGATCTGCGGCTCACATCCGTCCGGTCTGTTACTCCAACAGTCTGAAATACACACTGAACGAGCGGCTGGCAGACAAACGGTTGAGTTCATTGATGAGATGATGGATTCTCACGTAGGAGTTATTGCTCATAGTGTCAAGAGAAGATATTTGTAGCCTGAAAAGAAACGGACCAAATGCCCTTTTTTTTTTTTTTTTTTTTTTTTTTTTTTTCTCTCCGTCCTCTCACAGAACAAGACCTGGAAAATGGTCGACGGACTCCCCATCAACGACTTCTCCCGCGGCAAGATGGACGCCACGGCGGCCGAGCTGGTGGAGGAGCGAGACACCGCCCTGGACTTCCTGTCCCAGTGACGGTCTCCTCCTGCTGGCCAACAGCAGCACTTACATCCCCCGAAGGCTCACTGCTCGCGGCTCTGACGACGACGAAGAAGAAGAAACAACCCTCCACTCTTATTAACCGTCCCAGCTGGCATCTGTGTGTCACCTCTCTCTCTCTCTCTCTCTATCTCTCTCTCTCTCTCTCTCTCTCTCTCTCGGTGTGTGTGTGTGTGTGTGTCTCTAGGCCACCTTTTCAGTTGTTCAGAAAACCTGTTTAACCACCACAACCTGGCCCCCTCTGTCTGCAAGACACCGAGAGAATGTCTCTGTTGGTAGATGATAAAACACACTAGCTGCCCCAAAAAAAAAAAACTGTAACGGAAACTTGTTATCACCAATAAAACAACAAGGAAAATAACAGACCAAGATCTTGTTCTCGTTTATGCGTCTTTTGATGTTCAGAAGTCTCGTTATAGCCACTTTAATCGGAGAGGTTCTTGTATCGGACGTCATAAAGAAAATCACCCTCGTAAAGCTTTTTTAAGTTGGACGGTTAAAGTTTTATTTTACGTTTAAAGTTTGAAATTTAATTTAAAGTTTTTAGTATTTGCTAAATAGAAACTGGAGTCTCCTCCTCCTATGTTTTGTGTCTTCCTTTTTAAATGATTTCTATTATGTCCTCCAGTGTTTTGCAGTGGATCCTTTTAACCACATGGGGGCAGCGTTGATCCAAATTGGACACAAGTGGATACCTGAGTGGGTTTGTGTTTGATCCCCAGTTGTTTTTATACGTAATCTCAGGAGTTTCAGAACAATTACGCTCTCCTTTTTTTGGAAACAAAATTACAAAATGGGTTACTCTATCCTTTACAAAATTAGTGCTCGTGATGGGCTCAAGACTGATTATAAAGTCGGTACTATCTTTGTAGCTTTTCATAGAGTAAATGTGTGTAACCGCCCCGGGGCACAAAAAGCTGCAGGGTTACCATGTGTGCTTTGGTCATTTGAAGTAAAAACATAGTAATAAAATATAGAATACTGTGGAAGACTGATGGAGCTTACAGTAATGATATAATTAATATTTAAAAAATTTAATTAACATGTATGATTACTATAAAAATCATCTTTATTTATATACACACACACACCTGTACCTACAAACAGGTAGAAGTAATAGTAGGTACAAGTGAAGTTGTAAAACTAGTCAGTTCAGTTATTACAAATGGTTGAATTTGAATAAACATGGATTGAGTCCAAATTGGAAGCAATACAAATGAATGGACATCAAACTAAATAAAATTGGCATAAAATGTGACAAATATATGTAAAATGTATTAAAAGATTACTATATGTAAATAATTTAATAATAAAAACTTAACTTCAATGAACTGAAAT
>JACSYO010000378.1:15000-17500 GCA_016806645.1 Ophiodon elongatus | reverse complement strand
GCTCCCAACAACTCTACATCGTTTCTGTGTAAGATTTCAACTTCGTTGTAATACGGAGGGTCTGAGAAAACCTACGCCCGACGTCATCTAAATGTCACCGGGTGGGATAATCATAGACTGTAACTAAGAAGTGGACGTCGCCATGGTGACGTCACCCGTCGGTTTGTGGACTGACGTTTTGAAGCCTCGAGTTTGCCATTTTGGCCGTCGCCATCTTGGCTTTTTGTAACCAGTGTAATGTAGTGACCAGTAGTAGTAGCCCCGCCCCTAAAGCATCCCCTGCTTTATGGTCTGTTTGACCCTAAATGGACCATAATTTACTAAATGAACATCATGCTGTATTGAAGAAGACTTGAAACTAGAGATTGAGACATAAACTCATGTTTACAATGTTTACTGAGGGAATAAATCAAGAGAGAAGTAGAGTCATTTTCTATAGACTTCTATACAACCAGAGGAGTCGCCCCCTGGTGGTCAGGAGAGAGAATGCAGGTTTTCACTTTACAGACGAGGCTGTAACATATAACAGGCCTGTCAACTAAACACTGTAATCCAGTGTTTAGGGATAGACTGGAAGTTTCCATCTTTACCTTCTCAGTCTAAAACCAGCTGTCTTATCCTACTTTGTTTTCTTGTTTTTATTCAGGTTAAACTGGAATATATTCAATTTTAAAGCCTTTTTAAACATCTTAAATATGTATTTGGGAGCCACATGTTCCAAAACCGAATGGACTCTCTGTTTGCAATACTTTACAAATATTTGTGAGAGATACATTCGCCCATCACATTTTGTGGTTTTTGGGTCACACGAGGTAACGTGTGACCCAAAAAGGTAAGGTGTTTTGGGTGAATGTATCTCACAAATATTTGTAAAGTATTGCATACAGAGAGTCCATTCGGTCGTCTTATCACACAGATAAAACAGAGACTCTGTCGGGGAGAGTTTTGCCCTGCTGGTAAAACACGAGGTGAACAACCCTGAGATCACACACACGCACGCACGCACGCACGCACGCACGCACGCACGCGCGCACACGCACACACACACCGAATGTGGATTCATCCGCCGCTGAAAATAGTCCCCAGTAAATTTATTATTTCCTTCTGTTTGCTTGATTAAAAACTGACCAGCTGTTTTAGGGAATTACTGGGTGTTTAAAAAAACAAAAACTATATATTTATGTCTTTAAATATTTATTAACGGGCTAAAGCACTGTTGGTTTTGATCTTTTCATGGGATTTGTTGACCGTGAGAAAAACAGAGTAACATCAGACAAACGTGTTGACGGACTCTTTCCAGGTTTCTTTTTTAGTAAAGCATCATCATCCTTCATTATGGTTGTTTTTGTGAGTAATTTGACCCCCACCGAGTGTCTTCTGAAAAACCTAACTCGATCTTTATTTTGATCTCAACCACACACCTGTAAAGTTCTGTCAATGCATCTCACAGCGTTGCTATGCATCGTGCAGCGTTGCTATGCAACCACGGTGACGATACCCGTCCATAGACGTGTAAACACCTGGCAAAGTGCCTCACACCCTCCTCTGTGGTAGCTCCCGACACTTAATTAATTAGTAATTAATAACTTCATTAATCGTCTTTCAAAGGAATCCTAGCGTGATGAAATCATAGAGATCAAGATGTCATGACACAGAATTGCGTCGTATAAATTGATACTAGCAACCACAAACTCGAATTTCTCAGAAAATCGGATCAAACTTCTCCGTTAAATCAAACCGTTGTCTTAATCAGATTATTCTGTATTTGTGTGAATGCATTGAAACACAGTCAGTACAAAGCTGGAAATATTCATTAATGTTTTTACTCCATAATTTCACTTGAAACTGTTCATCCATGAAGTTTTTGATTAAATGAGAAACTACACCGTACTTTTCATTCATCAAGTACTTTATTCACACAGGAGTTGACAAAAATAGGCTTTACCACCTGGTTATTTCATATTCTAGACTATTTATTTACTTAACTACCAGAGTTGTGATACACATCATAATCGAGATATGAGATATATCTATATTGTGATTCAAGATTTTGGACATATCGCCCAAGAACAAAAACATTGAACAGATTCTTGTTCTCGCTGTCGCTTGAGTTTGATTTATTTTTCCCGATGTTTGGTTTGTCCTCTCTTTCAGATCTCCAGAAAAGACTTCGATGGCTTCAAGAACCTCTTCCACAGATTCCTGCAGGTCAAAGGTCCCGCAGTCGACTGGGCCAAGATCAACCGGCCGCCGGAGGACTCGGTAAGCAGCAGATACCACGAGTCCCACTGTTGACCAGAGGCCAGGGTCTCGTGTTGCAATCCCCCGCGTGAGCCTAATCTGAGGTCAGTGTTCGTGCTGAGGCTCAGTTCAGACGTCAGAAGGACAAAAGCGTCACTTGACTGTGCAGAACGTCACACATCTAACTCGCCACCTAGACACAAGAACCTGACGCTGCATAATCCAGAGTCCTGTAGGTCCTGTGTTTACAGTGGCTGTG
>JACSYO010000378.1:5000-7500 GCA_016806645.1 Ophiodon elongatus | reverse complement strand
AACCCTCAAACCCTGAACCTCAAACCCTCAAACCCTAAACCCTCAAACCCTGAACCCTAAAACCCTCAAACCCTGAACCCTCAAACCCTGAACCTTAAACCCTCAAACCCTCAAACCCTGAACCCTCAAACCCTGAACCCTAAGCCCTCAAACCCTCAAACCCTAAACCCTCAAACCCTGAACCCTCAAACCCTGAACCCTAAGCCCTCAAACCCTAAACCCTCAAACCCTGAACCCTCAAACCCTGAACCTTAAACCCTCAAACCCTCAAACCCTGAACCCTCAAACCCTGAACCCTCAAACCCTCAAACCCTGAACCCTCAAACCCTGAACCTCAAACCCTCAAACCCTGAACCCTCAAACCCTGAACCTCAAACCCTCAAACCCTGAACCCTCAAACCCTCAAACCCTAAACCCTCAAACCCTGAACCTCAAACCCTCAAACCCTGAACCCTCAAACCCTGAACCCTCAAACCCTGAACCTCAAACCCTCAAACCCTGAACCTCAAACCCTGAACCCTCAGGCACTCACTGACGTCACCTGTTAAGTGGTTGAGTGTGAGAGGCCTGTGAGGGCTTGACATGGCGTGAATACTAATGGCACAGCACTTTGCTGCGACATGCCGTGTTACCATGACAACGTAAAAAAGAATTATTGTGTACAATTGTGGGGTATTCATTTTATACTTTTCACTCCCTTATTTGAACGTCTTCCAGACTCTTTTCCTCACGAGATGAGACGTCATTAAAATAATATATTTACTCGTTTTTATCAAAACAGCTTCAATAACAAAACGAAATGTTTGATCAATAAATTGTTTTAATATATATTAATATATGTATATATTAATATATATATATATATATTAATATATACATATATTAATAAATATATATATTAATATATATGCTAATCTCTGCTTGCATTCCTCTGATTTCATGTGTTTTCATGTTCCATCTTTAATCCTTAATGTTGTGTAAATGTAATTAATCGGGCTGAACACCCACCTGCCGTCCTCTTTGTTTACGGCTCCACGCTTCCATTGGTAACAGCGTGTTTAACGTCACATTGCTATGAATTGTGGGTAATTCCCTTGGCCAAAGTCGGCATCTAATGCTGACTTACGGTAAGGGTTCATAAGGGGCTCAAGATGTCTGCCAGAGACTCAAACACTCAACGACGTGACAATGGGACAGAACTAAACCCTCACGGGCTTCTCGGGAGCCTCAAAGTCCGTGAGGGTGGAGAATGAGAATGAGATTGAGTTTGGGCCTTCCTTACTTCCTTCCTTCCTTCCCTCCTTCCTTCCTCCTCTCCGCAGGGCGGCACGCTGATCCAGTACGAGGATCACCTGCGGCTGCTGGAGATCGCTCAGGTGCCGAAGGCGCACGTGGACGAGTTCAAGTCCGTCACCAAGTTCAAGATCTTCAACACCAACAACCTGTGGATCTCTCTGCCCGCCGTCAAGAGGCTGCAGGAGCAGAACGCCATGGACCTGGAGATCATCGTCAACCCCAAGGTGACGCACGCTCGTGAGACAATTCATTCATTCACAGCCGAGAGGCCTTCAGCAGAGTGGGTAACCCTTTATTCTACTCCATCAGTGCGCTCCCTTTAAAGAACCCACGGGCAAATTATGTGTAAGATGCAGTTTTTATTAATACACATCCAATTAATGATCTCCGATCAACAGCAGGTCAGCTGGACATTTAAATGTTACATTTAAATATATTAAATTTGTTAAATATGTTAGATTTAAATATGTTAAATATGTTAGATTTAAATGTTAAATATGTTACATTTAAATGTTAAATATGTTACATTTAAATGTTAAATATGTTACATTTAAATATGTTAAATATGTTAGATTTAAATGTTAAATATGTTACATTTAAATGTTAAATATGTTACATTTAAATGTTAAATATGTTACATTTAAATATGTTAAATATGTTAGATTTAAATATGTTACATTTAAATGTTAAATATGTTACATTTAAATGTTAAATATGTTAAATATGTTTACATTTAAATATGTTACATTTGTTAAATATGTTACATTTGTTAAATATGTTACATTTGTTAAATATGTTAAATATGTTACATTTAAATATGTTACATTTAAATAGATACAAAAACAAAAGGCTTTTATAGAAAGGCAAAAGGCATATAGTGGAGTGTTAAGCTTAATAAAGAAAGCTCTGCTATTTTGAGGTTGAGGAAGGTTTTTGAATATTGAGTTTTTGTACAATTTAACATTTTTATGTTCTCAATCCATCATCTGACAGTCAAGAGCATTTTTCTTCCACCAAAGAGATGATTTTGGGAGTTGCTGCTTTTCCCTTCAAACGATAGTTTGGATTATTTTGAATATACTTAAACTAATATTTATTTTTGAGGTGGGCCTTTCTTGCTGTAGCTAATACACTGAATATTGATAAACACCTCATACAACCCCACTTCAAAAAGTCTAAACTATCCCTTTAATGTGGGATTTAT
>JACSYO010000378.1:0-2500 GCA_016806645.1 Ophiodon elongatus | reverse complement strand
TTATTCCCACTTTTCCTGGATGATTTTGCAGATAGGAGTATTTGCACTTTGGCCATCGAAATACACATTTATTTAAAAAATACCAAAACTAACTTAAAGAAATAAGAGCAGCCAGCTTAGGTTGTCACATGAATGTACTTTAAGAACTACAATGTTTTACCCACTTTTACAAAAAGTAAAAGGATTTGAATACTTCTCGCTGCTGACCTTTTACCAAATGACGTCGCTGCGTTTAGATAATCAAACTTTTTTTTTTTTTTTTACCTTCGCCAGGGAACCGTCATCATCATCGCCAATCACGGAGACCGGATCGATATTCCCGCCGGAGCGATGCTGGAGAACAAGATCGTCTCAGGAAACCTGCGGATCCTCGACCACTGAGGCATTCTGGGAAAACCCCCACAAAAAAACAGCAGCCCACAAAAACAAGAACAAGCCATTTTGCACCTTGAAGACACTTAAAGAGATTCTTCTCGTCTCTGATGAACACTATCGGTTTCCTTTTGTCCGTTTTCAATGTATCGCTCACCCGGAAAGGGTCGAAGGTCAACCTCCTCCTCAGACACGAGGAGACTTGTTACTGCGAAGTCTGAGCCCACTGTGGTCGTCTGACGCACGACTTTTTTAAAAGGATTTCAAATTAGAAGTTTCGGGACTTTTAATTAGTTTTAAAGGTTTTTAAAATGGAGCTCGGCTGGATTTCTCCTTCTAGATGGTTGAAAATGTTTGGTTTCTAAAATAAAAGACATGTAGATATGATGCTTTTTCCTGCTGAATGACTACAGACACACAAATACATATATTACACATAATCCCCGAGAAGGAGGTCATGTTTTCTTACTGACATTCTTACTGAGCTGTTGCTCGGCTTCCTGTTTCACAATAACGCAGCCTTCAACAAAGAGGAATTAACGTGCAACGTGTTGCTTTAGCGAAGCTCCTCTTTAAACTTCACAACAGAAACAGAAGGTTTCACTATTATAATATCAGTTTAAACCTCTTCAGGAGTCCCAGAGGGGGAAAAAGACTTTACTCAATGTTTAGAGCCCAGCTGCATCGTTGGGGGTCTCAGGATCGCCTCCCTGCTGTTCGCAGATGATGTGGTCCTGTTGGCCTCTTCGGACCGTGACCTCCAGCATTCACTGGGGCAATTTGCAGCCGAGTGTGACGCGGCGGGTGTGAGGGTAAGCACCTCCAAATCTGAGGCCATGGTGCTCTGCCGGAAACCGGTGGATTGCTCCCTCCAGGTGGGGACGCAGTGCCTACCTCAAGCGAAGTAGTTCAAATATCTCGGGGTCTTGTTCACGAGTGAAGTTAAGATGGAGCGGGAGATCGACCGGCGGATCGGTGCGGCTGCAGCAGTAAAACAGGCGCTGCACCGGACCGTCTTGGTGAAGAGGGAGCTGAGCCGGAAGGCAAAGCTCTCAATTTACCGGGCGGTCTACGTTCCGACCCTCACCTATGGTCACGAACTCTGGGTCGTGATCGAAAGAACGAGGTCTCAGATACAAGCGGCCGAAATGAGTTTTCTCCGTAGGGTGGCCGGGCTCAGCCTTAGAGATAGGGTAAGGAGCTCGGACATCAGGAGGGAACTTGGAGTTGAGGCGCTACTCCTTCGTATCGAAAGGAGTCAGCTGAGGTGGTTCGGGCATCTAATCAGGATGCCTCCTGGACGCCTCCCGTTAGAGGTTTTTCAGGCACGCCCAACTGGTAGGAGGCCCCGGGGAAGACCCAGGACACGCTGGAGGGATTATATCTCCCAGCTGGCCTGGGAACGCCTCGGGATCCCCCAGAACGAGCTGGAAAATGTTGCAGGTGAGAAGGAAGCCTGGGTCGGCCTGCTGTCACCACGACCCGACCCCGGATAAGCGGATGAGAATGGATGGATGGATGGATGGAGTTCCAATCTCCCCAATAATGATATTTAGAGATGTATATGAGGTCAGTTCAGCAAGCCGTACAAAGGTTTGGTGGGGCATAAACATTCAAAATAACAACATTTTCTCCAGATAGATTGGATTAATACTTGGATTAATACATTATTAATGATTAATACACATTTTTTATTTTCCTAAAGAGCGTCGTCCTCTTTAAAATGACAAAACAAAACATTTCATCACTTTTTTAAAAAAGTGTTTGCATGTCGAGAACGAACAGAAAGACGACCGATAACAAAAAAACAAACAATAAATACTTTGTGAAGCATCCGAGCGGAGAGAAGATTCCTGTTTCTGGAACTTTCCACGACTGATGAAGGAACCATGAAGAAGGTTGGTACAAACATGTCAGACGGTGTAAACCTGGTACGTGATGCTGTCGGGACGTGTGCTACACCACCCTGAAGGAAGGAGCGCATTCACGTTAACACCCGGTCCACTTAGTGAGTACACACCTGATGACGGTGGAGTGGGGACGGGCTCTTGTATTTCTCTGGCCGTTATGATCCAGATACTCTTCATACCCCAAAACGGGTAATATAAGTAAAAAACAAAACACTACT
>JACSYO010000377.1:552500-618206 GCA_016806645.1 Ophiodon elongatus | reverse complement strand
CTCTCATATACTGTAGTATTTATCCATTCATAATATACACTGAAATGGTCCAAAATATTGTAAAAAAATATTCACTCCGACAATTGCCGAACGTACACTATAGTACAGAAGACCAATAAGAATATGATTCATAAAAACGAGCACATGAGTTCCTGTTAATGCTGACAGAGAACGTTACACACACAACAACAAACAAACATCACGTTACATACGTAACCTTAATGTACTGACGTCACGTCGCTAACACACACCGAGTTAAAACTAATGCTAAACAACACAACTAAAGTACACTACAGAAACAGTTTACCCACAAATACAACTGAGAACCGTTCATTAAGGACTTGAAACATGAGCCGAACTTACGTTTGACTGTCTGACTGTTTGACTGTTTTACTGTCTGACTGTTTGTCCGGAGAGAGAGCCGTTAAAAGACGCAGATTGTTTACTGTATTCTGCTGCTGCTGGACGTGTCACTCAAAGGGGAAAACGGGGTCTCTCACCTTGTTTCCAAGGGGCGAAACAGCGCCACCAAAATCTCACTAGTGGCCAAAGATATATGACACGTGTTACGATAAGAACTACCATAGGAAATTATTACATTAGATTAGATATTCCTTTATTAGTCCCACAAGGGGAAATTTACAGGATCACAGCAGCAGAAGTAAAGTGCAGAAGGTAAAGTGCAAACAAGATACATAGTGAAAGAAACAAGAAACAAGATCCACACGTGTTTTATAAATAAGCAAATATGCATCAAAACAGTAGTAAAAAGACAGTACAGAATCCACAATAACTGAAATGAAAGAATTATATACAGACGGAACAACTGTTATTAAACAGGGTAATTATCATAATTATATTGCACAGGTTTTTAAGTGTTTACGTGGTATTTTTGTGGTCGACTAGAGCTCAGCTGGTTGGGCTTTTACCAAATGAATGGTAAAAGTTAAGGACGTTAAGTCTTACAAGGACGGAGGAGTTTTTCCTGACAGACGCCTCACTGTCTCATGAGCTGCACACAACCAGCAGCAGGAGTTGAGTTTGGAGACTTGATCCACTTTGTCAAAGTAGATTTACTTTGCTCAGTTTGCTGCAGCAGTTGAGAAATCGCTCTTTTTCGCTCCTCTGCAGCTTCATACTTCTGTCTTTCAACATTACATTTGTTGATGTTTCATAACTTCTCGCCACATATCGAGCACACAGGTAAGCCAGCATCGTTGGCAGTGAAAGCAATATTTAAAAAAAAAATGTTTTCAGTGACACCTCAAATTCCAAGATAAGAAGTGTTCCCTTTGAAAGATTGTCCACTGTAAGCAAAATTATTTTATTTTTTGTCAAAGCCTCAGGGAGCCAAATAGAGACATGACCAAAGCCTGAGGAGACAATAAATATGTTATAACTAAAAATCCTCAAATGTTTTTAAACATGAAGCAGGTTTTAACGGAGGCTCTGTTTGTAAATGAGGAAACAAAGTTCACATTCACAGCGCTGCTCCTCTTCCTGTAATGAACCACAGCTTGATAACTCCTCCTCTTCCTCCTGCTCTCAAACACAGACAGCTGCACTCTGTCCACAGACTTCTGTTGAGAAATATCATCCTTGCTACAAAGAATGTATCGCTCGAGACGCACAACAAAGAGGACGAGCCCCACTGAGGAATCCGCTATTAAACAAAGCCGAATGGCGGTTCGAAGTTTAAGTAAAACAGTATTTACCTTAAAATGAAAACAATTACACATTAAATACATGATATAAAATTTAAAAAAATGTCCCATGGAACAGGATCACGCCGCAGGACCTCGTCTCCCTCGTCCTGCCGCGTTACCCCAATGACTTCCGGTTCGCGCCGACGTGTGCTCCAGAAGTCCAGTCATATCCATCTGCCCGTCCTTTTATATTCCTAATATCTCGTTTGTCTCCGCGTTGCGGCGGGGTCCTTCCACCGTACCGTGTCGTCGCCGTTTTAGTACGTCCTCCTGATGCCCGTTCCGCTTCAGGTTTCAAAGGATCTCCCCGATCGCGCAATACATTGTATCTAACTGCCGCGTCATAATTTACACACGGTAACCATAATACGATTTAAGCATACGGTAGTTTTAACACATGGTAATTATGAAATAGTCTGAACATACTGATTATGAAATAGTTACAAAATACCAATTATGAAAAAGTTACAAAATATGAATTATGAAAAAGTTACAAAATAAAGCATGAGACAGTTGCTTTAGGAGCTTTCTTCATTTAGCCTTAACACTACTAGAATCACAACATGTGTTGACAAGAAACAGAATTTAGAAATGTTGCGTCATTATGATCCTTGAAATCAATGAACTGAAGATCACAACATTTACAGGTCAAAGGGCAGTAAAAACACAGCAACAATATTCATACATTGTAGCTACAGCCACAGATGGGAGCGGATGGAATCACAGAGACACAGACATTTGGAGTATTGGGTCATTTATTGAAAACCAAAACTAAAGTACAAAAGAAATAAAACGGAGCAACTTCATTTCACTTTCATCTACGTAACAGTGATTCAGAGCATCGCTGTTCAATTTCTACAAAACCAAGAAGGAAAACATCCCTTGTCCCAAAATACTAGCAGGAAATATGTTCAAGAAGATTTCTATCAGCTGAGAAGCTTCAAACATCTCACAACTCTTTTAAAATCTCAGCTGGAATTTAAACATCATGAGGTTTTAAAATCAATCAAAAGATGTTATGAAACAAAAAAAACATACTCTTGATTATTTCAGAAAAAACGCAGCAGCATAAAGTATTCTTTACTTTGGCCTGGTGCTAGAAAAAAGGAAATATACAAGCAAACTATTCACACAACTGTACAATAAATGTCTCTCACCCTGCTGAGAGTGGAGGGGGACTGGAGCCAATCCCAGTTGACACTGGGAGAGAGCTTGTAGTATATTTTGCTCTGTAATGCATGAAGATAACATATGTGAAGGGGCCTGTGACTTTGGAATGTCGGATCCATTGATGTTTGTTGCACATGGAGTCCAGTTTCTCACCAGCAGTGACCCAGATAGACAACCATTACACGGACACCACGGAGATTTAGGGTGTCCCGTTGACGTAACGGTGACTTGATTTCTTGATCCAGTGCAATATTTATCCATAAACCCGAAGAGACAAAAATAAATACAATACATAAAATACATGTTTAAATAAAAAACAAAGCCACTTATTTAGAGTATAATTTAGTACTCTAATATCCATAATTTATTAATTTAAGTATTCACTTTTTCGAAGTATTCAACCATTGTGCTTGTGAAATAATACTTGCTTATTTTAATTTGGTTCGACACCCTTTTGATAAATTGGTGTCACTGTGTTTCTCAAGGTGAATATTTGAGTTCTGAATATGAGACTTTATCTGAGCTGCTGATGAAGCAGCTCACTGTGTGCAGGGCGCTGAGGTCACCACTTAGGCTCAGGGTTCAGTTTCTCAGAGGACTCAGAGCTGTTGTAAGGAGTCGGAGGGCATTTGGCTGAAATAAAAAACAAAGACAACATTTTAGTTCTCCAGAGTCAAAATGTCTGAATGTCTTCTAACACCTTCCTCCCAGTGGATATGATCCCCTCTCCTCTCCTAGTCTCTCACTCTGATGACTAAATCTAAACCAGCCACCTTAACGTGTCAGTTGATTGTCTAAAAGTAAACCGGCATTAAATATAATTTATGAAGAATACAAGCGAATATGATGAAATAACATACAAATAATGATGAATGTTTCACTAAAATATGAATTTGGCTCTTCTAGTCATGTCATCATGACATTACCGCTGACTGTTGAAGTTTGCTTCACTGTCACATTCTGGATAAAAGCATCAACTCAAAGCCTAAAGTTCAGATACTAATCAAATACTAACGTCTCTGTTTGGGTCTCTCACCTTTCCTCTTTTTGTAAGCCATGACTCCAACCACAGCGAGAGCAAGAACAGCCACTACAGCGAGGATGATGATGATGGCCATGTAAGAAGACTTCTCTGTTGAGCAGAAAACAACAATAAAATAGTCACAACCTGAACAGGTGAAGCAGGTTAGAAGAGAAGAAGATCCATTTATCAAGCAGACCACAATCCTGAATACACACACCACATGTGGGTCATGGTCTTTATCTGGTCTGTACATGATGACTGTATCTACGCTTGTTGATCGTGTCCAGCTGTGTTGTCTCTGTTTAGCTGTATTTTGTTTTTTGACACGACAAGAACTTCTGGCAAACACATTCAAACTCCTTTCTGACTGTCAGCACACTTTGAATGAACTTTATTCGGCCTGATTCACTGACAGACACGTACATTCATCCAGGTATTTAATCATTCTGTCTCCTCATCTTCTAAAAGTGGTCATAATTCTGGCTCCATAGGCTCTTGCATTGGTTTGATACTGATCTAGGCATTTAAATTATAGACTACATATAAAAACTAGATGAAGGAAACTGAAAACAAAAGAAGGGAAACTAAACTTTCCATCCCCATAAAAATACACAAACTGTTCCAGTAAACTAAATGTGTGCTTCCCACCTTCATCCCTCCTGATCTCAGGCTCACCTTCGTTGGTCCTGATCACAGCTCTGTCCAGTCTGGTGACGATGTCCTCCTCCACACCAGACAGCTGAAACACACAGTCGTACTTCCCCCAGTCTTCAGCTGGGACGGATGAAAGTTTCAGGTCAACGCTCATCTGGAAGGATCCATCGTGGTTGGGGAGGATCTCTCCGAGGTCCACGTCCTCATGGAGCTCCTCTCCATCTTTCCTCCAGAACAGTGTGGCTCTGTCCGGGTAGAAACCTGTAGCGTGGCAGCAGACTGGAGAGGAGGAAGTCTTCTGGAGGAGAGACACTGAGGGAAGCTCTAGAGAGAGAGAGAGAGAGAGAGAGAGAGAGAGAGAGAGAGAGAGAGAGAGAGCGTGAGGGTGGACATGTGGTGAAGGAGAGAAGGAGGCAGAGGGAGGAAGAGAGGGGAGGGAGGAGACATGTGAGAGACCCAGTAGCTCTCTGGATGTGGGGGACATGTGCTGTCATGTGACTGTTGGTCAGAAACAAGAGAAGGTTTATGAGCATCGTGTCCATGAAACAACATCAGGTCATGTGATCCTACCTGTTCTCATCAGAGAGCTCCTCCCGTAGTTCACATACTTCTTCAGATACTCAGGACAAATATGAGTTAAGTAGTTCTTCATCTGTGCTGTCAGATCTTTGTCATTATCCCACTTGTCTTTGGTGATGTCAGCCTGTTGTCTGGGAGCGATCCATGTCTCTGTCTTCAGGTCAAATGATAAGAAGTCTTCTCCATCAAAACCACGCTGATCATAACCTTTGACCTCATTAGTCTGATCATCCCATTCACAGCCACACATCCTCTGGTAAATGTGGACACCTGAGAGAGAGAGAGAGAGAGAGAGAGAGAGAGAGAGAGAAAAGAGAGAGAGGAGAGAGAGAGAGAGGAGAGAGAGAGAGAGAGAGGAGAGAGAGAGAGAGAGAGAGAGGAGAGAGAGAGAGAGAGAGAGAGGAGAGAGAGGAGAGAGAGAGAGAGGAGAGAGAGAGAGAGAGAGGAGAGAGAGACAGAGAGAGAGAGGAGAGAGAGGAGAGAGAGACAGAAAGAGAGAGAGAGAGAGAGAAACACATTCTCTCAGTTAGAAACCAGAACTAGAGAATGTTTGACATATTTATTGATAAAACCTTTAATTAAATACTGAAGCAGAAATGCACTGTGGTCACATGAAGGTAATCTGATCTGATCTGTAGTTCTAATATATATTTATGGATAAAACTGATGATTATTACTGAATTAATAAATTGTTTATCTGTAAAATGTAAAAAAAATAGAGAAAGATGCCCGTCAGGTTCTGAGAGGATGAGGTGAAGTCTTCTTCTTTAGTCTGAACAACACTGAACAATATTTAATATGAAATGGAGAAAAAAAACAGAGAAAAGAAGAACATTCTCATATTTGAGAAACTAGAAATAGAAAATGTTTGAATTGTTTCTGAAATTAAAGACTTAAATTATTATCTGATTATAAACAAATGTAGTCAATAAAATATCAGATAAATGAATAGTTTCATCACCGCATAAGTTTACCATCTGTAGTTATTTAGTTAGTTATGTATATATACTGTATATATATGTAATATTATGGGATGGCCACGTGTGTAAAGGGAAGCCTGTGGTCTGAATGACACGTGGACCATGTGGTCCTGTCAGCCTATTAAAACATGCTCCTCCTCTCATATGAGGACCCAGCAGAAGCAGCCTGCGTCCCGTTTACGGTCCTGCTCCGTACTTTGAGAAACCAGCAGTAATGTTCCTCTAGCAGCTGAGTGTCCTAAAGCCTCTGAGATGAACTGGTTCCTGCAGCAGAGTTCTCATGGACCAACTCACTGTGGACACTTCAGTAGAGTTCTGATCTGATCCAGTGGAGATAAAGGGTTAATGCTCTCTGCTGCTTATTATGGGATGGACAGAAACACTATCAGTGGAGGACAGCAGCACCCAGTCGTCTCAGGGTAAGTACTGGTTCTGTTTATCTCTCTCTCTCTGTGTGTGTGTGTGTGTGTGTGTGTGTGTGTGTGTGTGTGTGTGTGTGTGTGTGTGTGTGTGTGTGTGTGTGTGTGTGAGAGAGTGAGAGAGAGAGAGAGATAATGTGTGTGTGTGTGTGTGTCTCTGTGTGTGTGTGAGTGTGAGTGGGAGAGAGTGAGAGATAGTGTGTGTGTGTGTGTGTGTGTGTGTGTGTGTGTGTGTGTGTGTGTGTGTGTGTGTGTGTGTGATATCTGTTTACTAAAATAATACAGGATGACAATATAAACAAAATGTGTGAAACATAAACAAACCTCCAGTTTGGTTGAAGCGCTGCTTTAGAGTTTCCATGTCGACTTTGAAGATCTGCTGGTTGTTTAAAGAGATGTCAGTCTCACTCTTCCAGTACTGAGGATCATCTTCTGTGATTCTGCTCATCCAGTCCTGTTTGGGTTCTGCTCTCCTGGTGTTACTGTCATAGTGAGTTATCTGAAGTTCATCAACCATCCCAACAGACACAAACTCTGGGAAGTTTGGGAATCCAGAGGATCCAGTGTGGAAATGCTTCAGAGAGTGAGTCACTGGAACAGAAAGATAAAATAAGATAAGATAAAATAAGATAAGATAAGATAAGATAAAATAAGATAATCCTTTATTAGTCCCGTAGTGGAGAAACGTACAGGCTTTACAGCAGCAGAGGGTGAAGTGCAAACAAGAGACATAGTAAAAAGAAACAAGATCAAAACAAGTATTTATGAACAAGCAAATAATCAATAAAAAACAATAAAGAATCCACAATAACTGAAATATTTTCCACTTTAATAAATCTGTGAACAAAGTTGTTTTCCTGCACACAGAATCAAAAAGAACTGCAGCACATCTGAGACATCCTCACAACATCTGCTGTGTCAGAATCCTCCACTGTCCTCTGCGTCTGAATGCATGTTCCTCATGTTTATGACTTTAATAATTCTGCACCGCTCACAAAACTCTTTTGCAAATCTGTCTGAGAATAAATCTATTTCCTGTTAATCCATCAAATACTTCAACAGTACTGCCAGACGGAGGCGGGCCTTCTGAGGCCGATACGGACTTGAAGACAGTTGAAATATGAAATGTATCAGCTGATGGTGTTTTTGACATGAATACATAACATAAACACACTTGATACAGATTCATTAGTTGTTGTTTTTTGTGACTAAGATAGAAACTAAGTGGAACATTTCACAGTTTCAAAGTGAACTGCTGCTCTCAGGTGGACAAACTATGTCATGACGACTGTTTATGAACGAGCTCAAACTTAGTCTGACATTTCTTCACTTCTATTTCCTGTTACTCTTCAGCCAATATGTATATCCACCAATATATATTTATATATATGTATATGTATATCTATATCTCTATATCTAGATATAAATGGGAGTCTGGACTCCCACGTCCAAACTCCAAAAGTTCACAAGTCCGTACTTGGCGTACTTGGTATTGAGAAACGGCCTCAATGTAGGAAGAAGACTCAGTGTAGCACGCAGCGTCTCTTCTCGACTCAAACTACTTGTAAACAAAGTGTTCGCTCACCTGCCGCCGCGCCGTGAAGGCTGAGCATCAGGAGACTCAGAGTCCACGTCTCCATCGGGACGGGTCAAGGCTCAAGTTCTGGTTCTTCTTATTCTTCAGGAGGAGAAGCGACGCGGTCCTTTCAGCTCCGGGATCAGGACTGAAGTGAGGGAGGGAGGAGGCGGAACCTCCATCTGAGCCAATGGGGATTTAAGCTGAGCGTGTACGTCACTTAAAACTAGGTAGAAGTGACCCACTCAGGTTGTAAGAGAAAGTGAAAGTAAAGTTGTGACGATGTTCAATTCTATTCAATTCATTTTATTTCTTTATAGCCCAAAAATCACAAATTACAACTTCTCCTCAGAGGCTTTACAATCTGTACACATACGACATCCAAACACAAACATCAGGTGAGGTCATCTCTGTCCGACAGGCCGAGTGCTGCTGAACCGACTCAGAGCTGTGGACGCTGGAAACTGCTGGAAGGAGAGAAATGTAACACCTCTGTTGATGTTTGATCACCTGATGCTGCTTTTCATTTTGACAACGTTTACACTCAGCCCTCATCACTTATTGTTGATGAAGCACTTTATAAAAGGTTATGGCTTTAATGTAATTAAAAATACTCATCCTTTGTTCTCACTGCTTTATTGAGACAGTATTATTTATGATTATTAAAGCATTATTTATGAATATTATAGTATTATTTATTATTATTACAGTTTTATTTATGACTATTACAGTATTGTTTATTATTATTACAGTTTTATATATGACTAATACATTAATATTCATGACTATTACAGTATTATTCATGACTATTACATTATTGTTTATTATTACAATATTATTTATGATTATTACAGTAGTGTTCATGACAATTACAGTAACGTGCACTACTATTATAGTAATATTCATGACTATTACAGTATTGTTTATGATTATTATAGTAATATTTAGTTTATTACAATATTAATCATGATAATTACAGTACAATAAAAAATACTACAATAATAATGATGATCAATACTTGAGTTTATGTCTCCTTATCAATACCTGAGTTTATGTCTCCTGATCAATACATGAGGTTATCTCTGTGCTTACCTTCACAGAGAAGTCAGCAGTGTGACAGCGCCCCCTGTGGCTGATTCATGTATCTGCCTTTGAACACCTCATGAGAAACCACGTGAGGACGTCACATGACTTTCTGCTGGCGTCACTTTGTCAACAGGTGATGATGATCGACGGCGCTGATCACCTGTATTGATCAGATGAACACACACACACACACACACACACACACACACCCTGCTGCTCGGAGGACACCATCCCCTCACAAGGTGGGCACACACACACACACACACACCTACACACACACACACTCACAAGGTGGGTACACACACACTTGTACATCTACACACACTCACAAGGTACACACACCTACCTACCTACACACACACACACACACACACCTACACACACACACCTACCTACACACACACCTACCTACCTACACACACTTTTACTCTTATGAAGGTACACACACACAAAAACACCTACCTACCTCCACACACACAACCACACACACACACACACACACACACACACACACACACACACACACACACACACACACACACACACACACACACACACCTACCAACACACACTTTTAGTCTTGTGAAGGTACACCGAGCGGTGGGTTAAATGAGATATAAGAGTACGACTGATTTTATTTATCACATACTATACACACTATACACATACTATAGAATAATTGTTTTTCAACATACTTCACTATGTTTACTTTGCCTTTTTTAAGCTTTTATTTATTTTATACTACTATTATATCAATATACTACACTGTGACTCCTTTTGGGGATTTTTTGGACACACTTTTTTAATGGCAAAATATACTGACTTTTTATGACATATTTGTTTTTATGACATATTTATTTTTATTACTTTTCATGAAAGTCTATACTGTGACTTTCTATGACTTCACTTTTTTCCTTGTATGACGAGCTATACTATGACTTTGTTGCAGGCAATAGTTTGACTCTATTTTGCCTTTTTTCCAACATACATCACTTCAACATAACAATAATTTATTGATGCAGACTTTAGCACATAACCTCTTTGGACAAATATACACTATAAAAACAAGCTGCGTGATGTAACAATAAAGTCGCAATAAAGTCGTGATAAAGTCACGATAAAGTGGCGTGAAAGTCATGTTAAAGTCGTGATAAAGTCGTGTTAAAGTCATGATAAAGTCGTGTTAAAGTCATGATAAAGTCGTGTTAAAGTCGTGATAAAGTCGCGATAAAGTCATGTTAAAGTCGTGATAAAGTCGTGATAAAGTCATGTTAAAGTCATGATATAGTCGTGATAAAGTCGTGATAAAGTCATGTTAAAGTCATGATATAGTCATGATAAAGTCGTGATAAAGTCGCGTGAAAGTCATGATAAAGTCGTTTTAAAGTCATGATGAAGTCAAAATTCGCGCTGCGTTTGGTGTGAACGCACCTTCATGAGCTGCACACAACCAGCAGCAGGAGTTGAGTTTGGAGACTTGATCCATTTTGTCAAAGTAGATTTACTTTGCTCAGTTTGCTGCAGCAGTTCAGAAATCGCTCTTTTTCGCTCCTCTGCAGCTTCATACTTCTGTCTTTCAACATTATATTTGTTGTTGTTTCATAACTTCTCGCCACATATCGAGCATAGAGGTAAGCCAGCATCGTTGGCAGTGAAAGCAATAGTTAAAACAAAAATTTTTTCAGTGACACCTCAAATTCCAAGATGAGAGGTGTTCCCTTTGAAAGAATATTTATTTTAATTTTTTTATTTTTTGTCAAAGTCTCAGGGAGCCCAATAAGGACATGACCAAAGCCTGAGGAGACAATAAATATGTTATAACTAAAAATCCTCAAATGTTTTTAAACATGGAGCAGGTCTTAACCTGTTAGATGAGGAAACGAAGTTCAAATTCACAGCGCTGCTCCTCTTCCTGTAATGAACCACAGCTAGATAACCCCTCCTCTTCCTCCTGCTATCAAACACAGACAGCTGCACTCTGTCCACAGACTTCCTGGTTCCCTCCCCTTTATATCTACAGTTTTAAAGATGGGTGTAACCAACATGGTGGTGAAGCGATAAAGCTGACAGGCCCCATTCACTGAACCAAGACATGTTATTCAGATTAGATGTCAAAGCAGAGTGACACTTCTAAGGAAGTGAAACTCAGACAGTCGTTGCTACTGAGAGGTGAAATGGAGCAGAAAGGAGTTCAGCTGGATTGGGAAACCTTCTCTTGTTCCATCTGTCTGGATCTACTGAAGGATCCGGTGGCTATTCCCTGTGGACACAGCTACTGCATGAACTGTATTAAAAGCTTCTGGGACAAAGAGGATGTGAAGAAACTCCACAGCTGTCCTCAGTGTAGGCAGACCTTCACTCCGAGGCCTGTCAACCACAGTTAAACATTTTTTTTTTACTTCTTTAAAGTTTTTTTTCACATCATTGTAACAAAAAAAACTATCAATTGTACCATGATGATTGCACCAGATGAGGAAACAAAGTTCAAATTCACAGCGCTGCTCCTCTTCCTGTAATGAACCACAGCTAGATAACCCCTCCCTCTTCCTCCTGCTATCAAACACAGACAGCTGCACTCTGTCCACAGACTTCCTGGTTCCCTCCCCTTCATATTTACAGTTTTAAAGATGGGTGTAACCAACATGGTGGTGAAGCGATAAAGCTGACAGGCCCCATTCACTGAACCAACACATGTTATTCAGATTAGATGTCAAAGCAGAGTGACACTTCTAAGGAAGTGAAACTCAGACAGTCGTTGCTACTGAGAGGTGAAATGGAGCAGAAAGGAGTTCAGCTGGATCGGGAAACCTTCTCTTGTTCCATCTGTCTGGATCTACTGAAGGATCCGGTGACTACTCCCTGTGGACACAGCTACTGCATGAACTGTATTAAAAGCTTCTGGGACAAAGAGGATGTGAAGAAACTCCACAGCTGTCCTCAGTGTAGGCAGACCTTCACTCCGAGGCCTGTCATGATGACAAACACCATGTTGGCAGTTTTAGTGGAGGAGCTGAAGAAGGCTGGACTCCAAGCTGCTCCTGCTGATCACTGCTATGCTGGACCTGAAGATGTGGCCTGTGATGTCTGCAGTGGGAGGAGACTGAAAGCCATCAAGTCCTGTCTGGTCTGTCTGGTCTCTTATTGTGAGAGACACCTCCAGCCTCATTATGACTCGGATCCATTAAAGAAACACAAGCTGGTGGACCACTCCAAGAAGCTCCAGGAGAACATCTGCTCTCGTCACGACGAGGTGATGAAGATGTTCTGCCATACTGATCAGCAGTGTATCTGTTACCTCTGCTCTGTGGATGAACATAAAGGCCACGACACAGTCTCAGCTGCAGCAGAAAGGACCGAGAGGCAGAGAGAGCTGGAGGTGAGTCGACTAAACATCCAGCAGAGAATCCAGGACAGAAAGAAAGACGTGAAGCTGCTTCATCAGGAGGTGGAGGCCGTCAACCGCTCCGCAGACAAAGCGGTGAAGGACAGCGAGAAGATCTTCACTGAGCTGATCCATCTCATGGAGAACAGAAGCTCCGATGTGGAGCAGCAGGTCAGATCCCGGCAGAAAAGAGAAGTGAGTCGAGTCAAAGAGCTTCAGGAGAAGCTGGAGCAGGAGATTGCTGAACTGAAGAGGAAAGACGCTGAGCTGAAGCTGCTCTCGCACGCAGAGGATCACAACCAGTTTCTACACAACTACCCCTCACTGTCTCCACTCGGAGAATCTACAGAGTCGTCCCGCATCGATATCCGTACTCTGAGCTACTTTGAGGACGTGACGGCGGCTGTGTCAGAAGTCAGAGATAAACTACAGGACGTTCTGAGGGACAAGTGGACAAACGTGTCACTGGCAGTGACTGAAGTGGACGTTTTACTGTCACATTCTCAAGCAGAGCCCAAGACCAGAGCTGGATTCTTAAGATATTCAGGTGAAATCACTCTAGATCCAAACACAGCAAACACACAACTGTTATTATCTGAGGGGAACAGAAAAGCAACATTTATGAAGGAACAACAGTCTTATTCTAGTCACACAGACAGATTCACTGGTTGTTGGCAGGTCCTGAGTAGAGAGAGTCTGACTGGACGTTGTTACTGGGAGGTGGCGTGGAGAGGGAGAGTAGTTTATGTAGCAGTCTCATACAAGAATGTCAGCAGAACAGGGAGCAGTGATGAATGTGGGTTTGGATTCAATGACAAATCTTGGGCGTTACAATGTGACAAAAACAGTTTTACATTTTTGTACAACAATATCCAAACTCCCGTCTCTGGTCCTCAGTCCTCCAGAGTAGGAGTGTACCTGGATCACAGAGCAGGTATTCTGTCCTTCTACAGCGTCTCTGAAACCATGACTCTCCTCCACAGAGTCCAGACCACATTCACTCAGCCTCTCTATGCTGGACTTGGGTTTAATTTTTCATCTTCTGGAAACACTGCTGAGTTCTGTAAACTCAAATAGACAGAAGTGATTTCATGAACAGAGGGTTAAATTATGTGTTTTAATTCATAAACTCATTTTGTGTCCATCATTGTTGCTGAGAGCTGATTGTTCTTCACCTGTCAATCAAACATTGTGTGCGGTACTTTGACATCTTCTCGTTATTGTTCTGTAAATGTTTGAGTTTCTTTAGGTGGCGCTCCTTCCTGTGTCTGTTTAGTCATGGAGGCTCTCACTGCTCATGATGATCTTTGTTTACATTAACTAATATTTCTCTGCAGGAAAATGTAAACTTCTCTGAGCTCTAAATGTTTGATGAATATTGTTATTGATGTATTTGTATGTTGTTGTGTCTCTTCCTCTGCATGGGTCTTAAAGAGAGAAAGAACCAGAGCTTCTGTATTATAGATATTTTGTTCTCACCACGTTTTGTAAAGTATTCTATGTTTACATTTGCATTCATTCATTTATGAGACTAAATATTCTTGTTTTCCAAATCAACATACAAATAATGTACTATGTTGTATTATAAAATAAAGTAGCATGATCATAATCAATGAGGAAATCATTCATTCTTCTCTTTTACATAACTGAGATTCTGGTCAAACTAATTTAACAGACTTTACTGATGGGACGTGAACAAACTGAAGGTTTACATGATGAATAAAGTATTTCTTGTTTCAAGAATGAACAAAGTACTTTATTCTTGTCTTATTTGCAGGGTATCATACAAAGCTGATGGTGAGATATGAAACTAATATGAGAGTATAACTGAGGCAGTTTTCCTCCTGAAACAACACAAAGCACAGAGTTGATGTTTAGAGCAGGAGAACATTTGTCAGTCAGTCTCTGTCCTTTAAACTTTCCTCACGAAAACATCTTTGTCACAGAGAAATGAGCAGAGTTTTCTGTCGTGTGTCACTTCTTAACAACCAACATGTTGTTTGTGCATTTAGTCAATGAAGAGGATTTATTACAAAGACTTAAACATAACTGTAATAATAATGAATTAATTTGGTCAAGTTTGGGTGTGAAGAAGTTTTATTGAATCCTCCTCACACACACGAGACAACAGATACTGTGTAGTTGTGGACTTGAGCTCATTTCCTGTATTATCTTGATTTTCATGCAGATGAAAGTTCAGAATGAGGCTGTGATGTTGGTTCAGTGTTCATCTGTCACCTTGTCTCACTTCCTGTCTCCAGCGTATCATTTATCTGCTGTACATCTCAACATTTCATATCTCATAGCTCTCTCTCTCTCTTTTAGTGACTTCTCGCTTAATAAACCCTGAACCTAAATTAAATTATAACTCATTTGAAAGCTTGGTTCTTGGTCTTTCACACCCAACCTGGTAAAACAATACAGACAATTATATTTGTTTTAGTGTACCGGACCACAGGTCCGTATTCTGAATTTCTATCTGAAATTTCAACGTTCTTATCAAGTTTAGTCTTAAAACAGATAAAGTTATTACTGGAGGTGATTTTAATATTCGTGTGGATGTCGATAATGACAGCCGTAGTACTTCGTTTATCTCATTATTAGATTTGATCTGCTTCTGTCAGAGTGAACAGAAACCCACTCACTGCTTTAACCACACCCTCGACCTTGTTCTGCCATATGGCATTAAAATAGAACATTTAATAGACAAGAATATCAGCAGAAAAGGGGACTGGAATGAATGTGGATTTGGATGGAATGACAAATCTTGTGCATTAAGATATATCAATAACAGTTATATCTTTTCGTACAACAATGTCCAAACTCCCGTCTCTGGTTCTCAGTCCTCCAGAGTAGGAGTGTTCCTGGATCACAGAGCAGGTATTCTGTCCTTCTACAGCATCTCTAAAACCATGACTCTCCTCCACAGAGTCCAGACCACATTTACTCAGCCCCTCTATGTTGGGCTTACTCCTTTCAGTTTCTATTCCACTGCTGAGTTGTGTAAACTGAAATAGACAGAAGTCATTTGAGGGTTAAACTCTGTGTTTGAACTCTTGATCTCATTTAGTCTCCATGTTTGTTGCTGAGAGCTGATTGTTGTGGTGTTTCTTCACTGCACAGAGAACAGCTGTCAATCAAACATTGTGGGCGGTACTTTGACATCTTCTTGTTATTGTTCTGTAAATGTTTGAGTTCCTTTAGGTGGCGCTCCTTCCTGTGTCTGTTTAGTCATGGAGGCTCTCACTGCTCATGATGATCTTTGTTTACCTGAACTGACATTTCTCTGCATGAACATTTAAACTTCTCTGAGCTCCAAATGTCTGATGAATATTTGTATTAATGCTTTTATATTGTTATTTCTCTTCCACTGCATGTTTCTTAAGAGAGAAAGCACCAGACCTTCCTTTATCCTAGATATTTGTTCTCTTTGTGTGCATTTGTAAAGAAATCTTTACTTACATGTATTTGTTTGGCAGACCTATGAGCTATTATTAAACTTGAATTATCATAATCAAAATCAATGAGGAGATAAATCATCATTCTCTTTCATATAAATGAGATTCAGGTCAAACTGATTGATTGTGTGGATGAAGTGAATCTGTACATGAAATCACTGATCAAGAGTCATTTAACAGACTTTACTGATGGGATGTGAGAACAAACTGTTTACATGATGAATAAACAAAAATTAACAAAGTATTTTCTTGTTGTCTTCATTTCACAAAGTTTGTTTTTTCTACAAAAGATTCATTACACGGACTTAAAAACCTTTTAAATAGTAAGAATTAATTTGGTCAGGTTTAGGTCTGTGGAGGATTTGTTGAGTCCTGACACACATAAGACAACAGATATTGTGTAGTGGATTCTTTAAAATTATTACAATGTTCTTTAATCAGAATTCAAGAAGTCAGATAAACTTTAACCCACAGCCTCAAACCTCATATTCCCAAATATTTATAACCTGAGAGCTGATGAGAATACTGTTTGTAAAGTGGAAACTCTTCTCTACTATCTTTCCCATGTGCCCTGAATGCAGCATCAGTGTTACAAAGTGTGACTCCTGTGAACAAATTGACATAGTGTGAAATTACATAATTTAAATGTCTCTTTACTGATGTTGTTTAAAGCTGCCAAAGGCTCAGTGAAGTTTTTACATGTCTTCCTCTTGTGTTGTGCTTCAGGTGAAATGTGAAAACTGAAGCACAACACAAGAGGGCGCCATCATCCTGATAACCAGGATGTAGTGGAGGTTCAAGCACCTCAACTCACTTTGTCTACAGATTTAGTTATGAAAAAATGTTTAGGCCTCCGAAGGGCCACAAGATAAATCTGGATGGTCATGATATGATCAGAGAAAATTTCTGCTACACAGCTTTAAGTCATCTTTGCGGTTTTTAATGAAACATTGGATCCTTTTAACCTCAATCAGTTATTTAAATGAGAACGTCTGAGACGTTTAGAGGGTTAATCCGTCTTCGATGGAGCTGCTAACAACTCACGGACATCTGAAACATGATAACGAGCCCCGACTGCTTTCTTTTAAGAACCTAACCTAAAGGTTTGAAACTAGCGCTTTTTTCCTCAACAGTGTGTTTGTATTTGTTGTTTGAAATCAAAAGTAACTACGATGGTTAACAAAATACAATGTTGCCGTGAAGACGTAGTGGAGAAGAAGTAGCAGAAAACGACGATACTCAAGTTAAGTATGAGTACGTTCAAACTCTACTTAAGTGCAGTACTTTGAGCAAATAGTCTGGTTTGAGATGAGATCAGGCAGCAGCAGCAGGAGGCGATGACAAGTCCAACAGTTTCCAGCTTCCTTCAGAGAACTAACAGGAAGTCACAGAAACAGTGACTGTTAGATCCAAACTGTAGGGTACTTATAGTTTTCACTTCAAGTTCTAATACATTTGTATTTGTTTGTAAATATATATATATATATATACTGTGTGTATATATATATATACGTATATATATATATATATATATATATATACGTATATATATATATATATATGTCGACATGTGTATATCTGGCATTGTGTTATTGAGTTTTATACACTTAGTTCAGGAACAAGGACGACGCCCCGAACATTTCTTCTGCACAAGTATTTAAGCACAACTGACCCAGTGACTTCCTCTTCGACTCAGCTTCAACATCCTTCCCCACCCAACCCCTTCTCTTCCTATACTTCCTCTCTTTCTCTCTATCTCTCTCTCACTTGATGACAGGAACCACGAGGGACTCCGCAGCGTCAGAGCTTCCAAAGAGATGAGTCTCCGCTCCCCCAGTTCCCACCAACCACCGGACGTCAGCGGTCTATCATGGCAAAAACTGTTTAATATTTTTGTACAACAATATCCATACTCCCGTCTCTGGTCCTCAGTCCTCCAGAGTAGGAGTGTACCTGGATCACAGAGCAGGTATTCTGTCCTTCTACAGCGTCTCTGAAACCATGACTCTCCTCCAGAGTCCAGACCACATTCACTCAGCCTCTCTATGCTGGACTTCTTATTCATTCTTATGGAAACACTGCTGAGTTCTGTAAACTCAAATAGAAGTGATTTCAGGAACAGAGGGTTAAATTATTTTAATTCTTAAACTTATTTTGTGTCCATCATTGTTGCTCAGAGCTGATTGTTCTTCACCTGTCAATCAACTGAACTAATATTTCTCTGCAGGAAAATGTAAACGTTTCTGAGCTCTAAATGTTTGATGAATATTGTTATTGATGTATTTTTGTTGTGTCTCTTCCTCTGCATGGGTCTTAAAGAGAGAAAGAACCAGAGCTTCTTTATCATAGATATTTTATTTTCACCACTTTTTGTAAAGTATTCTCTTTACATTTGCGTTCATTAATTTGTCAGACTAAATGTTGTTTGAATCAACATACAAATGATGTATTAAGTTGTATTATAAAGTATCATAATCAATGAGGAAATCATTCATTCTTCTTTATATAAGTGGGATTCTGGTCAAACTACTTTAACAGACTTTACTGATGAGATGTGAACAAACAGGTTTACATGATGAATAAAGTATTTCTTGTTTCAAGAATGAACAAAGTACTTTCTTCTTGTCTTATTTGTAGGGTATCATACAAAGCTGATGGTGACAATGTGAAACTAATGAGTATAACTGAGGCAGTTTTCAAAAACAAAACAAATGGCCAAAATATAAAATACTGTTACTGGCAAATTAAATAACATTTTCTTTTTTAATACGACGGCACACAAAGATTTGGACGATGTTTTTTAATTTTTAAATTAATTTTGTGTCCATTGTTGCTGAGAGCAGATTTTTCTTCACCTGTCAATCAAACATTGTGGGCGGTACTTTGACATCTTCTCGTTTTTGTTCTGTAAATGTTTGAGTTTCTTTAGGTTGCGCTCCTTGTGTCTGTTTAGTCATGGAAGCTCTGATTTCATTTAAATCAGGAGATACTTGTATAGAGTTTAACAATAATTTATTACAATTGCATAACATTTGAATAGTGCAAAGTCTTTGGCGATTGAACTTCATCCTGAATTAGGATAAGCAAGGGGTAGTGATGCTGATATCTGCTCAGGCAGAATCCCCCAAAAGAGATTATTTTATAGGAATTAAATAAATCTATACCTTACCTACAGCCGCAGAGATTAGTTAGTCACCGGAAAACAAGAAATTGTGTCATCTTTGATGGGTCACCTTCAAGACCGGGACACTAGAGTGGGGCAATGACGGCCATTTTCTATATTTCTAGCGAACTTTAAGATTACGTTAAGCCAGGCAACGTAAAACCAGAGAACCACCTGGTGGTACAGGAAGTTCATTCCCCACTTTGCAGAGCGTTCACTGGTGTTGAACAACCTAACCAGAGCCTCAGCACCCAACAAAGTGCACTGGACCAAGGAGTGTGACCGAGCTTTCCTGCAGCTCAAACGCTCCATCTGCTCCCATTCCGTGCTGCACAGTCCTGACTTTGACAAGCCGTTCACCCTGCAAACAGATGCCTCAGGAGTGGGCCTTGGTGGGGTGCTTCTGCAGGAAGTGGACAGAGATATGAAGCCAGTTGTGTTCCTCAGTCGCAAGCTGAAAGACAGAGAGATGAGGTATTCTACGGTGGAAAAGGAGTGTTTGGCAACGAAGTGGGCCATTGACACGTTCAGATACGACCTCCTAAGACGACATTTCCACCTGGAGACTGATCATCGTGCCCTCCAGTGGTTACATCGGATGAAAGACGCCAACATGCGCATTGCTGGATGGTATCTGGCTCTGCAGCCATATAACTTTACAGTCCACTATAGATCAGGGGAGACAAATACTGTGGCTGACTGTTTGTCTCGAGTACATGAAGTTTGAGGTACCATGTCCTCGCAGGAGAGGGGGGAGGAAATGTAATGAAGACCCTCCATTACAAGCATTGGTAGCCAGCTTCAAGGAATGAGACACACAAAAGGCTTTATTTGAATATCTTTATGATTAGTTCTGGTAGGTTGTGGCCTCAAGTAATGTGTCCTTTCGTGTCGAGGCTTCGAAGCGTGTGTCGAGTAATCCAGGTAGATTTTTGTGAAGCGCGTATCGAGGCTTGTGTTGATGACGTATGTGGTGACGTTCGAAGCGATTAGAAATATAAGAGGCAGCGAAACGCAATGGATCCCCCCCTCACATTTTGTGACTTTATTACGCATTTGTTTGTAATATATTCAAGCTTCTTTTTTTTGCGATGGAAATTGTCTACAAAAAAAAGAAACCGCCTGAAGCCCAGCACTGTGTAAAAGTTGTTATTTTTAAATAAAAATGAATAAAATGTTGTTCCTAGCAACAAAAGCATCACAACAATCTCCGCAATTTGTTTCCACTTTCCTTTTGACCCCACCATTGTATCATAAGGACAGACACCATATTAATAAGTTCATAATTTATGTATTGGCATCACAAACATCATTCATTCATTTATTCAATTCAAAGCTTCACACACCAAAGCCATGGTGTCATTATCATCACTCTGCCTGTTTTACATTTATTGTCCACTTGATGGCGCAGTAGAGCAAATGACGCGCCATGAAGCTTCGGCCCATGAGTGAACCAATTGGATGGAAAGCTGCAAAGCTTCAGGAAGCTTCATCTCGCCATCACTAGCCTCAAGTATATTGGTTGAAGGCAAACCTGTGAGGACAAATGCATGATTAGTTTGGCTCTTTACTCGGATGATTGAGAGTATAAACTGTTTCTTGATGCAGCCAAATAAGATGTAACGTGTACTGTGTTCAAGTCACTTGCCCCACGGCCACTTGAATTAATTAAATCAGAAGTAAACAGAAGAGGAGTTTTACAAAATAACCAAATAAAAGTTAACACCACCAACGCAAAAGTGCAACAAAATAAGGGAATTAAATGTGGACTCCTAAATATCATTACATTGCATTATATATATAATTTACATTGTTGTGGCTGGATTTCTTCCATTTATTGCGTATTCTGCTCATTGAAGGCTAACTTCCTTAAAACCTAATTCTGTATAAACTATTTCCTATCTGACTGCTAGTGAGGCGCCACAGGAACTCACTTACGGACCTCAGTAATTGACCACCCACAGAATACCAGAGAGATTGGATCAAAGTTCAATTCACGTAGATTTATTTGCAATGCACAGATTACAAATAAACCGAGTTGCTGTCTGGAAATACAACCCACGAACATTCAGATTGACATAGTTTTTATAATGACACATTCTGATTCAGGTTCAGCCCCCGGTCCCACCCCTTAACCCCGCCCTTCGTCTCCGCTCACGGATCAGAGGACCCTGATCTTCAAAGGATTAATTTTACAAAAAGGACTTTCACCCAGTGTAAGCTCAGTAAGAAATTTATGTTGGGATCAATCGGTAATGTAATCAAATGAAGTGAATAATTGAGCTGTTGCTATGCCCCTGCTAATAATCCTAAAATAAATATATAATCTGCATTGAAAGCAAGTAGTCCTGAAAGTTTATCATAGAGCAGTAGTGAAGTGTACTCATGGTTGTAAAAAGTGAAGTCCTACTGTGTGCATAACATCAATATAGTTCTGAACGGTTATTCTAGTTTCTAGTCCACTAACAGACCCTTAGAGCTTAAATCCTAGCTATTAAAACCTATCCTGAAATCTTACCAAGAGCCCAGCTCCATTAGAGGAAAGCTGCCATAACTGACGTGACTGATAGCTGCATTGGGCCAAGAGGGCCTTCCGGTTGAGTGGAGTTGTTCGTGGAAGCGGGGTCGACGCCAGGAGGGACGGCAGTGAGCGAGCCAGGCAAGTTTCCTCGACCACCAGCTTAAACAGATCTCCAAACATCTACGGAGATCCGGACCCTTTGAACGGAGAGCTGGTTAATAAGATCGTCCTGTGTGAGGGGCTTATCTCTCTGATCTAATATTTTTCAATGTCCGATTTGACCTTTTTCATTTGTTGCTGCATAAATAATTTCAGTCTTTCTGGATCCTTTATGACCTGACTGATGGAGTGCTGTACTTCTTTTCTTTTGTCTGTCAGGTGGATCAAAGTTTCCTTGGCAACATAAGCACAGTCACATGACAACCCTCTCCCCAATTTGTTTCCACTTTCCTTTTGACCCCGCCATTGTATCATAAAGACAGACACCATATTATTAAGTTCATAATTTATGTATTGGCATCACAAACATCATTCATTAATTTATTCAATTCAAAGCTTCACACATCAAAGCCATGGTGTCATTATCATCACTCTGCCTGTTTTACATTTATTGTCCACTTGATGGCGCAGTAGAGCAAATGAAGCACCATGAAGCTTCGGCCCATGAGTGAACCAATTGGATGGAAAGCTGCAAAGCTTCAGGAAGCTTCATCTTGCCATCACTAGCCTCAAGTATATTGGATAAAGGCAAACCTGTGAGGACAAATGCATGATTAGTTTGGCTCTTTACTCGGATGATTGAGAGAATAAACTGTTTCTTGATGCAGCTAAATAAGATGTAATGTGTACTGTGTTCAAGTCACTTGCCTTCCCCAACAGTGGCACTGGTCTCCTGAAATAAAGCATCACATGGAGATGACAATAATTCTTGACAATTTGATAATAATTCTTGATAATGTGTGATTCATCTGGATTACCTGACAGCCTGTGGCCTCTCCAGCTGCAGGGGAATCCATGGTGACAGCAGCTGCCATGTCTGGCTGTGTCTTGTGCTTCTCCCAGTTCAGAGGAACAGGACGACAGCCAGGCTCCACATAGTGAAGTCCAGATCTCTCCCCCGTGTCTCTGTTGGTGATCTGCACAGCTGGATATTTTGCCTTTGCCGTCGCCTTCGCAGACAAAATGTTCAGCCCCGCTATCGACATGGGGGCGAACACGGCTGGCAGCTCCACACCAGGCAGCTTCAGGTCCACGAGCCTCTGGAAGGTCCAGCGCACCACCCCTGTCGTGGCCTGGGCCCGGCACAGGGATCCAAACAGGTACAGCAGCTCACAAGATCCTGTATCTGAGCAGGAGACTTGTCCTGAAGTGATGGATCTTTTTTAATCCTCATGACCTCATCAGAGGGGTCCTGCCGCAGACGGCCCAATGGACCCTTCCTAAACGACACCGCTTTCCTTCCTGGGAAGAAGATGATGGTCTTCTTCATTATCTTCTGTGCACTTCAACACACAATGCATTTTATAGACAGAGTCCCTCACGTTAACGTTGATCAGCATGTGTAATAACCAGGCAGACAGACAGGCAGGCAGACAGACAGACAGACAGACAGACAGACAGACAGACAGACAGACAGACAGGAAAACAAAGTGTTTTTCACCATTCACCATAATTATTCTGTACTCTGTTTGTCATAGCACTTGAACCCATCTTAAATGAGGGCAATGAAAGAGACATATACTGTAGTATTTAACCATCCATATACTGTAGTATTTAACCACTCATATACTGTAGTATTTAAGCATTCATATAATGTAGTATTTAACCATCCATATACTGTAGTATTTACCCACACTGTAGTATTTAACCATTTATATACTGTAGTATTTACCCACACTGTAGTATCTAACAATTCATATACTGTCGTATTTATCCATTCATAATGTACACTGAGCTGGTCCAAAATACTGTAAAAAAATATTCACTGACAATTGCCGAACGTACACTATAGTACAGAAGGCCAATAAGAATATGATTCATAAAGACGAGCACATGAGTTCCTGTTAATGCTGACAGAGAACATTACACACACAACAACAAACAAACATCACGTTACATACGTAACCTTAATGTACTGACGTCACGTAACACACACCGAGTTAAAACTAATGCTAAACAACACAACTAAAGTACACTACAGAAACAGTTTACCCACAAATACAACTAAGAACCGTTCATTAAGGACTTGAAACATGAGCCGAACTTACGTTTGATTGTTTGACTGTCTGACTGTCTGACTGTTTGACTGTCTGACTGTTTGTCCGGAGAGAGAGCCGTTAAAAGACGCAGATTGTTTCCTGTATTCTGCTGCTGCTGGACGTCTGTCACTCAAAGGGGAAAACGGGGTCTCTCACCTTGTTTCCAAGGGGGGAAACAGCGCCACCAAAATCTCACTAGTGGCCAAAGATATATGACATGTGTTACGATAAGAACTACCATAGACAATTATTAGATTAGATTAGATTAGATAGTCCTTTATTAGTCCCGCAATGGGAAATTTACAGGATCACAGCAGCAGAAGTAAAATGCAGAAGGTAAAGTGCAAACAAGATACTTGGTGAAAGAAACAAGAAACAAGATCCACACGAGTATTATAAATGAGCAAATATGCATCAAAACAGTAGTAAAAAGACAGTGCAGAATCCACAATAACTGAAATGAAAGAATTATATACAGACGGAACAATTGTTATTAAACAGGGTCATTATCATAATTATATTGCACAGGTTTTTAAGTGTTTATGTGGTATTTTTGTGGTCTACTAGAGCTCAGCTGGTTGGGCTTTTACCAAATGAATGGTAAAAGTTAAGGACGTTAAGTCTTATGAGGACGGAGGAGTTTTTCCTGACAGACGCCTCACTGTCTCATGAGCTGCACACAACCAGCAGCAGGAGTTGAGTTTGGAGACTTGATCCACTTCGTCAAAGTAGATTTACTTTGCTCAGTTTGCTTCAGCAGTTGAGAAATCGCTCTTTTTCACTCCTGTGCAGCTTCATACTTCTGTCTTTCAACATTAAAAATTTGTTGATGTTTCATAACTTCTCACCACATATCGAGCATACAGGTAAGCCAGCATCGTTGGCAGTGAAAGCAAATTAATACGTCCATGCAGAATTAAACTCTATTTTCCTCCGTGACTTTTCTTTTTTTGGATTGATCCGTTGATAGTTTACCGAGAAGAGGGGGGGTGGGGGAGGGGTCTGTGGATCACGATGAGCCACCTGCAGGGAGAGGGACGTAATAGGATGTGACGCACATTTTAGTTAAAACAATATTTACATTTTGTTTTATTTTCAGTGACACAGCATCACCTCAAATTCCAAGATAAGAGGTGTTCCCTTTGAAAGAAAAAATATTTATTTATGTTTTGTCAAAGCCTCAGGGAGCCAAATAAAGACATGACCAAAGCCTGATGAGACAATAACTATGTTATAACTAATAATCCTCAAATGTTTTTAAACATGGAGCAGGTCTTAACCTGCTAAATGAGGAAACAAAGTTCAAATTCACAGTGCTGCTCCTCTTCCTGTAATGCACCACAGCTTGATAACTCCTCCCTCTTCCTCCTGCTCTCAAACACAGAGAGCTGCACTCTGTCCACAGACTTCCTGGTTCCCTCACCTTCAGATCTACAGTTTTAAGTATCTTCTAAGGAAGTGAAACTCAGACAGTCGTTGCTACTGAGAGGTGAAATGGCGCAGAAAGGAGTTCAGCTGGATCGGGAAACCTTCTCTTGTTCCATATGTCTGGATCTACTGAATGATCCGGTGACTATTCCCTGTGGACACAGCTACTGCATGAACTGTATTAAAAGCTTCTGGGATGAAGAGGATGTGATGAAACTCCACAGCTGTCCTCAGTGTAGGCAGACTTTCACTCCGAGGCCTGTCCTGCTGAAAAGCACCATGTTAGCAGATTTAGTGGAGGAGCTGAAGAAGACTGGACTCCAAGCTGCTCCTGCTGATCACTGCTATGCTGGACCTGAAGATGTGGCCTGTGATGTGTGCACTGGGAGGAGACTGAAAGCCATCAAGTCCTGTCTGGCCTGTCTGGCCTCTTATTGTGAGAAACACATCCAGCCTCATTATGACTCGGCTCCATTAAAGAAACACAAGCTAGTGGACCCCTCCAAGAAGCTCCAGGAGAACATCTGCTCTCGTCACGACGAGGTGATGAAGATGTTCTGCCGTACTGATCAGCAGTGTATCTGTTACCTCTGCTCTGTGGATGAACATAAAGGCCACGACACAGTCTCAGCTGCAGCAGAAAGGACCGAGAGGCAGAGAGAGCTGGAGGTGAGTCGACTAAACATCCAGCAGAGAATCCAGGACAGAGAGAAAGCCGTGAAGCTGCTTCATCAGGAGGTGGAGGCCGTCAACCGCTCCGCAGACGAAGCGGTGAAGGACAGCGAGAAGATCTTCACTGAGCTGATCCGTCTCATGGAGAACAGAAGCTCCGATGTGGAGCAGCAGGTCAGATCCCGGCAAAAAAGAGAAGTGAGTCGAGTCAAAAAGCTTCAGGGGAAGCTGGAGCAGGAGATCGCTGAGCTGAAGAGGAAAGACGCTGAGCTGAAGCTGCTCTCGCACACAGAGGATCACAACCAGTTTCTACTCAACTACCCCTCACTGTCACCACTCGGAGAATCTACAGACTCGTCCGGCATCGATATCCGTCCTCTGAGCTTTGAGGACGTGACGGCGGCTGTGTCAGAAGTCAGAGATAAACTACAGGACGTTCTGAGGGACAAGTGGACAAACGTCCCACTGGCAGTGACTGAAGTGGACGTTTTACTGTCACATTCTCAAGCAGAGCCCAAGACCAGAGCTGGATTCTTAAGATATTCAGGTGAAATCACTCTGGATCCAAACACAGCACACACACATCTGTTATTATCTAAGGGGAACAGAAAAGCAACATTTATGAATGAACAACAGTCTTATTCTAGTCACACAGGCAGATTCACTAGTTATTTTCAGGTCCTGAGTAGAGAGAGTCTGACTGGACGTTGTTACTGGGAGGTGGAGTGGAGAGGGGCAGAAGTTGATGTAGCAGTCTCATACAAGAATATCATCAGAACAGGGAGCTGGGATGAATGTGTGTTTGGAAACAATGACAAATCTTGGGCGTTACAGTGTGACAAAAACAGTTTTACATTTAGGTACAACAATATCCAAACTCCCGTCTCTGGTCCTAAGTCCTCCAGAGTAGGAGTGTACCTGGATCACAGAGCAGGTATTCTGTCCTTCTACAGCGTCTCTGAAACCATGACTCTCCTCCACAGAGTCCAGACCACATTCACTCAGCCTCTCTATGCTGGATTTTTTATTTTTCCTGAACATGGAGACACTGCTGAGTTCTGTAAACTCAAATAAACAGAAGTGATTTCAGGAACAGAGGGTTAAATTATGTATTTTAATTCTTAATAAATTTTGTGTCCATCATTGTTGCTGAGAGCAGATTTTTATTCACCTGTCAATCAAACATTGTGGGCGGTACTTTGACATCTTCTCATTATTGTTCTGTAAATGTTTGAGTTTCTTTATGTTTGTGTCTGTTTAGTCATGGAGGCTCTCACTGCTTATGATGATCTTTGTTTACCTGAACTCATATTTCTCTGCAGGAAAATGTAAACTTCTCTGAGCTCTAAATGTTTGATGAATATTTGTATTGATGTATTTGTATGTTGTTGTGTCTCTTTCTCTACATGGGTCTTAAAGAGAGAAATAACCAGATCTTCTTTATTATAGATATTTTATTCTCACCACTTTTTGTAAAGTATTCTATCTTTACATTTGTGTTCACTAATTTGTGAGACTAAATGTTGTTGTTTTCTGAATCAACATACAAATGATGTACTATGTTGTATTATAAAATAAAGTATCATGATCATAATCAATGAGGAAATCATTCATTCTTCTCTTTTACATAACTGAGATTCTGGTCAAACTAGTTTAACAGACTTTACTGATGGGATGTGAACAAACTGAAGGTTTACATGATGAATAAAGTATTTCTTGTTTCAAGAATGAACAAAGTACTTTCTTCTTGTCTTATTTGCAGGGTACCATACAAAGCTGATGGTGACAATGTGAAACTAATATGAGAGTATAACTGAGGCAGTTTTCCTCCTGAAACACCACAAAGTACAGAGTTCATGTTTAGAGCAGAAGAACATTTTTTGAAGGAAAAGAATCTGAGGACAACGTCCAGTGTCCTTGGTGGTATAAGGCCCTGGTCACTTAAATAAGTCTGAATTTCAATGTTTCATTTGACATTTGAGTGTACAGAAAATCTGTATTAAGGTCACTTATTCATCATTTATCAGAGCCAATAATCTTCATTGCACTCGGCTGCCATCTGATTTTTCTCTCATGATCTAATAAAAGCTCGGAGCACCAAGATGACTGTGGAAACGGATGAGGTGTTATTAACAAAAGAAATGGCCAAAATGTGAAATCCGGTTGCTGGCCAACATTAAAATGTGTTGTTGTTGTTGCTGAAGACGAACATCTCAAAACATCTTTGTAAGAATAGATTTGTCACTAAAATGCTCCGTCTTTGACCATCTTTGCTCTCCTGAGTTCAAACATTGTCTGAGTGTTGTGAAATAGTTTCCATGTGGTCCTCGTAGTCCAGTCGTTTCCCATTTGACATTTTGAAACATTGGGCTTCTTAAGGGGAGACGCCTCATCCATGGGTCAATTTTGGTTTTCTTTCAGACTCGAGGAAATAAAACATGCAAAATACACATGTATGTGTTTATTTTACTACTTTGTCTATTTGTGTCTGTAGAGTTCTCCTTTATCACCAAAAGTTAGCATGAGATAATACCTCAGTTGCATATTTAAACATAACATTTCAGAAAACTTGCAATTCAAAAAAGTATTGTCTTTATGTAAGTAATCAACTGGAGAAGTGTCATGGTGATATATGTATGAAAAATTTGTTGAGGACAAATTAATAATCAAGGGTCATAACTCGGTTATTTATGAAGTGCAGATGTTTGCTCTCTTGATACATTGTGGTCGAGAGACTTGGATTCTTTCTGGTTTTGTAAAAGTGTGTTTGGTGATCTTCTAGCGCCACCCGGTGGTAGACCTTCATATTGCTGCTTTAGGAGTGTCAAGTGGAGTTGAGATCCCAGAAGAGCTGCCCTGTGTGAAAGGTATATATACCGGATTATAAGATGAGGCCAAGGAACACAGAGCCTATATCAAAAATGAGTATCACCTAAGAGTTGATTTTGCAGTGGTGTATTATATATAACTCGTCTTGCAGATGATTGTGCATCGAGTGTGTTTAGGGAAAGGGGATTGTTATGGCTAGTGAAGTCAATTGTTTTTACACAAATGTTTCCTCACACGATCGGCTCAAGAAGGACCAGAAATAATCAAGTTCACCTTATTATAACAAAGAGGGTGTATCCTGTGTAAATCTAATATGTCTGTGTTAAAGTAATCAAATTCCTCTTAGTATAACGAAGAGAGTGTATTCCATTAAATTCAAATGTGTGTGTCTGTGTCAAGGTGACAGGGAGATGGTGTCAAATGTGTGTGCGTTACCGTGATCGAGTTCCTCATATTCGGACGGGGAGAGGGGGGCAATATTTGTGTGTGTAATCAAAACATGAGACTGGGTGTGAGGATGTAAGGGAGGGGGGAAAGATACAACTGAAAAGAAAAAAAGGAGATGACTCGAGACATCGCGTGGGATCTAACGTTGGACACCTCAGCTGAGGACACTAGAACATCGTCCAGGACAAACATCGGAGAACTTCTTCTCCGCTCACGGATCAGAGGACCCTGATCTTCAAAGGATTAATTTCATAAAAAGGACTTTCACCCAGTGTCGGCTCAGTAAGAAATTTATGTTGGGATCAATCGGTAATGTAATCAAATGAAATGAATAATTGAGCTGTTGCTATGCCCCTGCTAATAATCCTAAAATAAATATATAATCTGCATTGAAAGCAAGTAGTCCTGAAAGTTTATAATAGAGAAGTAGTGAAGTGTACCCATGGTTGTAAAAAGTTAAGTCCTACTGTGTGCATAACATCAATATAGTTCTGAACGGTTATTCTAGTTTCTAGTACACTAACAGACCCTTAGAGCTTAAATCCTAGCTATTAAAACCTATCCTGGAACCTTACCAAGAGCCCAGATCCATTAGAGGAAAGCTGCCATCACTGCCGTGACTGATAGCTGCATTGGGCCAAGAGGGCCTTCCGGTTTAGTGGAGTTGTTCGTGGACGTCAGGAGAGACGGCAGTGAGCGAGCCAGGCGAGTTTCCTCGACCACCAGCTTAAACAGATCTCCAAACATCTACGGAGATCCGGACCCTTTTAACGGAGAGCTGGTTAATTTGATAGTCCTGTGTGAGGGGCTTATCTCTCTGATCTAATATGTTTCAATGTCCGATTTGACCTTTTTCATTTGTTGCTGCATAAGTAATTTCAGTCTTTCTGGATCCTTTATGATCTGACTGCTGGAGTGCTGTACTTCCTTTCTTTTGTCTGTCAGGTGGATCAAAGTTTCCTTGGCAAAATAAGAATAGTCACATCACAACCCTCTCCCCAATTTGTTTCCACTTTCCTTTTGACCCCGCCATTGTATCATAAAGACAGACACCATATTAATAAGTTCATAATTTATGTATTGGCATCACAAACATCATTCATTCATTTATTCAATTCAAAGCTTCACACACCAAAGCCATGTTGTCATTATAATCACTCTGCCTGTTTTACATTTTTTGTCCACTTGATGGCGCAGTAGAGCAAATGAAGCACCATGAAGCTTCGGCCCATGAGTGCACCAATTGGATGGAAAGCTGCAAAGCTTCAGGAAGCTTCATCTCGCCATCACTAGCCTCAAGTATATTGGTTGACGGCAAACCTGTGAGGACAAATGCATGATTAGTTTGGCTCTTTACTCGGATTATTGAGAGGATAAACTGTTTCTTGATGCAGCCAAATAAGATGTAATGTGTACTGTGTTCAAGTGACTTGCCCCACGGCCACTTGAATTAATTAAATCAGAAGTAAACAGAAGACGAGTTGTACAAAATAACCAAATAAAAGTTAACACCACCAACGCAAAAGTGCAACAAAATAAGAGAATTAAATGTGGACTCCTAAATATCATTACATTACATTATATATATAATTTACATATGTATATATATATATACATATACATATATTACAAGTATCAGATCTCTGTCATCTAAAGCTGTATTAGTAAAATATTTTATTAGATGTTCATATTGATTTATTCTGTCTTACTGAAACCTGGCTGTGTCATGAAGAATATGTCAGCCTAAATGAATCAACTCCTCCAAGTCACATTAATACTCACATTCCTCGAGGCACCGGCCGAGGAGATGCAGTAACAGCCATCTTTGACTCAAGCCTAATAATAAACCCTGAACCTAAATTAAATTATAACTCATTTGAAAGCTTGGTTCTTAGTCTTTCACACCCAACCTGGGAAAACAATACAGACAATTATATTTGTTATAGTGTACCGGGCCACAGGTCCGTATTCTGAATTTCTATCTGAATTTTCAGAGTTTTTATCAAGTTTAGTCTTAAAACAGATAAAGTAATTATTGGAGGTGATTTTAATATTCGTGTGGATGCCGATAATGACAGCCGTAGTACTGCGTTTATCTCATTATTAGATTTGATCTGCTTCTGTCAGAGTGAACAGAAACCCACTCACTGTTTTAACCACACCCTCGACCTTGTTCTGCCATATGGCATTAAAATAGAACATTTAATAGACAAGAATATCAGCAGAAAAGGGGACTGGAATGAATGTGGATTTGGATGGAATGACAAATCTTGTGCATTAAGATATATCAATAACAGTTATATATTTTCGTACAACAGTGTCCAAACTTCCGTCTCTGGTCCTCAGTCCTCCAGAGTAGGAGTGTACCTGGATCACAGACCAGGTATTCTGTCCTTCTACAGCGTATCTGAAACCATGACTCTCCTCCGCAGAGTCCAGACCACATTCACTCAGCCTCTCTATGCTGGACTTACTCATTTCAGTTTCAAATCCACTGCTGAGTTGTGTAAACTGAAATAGACAGAAGTCATTTGAGAGTTAAACTCTGTGTTTGAACTCTTGATCACATTTAGTCTCCATGTTTATTGCTGAGAGCTGATTGTTGTGGTGTTTCTTCACAGCACAGAGATCAGCTGTCAGTAAAACATTGTGGGCGGTAATTTAACATCTTCTCATTATTGTTCTGTAAATGTTTGAGTTTCTTTAGGTGGCGCTCCTTCCTGTGTCTGTTTAGTCATGGAGGCTCTCACTGCTCATGATGATCTTTGTTTACCTGAACTGACATTTCTCTGCATGAACATTTAAACTTCTCTGAGCTCTAAATGTCTGATGAATATTTGTATTAATGCTTTTATATTCTTGTTTCTCTTCCACTGCAAGAGTCATTGAACAGACATTACTGAAGCTTCACATGATGAATAAACCAACATTAAAAGAGTATTTTCTTCTCATCTTCATTCCAGTGTTTCATAGCAGGCTGATGGAGAAGATGTGAAACTAATATGAGAGTAGAACTGAGTCAGTTTTCCTCCTGAAACACCACAAAGTACAGAGTTCATGTTTAGAGCAGAAGAGCTTTTGTCAGTCAGTCTCTGTCCTTTAAACTTTCCTCACTAAAACAGCTTTGTCAGAGAAATGACCAGAGTTTTCTATCACGTGTTGCTATTTACAATGTACATTTTCCTTGTACGCTGTGTCATTAAAGGGGAGTTATTAGAAAGACTTATAAAACTTTGGAAACAGTCAGAATTTATTCAGTCATGTTTGGGTGAGAAGAAGTTTTGTTGAGTCCTGACACACCTGAGACAACATATGTTGTAAAGTTGTGGACTTTAGCTCAATTTATTTGATGTTTTCTTAGTTTTCATGCAGATGAAACTTCAGAAAGAGGCTGTCATGTTGGTTCAGTTTTTTAACTCTTTCAGCTCACAGCCAGACGATCCTGGGTTGTAAACTCATTGTGTCCACAGTGAAGTCTGTCAAGGTTCAAGGATCATTTATTGTCAATTAAAACAGGGTTTCCCAAGGAAATGCTGTTTATCATCCTGTTTTGCTGCATGAGGAAATAAAAAAATAAATAAAACAAAACTATATGATATGTATAGAATGAATTAAGGAGTCTCGCAGCCTGAAGAAAGAAGCTGCTCTGTAGTCTGGTGGTACGATACTTCTGTATCTCTTTCCAGATGTAAGCACGGTGTACATGAGGTGACTTGGTGGGTTTTTTCAGTAAAAATACTAATGCCCCATTGAAGAAATACTCTGTTACAGTAAAAGTACCAATACCACACTGAAAAAATACTCTGTTGCAGTAAAAGTACCAATACCACACTGAAAAAATACTCTGTTGCAGTAAAAGTAATACAGATATTATATTAGTTTGATTATTTCATTGTTTATTATTTGTGTATTTATAGTTGTTGACACTAGGGGCACTGAGCAGCAGGCTCTTGTTCATGTGGAGGGTTAAAAGTAGAAGGCGTGTCAGTGTCCCATGATGCAACAGGAGGAGACGTGTTGTTTTTATCAGAGAGAGAGAGACTGCACCAGGAACCTTGTTAGCTTTTGATCTTGATCTCCACAGTAAAATCAACCTGAACCACTAATGTGGACATTGGACTTCCTGTCTGAGTTCAGATCCACTGAAACGCTGCTTCAGGGAACTTTTGATGTAAGTTTGTTTTAGATTTTTCTCTTTGAATAATAGTCACTACTCCAACAGTAAAAGTACTAATACCACACTGGGAAAATACAGGAAAAATACTAATACCATACTGTAGACTCTGTTACAGTACAAGTATTAATACCACACAGTATGAATACTCTATTACAGTTAATGCACTAATACCACACAGTAGAAATACTCTGTTAGAGTAAAAGGTTCCTTCAGTAAAAGTATGTCAGTATGATCAGTAAAATGTAGTTAAAGTATTCAAACTGTGACTATTGTACTATTATATATTCTATCAATAGAGTATTATGACTCAGCATTAATGTGAAAGCAGGATTTTACTGTTGTAGTTGGTTGAGCTGGAGCTCATTTTGAACTATTAACTGATGATTATTGTCATGATGGATTAATCTGCTGATTATTTTCTCCATTAATCGATTGATTGGTTTGTAAAATAGTGAAATAACAGAGTATAACACTGTAGTATTTCTACTAGTAAATAACTTTTAGTTTAAATCCATTTGCAGCTTGAAATGCAGGTCAGGTTTAGAGTGGTGTTCTGTTTACATGTTTTCTCATGAATGCTTTAAAGTACATCATTAAATATGTGAGACAACGAGCTGAAGAGCCACGAAGTATTTAAGAAGTACAAACGTAGTGTTTTCAGACGGGGAGCAGGTTTTAACTGAGGCTCCATCTGAAAGGAGAAAACACAGAGCTGCTTATTCCTGGAATGAAGCGACGCTTGATAACTCCTCCCTCCTCCTCCTGCTCTCACACACAGCCAGCTCCACTCTGCTCATGTGTTTCCTTGTTCCCTCCCCTTCAGATCTACACTTTGCAGATGGGTGTAACCGACATGGTGGTGAAGTGCAGCAGCTGACGGGCTCCGTTCAATGCGGAGACGCATGTTGTTTGGATCAGAGCTCAAACTTGTTTCACTTCTCACAAAGTGAGACTCAGACAGTCGTTGCTACTGAGAGGTGAAATGGAGCAGAAAGGAGTTCAGCTGGATCGGGAAACCTTCTCTTGTTCCATCTGTCTGGATCTACTGAAGGATCCGGTGACTACTCCCTGTGGACACAGCTACTGCATGAACTGTATTAAAAGCTTCTGGGACGAAGAGGATGTGAAGAAACTCCACAGCTGTCCTCAGTGTAGGCAGACCTTCACTCCGAGGCCTGTCCTGCTGAAAAACACCATTTTGGCAGTTTTAGTGGAAGAGCTGAAGAAGACTGGACTCCAAGCTGCTCCTGCTGATCACTGCTATGCTGGACCTGAAGATGTGGCCTGTGATTTCTGCATTGGGAGGAGACTGAAAGCCATCAAGTCCTGTCTGATCTGTCTGGCCTCTTATTGTGAGAAACACATTCAACCTCATTATCAAACACCGATCTTTGAAAAACACAAGCTGGTGGACCCCTCCAAGAAGCTCCAGGAGAACATCTGCTCTCGTCACAATGAGGTGATGAAGATTTTCTGTCTTACTGATCAGCAGTGTATCTGTTACCTCTGCTTAATGGATGAACATAAAGGCCACGACACAGTCTCAGCAGCAGCAGAAAGGACTGAGAGGCAGAGAGAGCTGGAGGTGAGTCGACTAAACATCCAGCAGAGAATCCAGGACAGAGAGAAAGACGTGAAGCTGCTTCATCAGAAGGTGGATGCCGTCAACCGCTCCGCAGACGAAGCGGTGAAGGACAGCGAGAAGATCTTCACTGAGCTGATCCGTCTCATGGAGAACAGAAGCTCCGATGTGGAGCAGCAGATCAGATCCCGGCAAAAAAGAGAAGTGAGTCGAGTCAAAGAGCTTCAGGAGAAGCTGGAGCAGGAGATCGCTGAGCTGAAGAGGAAAGACGCTGAGCTGAAGCTGCTCTCGCACACAGAGGATCACAACCACTTTCTACACAACGACCCCTCACTGTCACCACTCGGAGAATCTACAGAGTCGTCCCGCATCGATATCCGTCCTCTGAGCTTTGAGGACGTGACGGCAGCTGTGTCAGAAGTCAGAGATAAATTACAGGACGTTCTGAGGGACAAGTGGACAAACGTCTCACTGGCAGTGACTGAAGTGGACATTTTACTGTCACATTCTCAAGCAGAGCCCAAGACCAGAGCTGGATTCTTAAGATATTCAGGTGAAATCACTCTGGATCCAAACACAGCACACACAAAACTGTTATTATCTGAGGGGAACAGAAAAGCATCATTAACGAGTGAACAACAGTCTTATTCTAGTCACACAGACAGATTTACTAGATATTTTCAGGTCCTGAGTAGAGAGAGTCTGACTGGACGTTGTTACTGGGAGGTGGAGTGGAGAGGGACACTAGTTGATGTAGCAATCTCATACAAGAATATCATCAGAACAGGGAGCAGTCATGAATGCGTGTTTGGATTCAATGACAAATCTTGGGCGTTACATTGTGTCAAAAACAGTTTTACATTTTGGTACAACAATATCCAAACTCCCGTCTCTGGTCCTCAGTCCTCCAGAGTAGGAGTGTACCTGGATCACATAGCAGGTATTCTGTCCTTCTACAGCGTCTCTGAAACCATGACTCTCCTCCACAGAGTCCAGACCACATTCACTCAGCCTCTCTATGCTGGACTTAGGATTGTTGGCAAATATGGAAACACTGCTGAGTTCTGTAAACTCAAATAGACAGAAGTGATTTCAGGAAAAGAGTGTTAAATTCTGTGTTTTAATTCTTAAATTAATTTTGTGTCCATCATTGTTGCTGAGAGCTGATTGTTCTTCACCTGTCAATCAAACATTGTGTGCGGTACTTTGACATCTTCTCGTTATTGTTCTGTAAATATTTGAGTTTCTTTAGGTGGCGCTCCTTCCTGTGTCTGTTTAGTCATGGAGGCTCTCACTGCTCATGATGACCTTTGTTTACCTGAACTCATATTTCTCTGCAGGAAAATGTAAACTTCTCTGAGCTCTAAATGTTTGATGAATATTTGTATTGATGTATTTGTATTTTGTGTCTCTTCCTCTGCATGGATCTTAAAGAGAGAAAGAACCAGAGCTTCTTTATATAGATATTTTGTTCTCACTATGTTGTTGTTGTTGTTTTTTCCTGAATCAAGTTAAAAATTATGTTCTATGTGGTATTATAAAATAAAGTATCATGATAATAATCAATGAGGAAAGCATTCATTATTCTCTTTTTACATAACTGAGATTCAAACTAATTTAACAGACTTTACTGATGGGATGTGAACAAACTGAAGGTTTACATGATGAATGAAGTATTTCTTGTTTCAAGAATGAACAAAGTACTTTATTCTTGTCTTATTTGCAGGGTATCATACGAAGCTGATGGTGACAATGTGAAACTAATATGAGAATATAACTGAGGCAGTTTTCCTCCTGAAACACCACAAAGTACAGAGTTCATGTTTAGAGCAGGAGAATTTTTTTTGAAAGAAAAGAATCTGAGGACAACGTCCAGTGTCCTTGGTGGTATAAGGCCCTGGTCACTTAAATAAGTCTGAATTTCAATGTTTCATTTGACATTTGAGTGTTCAGAAAATCTGTCTCTTTTTTAAAATTGTGTTCCAGCGGGGATCTAACCTTCATTTTGCTGCTTTCGGAGAAACTCTCTCTCTCAAACAAATGAGATTTCATGAATTTAAAATTTGGAAATTCTCATCAGCACTCAGAGGACAAATTAATAATCAATAATCAAGGGTCATAACTCAGTTATTTATGAAGTGCAGATTTTTGCTCTCTTGATACTTTGTGGTCGAGAGACTTGGATTCTTTCTGGTTTTGTAAAAGTGTGTTTTGTGATCTTCTAGCGCCACCCGGTGGTAGACCTTCATATTGCTGCTTTAGGAGAAACTCTCTCCTTCAGTTTTTGACAGTTTTCTGCTCAGCAAAACAAACCTAATTCCACTGAGCATCATAGACCCTTTGGCACTGAGAAAACAATATTCAATTATAACCTTTTATTGAATAATCTCATTGAGATCAAGATGTATTATCCAAGAGAGACCTGGATGCAACAGGAGAAATAGATAAGACACACAAGCATTACAAACAACTGGAAACAACATATCTCTGAAAAGGTCCAAAAGTTGGACCGGTCCTGGATTCTGAACAGTAGTTTCATATTTGAGACGATGTGATGTCCTGAGGCAGCTTTAGTGAGATGCATTGATAAACAAGTGTTGGTGTGTAGTTCTCTTCTTGTTGACCATCCTTCTTTCTCATAGAGCACAAATAGTGAGAACTTCTCTGTTGTACCAAGCGGTCTAGTCCAGGTCTCTGAACAGAAAATGCCATGACAAGTCACCATTCAGAGTATATTTTTAAAGAGCTGAGATCAGGTTCTGTCAATGCACGGGCCTCGTTATTAAATACACTATTCAGGGTTTGTGGCAATGCGAGGCCTGACTGAGGTACAGAAAGAGACCACATCCACTTAGGTTTGTTATCGAAAGCCGTCTGAAAACAAGCACGGAAGTTTGGCTCAATGTAAAAACCTGTATGTCTTTATTTTACTTGACTTAACTGATCTGAGGTTTTGTAAATTTTTGGATTTGTTCAAGTCAAGTTGGTGCTTGATCACATTCCCTGCATGTTTTTAGCTTTGTGTATTTCAATCTACCTGAACAGAACATTTTCCTTATTTTAAGCATTTATGTAAACATATTAAGTCTAACACATTGACTTTCATTTTATAAAAACATCAGTGGTAAACTGATTTTACCAACTTTACAAGTCATTTCATATCAGCATGTGATAGCTCCTGGAGCCAAATGAGGAGAATCGGCTCTCGCAGTTTCAGCATTCATACCATCTCTCACCTAAGAGGGGTACACAGAGAAAATTGCAAAATCTGTTTAAAAAGAACCACGTCATTAAGAAGGTTGATTTCTTATCTAAATTAATATTTAGTCACGATGACGTCATCGCAACAGCATTTAAATTGTGCAATGGGGTGCAATTAAAAAGCAACAACACTGCAGTTATGTTGCTTTTACACCTTTTTTTATATATTCCTTCTTCTTTTACAGGTTTCTTGGTTCCCTTTGGATTATTGTAGAAAATAAACTCTGTGGCAAAATATAAAAAAAATAAAAATTAAGGATACTTACACGTGTGTTCAGCGATATAATCTTTACCAGTTAACACCGCTTTTATGATTTTAAGCGTAAATGCCAGACGTAAAACAAGTCGTTATACGGTCGCATAACTTCTACGTCACCAACACCACCAGGCTAAAGGAACACGTGAGCTGTCCTCGTGAATGCCCCAAAATGACACAGTTCCCCGTCTTCCCATCATATTTTTATATATGAGTTTGTTCAAATATATATATATATATATTTGTTTACTATTTAAGGTGCTACAGAGTACTTCCCTTTTTGTTGTTGGAAACTGGGGTCTTGACGTGAAAGTGGGGGAACGTGAAGGATTCTGGGAAACTGAGTTCAAGTGCTCTTTGTCTGCAGAGTGTATATACTCGTTCTTTGCTGGACCTTCTTTGTATCCTGCTGGAATAATAGACATAAGTCGTCATTGGGTTGAATTACGTGTTTTAATTCTTAAACTCATTTTGTGTCTGTCCTATTTTTCTTCACCTGTCAATCAAACATTGTGGGCGGTACTTTGACATCTTCCCATTATTTGTTCTGTAAAAATGAGTTTTTTCCTGTGTCTGTTTAGCCATGGAGGTCATCACTGCTCACGATGATCTTTGTTTACCTGAACTGACATATTTCTCTGCAGGAAAATGTAAACTTCTCTGTTCTCTAAATGTTTGTTGAATAGGCTATTTGTATAATCAATCAAACTTTATTTCAGACTCACGGTCCAGATAATATAGATACATATAGATGTATTTGTTGTTGTTTATCTTCCACTGCATGGGTCTTGATGGAAGATCCAGTGATTTTCTTTCTTACTTTGTTCTCACCACTGTTTGTAATGATATCTTTCATAAAATTTACATTTATTTGTTTGGCCGACTAAATGTTGTTGTTGTTGTCCCAATCAACATACAAATGAGGTATTTTATAAAACTGTCTTCGGACATCTGAGGAATAGATTAATCACTTATCCCATGATATTGCAATGCAACTTTGATCATGTATGTGCTTTCCTGAGTTCTACCATTTACTCTCCAAGTTCTGAATGCAGTTGAAATCCTTATCAAGTGGTGGTCTAGTCATTTCCCTTTCAAACCGAAGCTTAATTTGACATTTTGAAAACATTCTTCAGGGTACAAAGACCGACATACTGTACTGCGTTGACGTTTTTGCACACTGAAATCGGCCATGCAGATAAGGGCGAAAAAAAACAAACCCTGGATGGGTTTGTTTTGGATGTCATGGATTTATATTTAGACCGTAATTCTCCTCAAGTAAAAAAAAATTATTTTGTATTTCTCCAGAATTTTACCAGTGAGCTGCATGTTTTTTTGCTTTCAACTCTTGAGGTTCGCGGAGCCTCCACCAGTCACGACGTACGGAAGCCCCACATGTGAAGTCAACGTGTACCTTGAGCGAGACACCGAACCCCGAGTTCCCCAAGCCCGCTGCTCCCGAACGCTTAGGATGGGGTCAAATGCAGAATTCACATTTCATGTACATGACTGTTGAACTAAAGTGAAAGTTGCAAGGTAACCGCTGCTCTGCTAAAAGCGTGCCGTCTTCTCTGTTGAGCTAGAAGGTGCGATCGTCACAGTAAGTGTGAGCCAAGCACAACCAGGGGCCACATCTGATCGTTTGAGGGCCACTTTTGCTGAAACTGTGTGTGTGTGTGTGCACGGGATTAACTCCTGATATCGTCCGATTGATCAGCTATTGTCTTTGTTTCTGCTCCAATCTGTCTTTATTATTCAAGCCTTTAAAGTCACAATCGTTCTCAGGTGTGACCGACGTAAGGCGCGCACCCCTCCAACTTCAGCTCCCGACGAAAGGCCAAAAATGCTCAAAATGGTATTTTAAAAAGGGAAATAAGTCAAAACTAAGTCCCGTCCAAGTGACTCGAATCCTATTGTACAACGCTGGCTTAGATCTCTAAGGATGAGTAACTGCTGTCAGATGTGAACCAACTCCTACCATCCTTAAATACTATACATAAATCATTGCAGCTGTTTGGATTTCATTTTTATCCTCTTTTATTTTTTTTTTAACCCAGCAAACAGACAAAGCAGGACGCTGAGAAGTAAAACGAGCAAACTCATACATGCTGTCTTATATTTTATTGTGATGGGGAGTCATAAAAATGGAGCAAAACTAAAATAAAAACAATACAAAAAGACAGTGGATTTACAAAGGGTGAGGACAGAACAAACGATATGCAGCCTTTCGACAGTACAATGGAACGAGTTGGCACAGAACAGAAAACAGGGTGGCGGGACGAATCTAAATTTGGCTTTCGAAATAAAAAGGGAGGCTTCATAACAAGATCCTTCATTAAAACGGCGACGACTCATGCTTTTTTAAAATCACAGAGTTTTAGAATTCAGTAGCTTCATAACGACGCAAAGAGCGGATGCACATGTAACAGTTTCTATTTCTCACTTCATTCCTGTCTTCTTTTTTTTCTTCTTCTTTTTAGCTTAAAACAGAAGTCATGTTTACAGAACACGTGTTTTTAATCTTTTTATGTTTTTTTTTTTTGTTAAAACAAACTTCAGCTCCCAGAACCACATTTTGGGTCGTTTTTTTTTTTGTTTGTCTTGAGATTATTTTTCATACTAAAATATATTATTGTATCAATTCAAACTACAGTAATGTACACTACAATGTGTAATAAATAACCATAAAAGAAAATATAAAAATAAGACACATAAATATAAAAAAGTCTTCTAAAAACTAAACAGGTACATTTTTTTTTAATCTGTGAAAGGGTTCTAATACTGCCATTGTTGAAAAAACATACGGAGGACACACATAAAAACAATAAAACAGACTATAATATTATAAACACTGTTCGGTAAAAGCAACTGAAAACACTTCGACAAAGACCACGTTCACTAACGTTTGTTACCTGAAGTGCGGGACAGCCTGCCACAAATCATCTTTATATTTCCCATCTGAAAACAAGTGCACAAGTTTGGCAAAATTGAAACGCTTCATGTCTACATTTCACTCGAAATTGATCTTGTTTTTGTAAATTTCAGATTCCTTCCAGAGAGTCACGTCGGAGCTGGATGACATTTCCTGCAAGTTTTTTTTTTTTAGCTTTGAATACTTCAATCTGCTTTAACAGAAGATTTTCTTTTTTTTTTAAGCACTTAATGTAAACATTTTTTTTAAAACTCATGACTTCAAAACACATTAACTTGCATAAAAAAAAATAAAAACAAAAGGTTTTAACATCTGCGGGAAACTGATCATGTCAAGTTTACAAGGCATTTCATATCCGCATGTAAGCTCCGTCTGGACTGTGTTTCTCAATGGTTTCCACACATTCCTCTGCTTTCAAAACTTTATTTTAACTTTTGAACTTTTTTGAGTAACCGGGCCTATCAACTGGGCCACAGCTGAACATTATTCCTCCACATCAAATATACATATATATATATATGTGTAGAGGCGAAACTATTAGTTGATTAATCGATTAGTTAGTTTCTGTCATTTTTCACACCTTTTTCACAGGAAGCATCTTTTTTTTTGTAATTGTGGCAAATTAGCTGCTCTGTGCAGGTCGACAAACATCAGTCAATATGGGCCTTGCGTAAGTAACAGAGGGGACATAATACTGGCTACATGTGTGAAGGAGAAATGATAACACTGTTCAATGGCACTTTTAACAGCACACAGGTCTTGCATAAGGCTGGAGGCTTTGGGGCGGAGCAGGGAGCGGCCCTGTTCCTTCACGTACAGGGTGACTTCATGGATAAGCTAACAACACTGAAACACGGACTCAGAACTACAGTCGACCAAAAGAAGCAGAAGCTCGGTAAGAATGGGCGCCTCGTGTTTCTGGAACCGCAGAGGAGCCGGAGGGGTAGGGAGGGCGGGGGGGCCCGAGGTGGAGCCGGCTTTTGAACCGTCCCCCTGGAGACCCCCACCCGTACGGGCTGCGCTGGGTTTGCTGAAAACACTGGCGCCTGATGCTGGCTTTAAGGTTGTGACTCCACCTTCCCTGATAGGACAAATTTGGTTATGGCGCACAGGAGCCACCTTCTCATCCCGGACTCCCCATCCCGCCCACAACCCTCCCGAAGAATACTTAGTTTTCCTTAAGGCTAACAGTCAAACTGAAAATAAAAGTAATGCTAGCTAGCAAAGACTAACACTAACGCAAACAACATCCCGCTAGCTAGTGTACGTATATAACACTGAAGGGCATACAATGCATGAGGCATGTATCCATAGGTAAACCAGGAATACTGTAGTGCAGAGGTTTTTGTTCGTAGAACTCAATAAAATACTGATTTAGGAAACTTCATTGGCAATAAAAAGGTATAGAAATTTTTTTTCTCATCTTTACAGGTTAAAAGGTTTGTTTTCAAACAATAAACAGGATTAGTAACACTGACCAAATGAAAACAAACAAACAAACAATAAAACGACCTGGGATGTCTCAGTAACAAGTTGACGGGTGAGTTCTGCTTTAAAATCTGTACTTCTATAAACAATTTTTAACACTGATATTTCATTTCCACGAGAGAGAGAGAGAGAGAGAGAGAAAAAAAAAAGTCACTGTTTTGTTTTTCTTTTTTTTCAAGTTCAGGCACACCTGGGTTTTTGTACACAGTAGTGGACCGTTAAGATCAGGCAACCGCCGAGACTTTCTTGACTTTTCCGCGGTTTTGTCTTAATTACCTCGACCGAGGCATTCGAGCTATCCCCGAAAGAGCTCTCCCATCCTTTATTTGGCGTTTGTTGCCACCACTTCCTCTGTGGGTTCGGCGCTGTCCGACTCCTCCCTGACGCTTTTGTCCGTATTTGCTTCACAGTCTGGCATCTCCTCCGCCTCCGCACTCGTCGCTTCCTTCTTCTCTTCGGCCGTTTCTTCCATCTCTTCGTCTTCCATGTGTTCGTCCCCCACCTCGATCTCCACCACGTCACAGGCGACCTCCTCCCCCACCTTCTCCTTCTCCTCCTCCTCTTCCCCCACCTTCTCCTCCTCCCCCTCCCCCTCCCCCTCCGCCTCTTCCTCTCCAATCGTGTCTTCCTCCACGATCTCCTCGACCTCCGCGATCTCCTCGCCCTCCGCGATCTCCTCGTCCTTCGCGGTCTCCTCGACCTCCGCGGTCTCCTCGCCCTCCTCGATCTTGGCGATCTCCTCGCCCTCCATGATCTCCTCGCCCTCCGCGATCTCCTCGTCCTCCACGATCTCGTCGCCCTCCGCGATCTCCTCGCCCTCCGCGATCTCCTCGCCCTCCGCGATCTCCTCGCCCTCCTCCTCCTCCTCGTCGTCCTCAAAGTTACCCTCGTAGATCTCGCACTCGCCGTCGTCCACCTGCACCACCCGGATGTCGTCCATGCACATGGCCTCGTCGTCCTCGTCGTCCTCCTCCCCGCTCTCCCTCTCGTCCGAGTCCAGTTGGGAGGGCGGGGTCGTGGTCCGACTGTCCGACTGCAGTCCGGCGCCGGGGCTGCCGAGCTCCGACTGAACATTGCGCGGCCCCGAGCCCGAGCCGGAGCTCGGCCCGTCCTTCTTGCAGTAGGAGTAGCGGTGGTTCATATGCTGGGAGTATGAGCCAGAGTGGGAGAACCGCTTCCCACACTTGTCGCACTGGTAGGGTTTCTCCCCGGAGTGCAGCCTCGAGTGTTCGATCAGGTGGTGTTTGTGTTTGAAGGCCTTCTTGCAGATGCTGCACTCGTGGGGCCGTTTTCCTGCAGATGAGAGAACAAAGATTCAGACGGGGACTCGTGCTGCAAAATAACACACAAAACTGAAACAGTCCGATTAAAATAGGGCCAACATAGGGATCCGGGCCACACAAGGGGCTCCACAATAGATCTTGAGGGTTTTTGTGAGATGATTCACAGGATAAGATAGTAGAACAACATTTCTGCTACTCAAAATTGTGTTCATCAAGACTTTCCTCCAGTCTCTCTTTTTCTTTCTCTTCTTATTCCCCGTACAAATAGTTTCAAAGCTGAAACAATTAGCTGATAAATCATTTAGTTGATTGACAGGAAATTAACTTGCACCTGTTTTTAGCATTTTTTCAAGCTTTTTTTAAAAAAAAAAAAAAATAGTTTGCATATATTCTAAAATAGGCGCACACTGGGGATGTGATCTAAAGGGGTATTTTTTTTTATTTCATCTCAACTTCAAAGCACCATTCACCATCTTTAGTCAGTAAATAAAAAGTATGCAAAGTTGTTCAGAGTGGAGGTAAAATGGAAAGTTTCAAATTCAGAAAAATCCCGGCTGGCAGATTATTTGCTGACTCATCGGGTCAAAAAGAAAAATGTCCCTCTGGGCTCTCAATAAACAAAGCTGATGTATTACATATTCATGGAAGACGGAGCCTGTGAATTCGCGTTCATGTGGATGATGTCATGGCTGAACCATCAGACGCCCGTGCACAGTAGTGCAGCGCACAGATAACCACTAACAGACTTTGTGATACTAGTTTGGAGCTTCAGGGAAAACATCCAGTTAATTCACCTCAAGAGCCTCATCTCAATAAATAGCTGATGTATTACATATGCATGGAAGACAGAGCCTGTGAATTTGCGTTCATGTGGATGATGTCATCCTGTGGACCCACCACCCGCAGGGATAAGCATCGGGGTCGGGTGCTATGTAGACCGGGCGGCGGGCCGGGCAGGGGACATGGGCGTGCCGATCGCCGGCAGCATAGACTAGCTCTAGGGACGTGGTACGTCACCTCGCTAGCGGGGAAAGAGCCGGAGCTGGTGCAGTAAGTGGAGCGGTACCAGCTAGATATAGTTGGTCTCACCTCCACGCACAGCACTGGCTCTGGAACCAAGCTCCTGGAGAAAGGTTGGACTTTGTCCTTTTCTGGAGTTGCCCAGGGTGAGAGGCGCCGGGCGGGAGTGGGGATACTCACGAACCCCCAGCTGAGCGCCGCCGTGTTGGAGTTCTCCCCGGAGAACGAGAGGGTCGCCTCCCTGCGCCTGCGCGTTGCGGGCAGTAAGGCTCTGACTGTTGTTTGTGCCTATGCACCGAACAGCAGTTCGGAGTATCTGGCCTTCTTGGAGTCGGTGGGAGGGGTCCTGGAAAGGGCGCCTCCTGCTGACTCCATAGTTCTCCTGGGAGACTTCAACGCTCACGTGGGCAACGACAGAGAAATCTGGCGGGGGGTGATTGGGAGGAACGGCTTGCCCGATCTGAACCCGAGTGGTGTCTCGCTGTTGGACTTCTGTGCTAGCCACGGTTTGTCCATAACGAACACCATGTTCGAACATAGGGTGGCTCATAAGTGTACCTGGTACCAGAACACTTTAGGCCGTAGATCAATGATCGACTTTGTAATCGTTTCATCTGATCTGCGGCCGTATGTCTTGGACACTCGGGTGAAGAGAGGAGCAGAGCTGTCAACTGATCACCACCTGGTGGTGAGTTGGATCAGATGGCGGGGGAATCGGCTGGAAAGACCCGGCAAGCCCAAACGTGTAGTGAGGGTGAACTCGGAACATCTGGCGGAGGATCCTGTCCGGGAAGTCTTCAACTCCCACCTCCGGAAGAACTTCTCACTCATCCAAGGGAGGCTGGGAACATGGAATCCGAGTGGACCATGTTCAAAGCCTCTATTGTGGATGCGGCCGCTAGGAGCTGTGGTCGGAAGGTCACCGGTGCCTGTCGTGGCGGTAACCCGAGAACCCGGTGGTGGACACCGGGGGTGAGGGAAGCCGTCAAACTGAAGAAGGAGGCCTTTCGGGCCTGGTTGGCTCAGGGGTCTCCTGAAGCAGCTGAGAGGTACCGGCAGGCCAGAAGGGCTGCAGCTGCGGTGGTCGCGGACGCTAAAACTCGGGCATGGGAGGAGTTCGGGGAGGCCATGGAGAAGGACTTTCGGTTGGCCTCAAGGAAGTTCTGGCAAACCATCCACGGCTCAGGAAGGGAAAGCAGGGCTTACCCCAGGCTGTGCTCAGCACGGGGGGGGGAACTGCTGACCCGGACGGGGGACATCGTCGGGCGGTGGAAAGAGCACTTTGAGGAACTCCTAAACCCGGCCAACATGTCCTCTAGAGAGGAGGCAGCACCTGAAGACTCGTGGGGGGGTCGCATCCATATCCTTGGCAGAGGCCACTAAGGTAGTCAAAAAGCTCCTTGGTGGCAAGGCGCCGGGGGTGGATGAGATCCGCCCTGAGATGCTGAAGGCGCTGGACGCTGTTGGGCTGTCTTGGCTGACACGCCTTTTCAATGTCGCATGGGGGTCGGGAACAGTGCCCATTGACTGGCAGACCGAGGTGGTGGTTCCCATTTTCAAAAAGGGGGACGGGAGAGTGTGCTCGAATTATCGGGGATCACACTACTCAGCCTCCCGGGGAAAGTGTATGCCAGGGTGCTGGAAAGGAGGCTCCGACCGATTGTCGAACCTATGATTCAAGAGGAGCAGTGCGGATTCCGTCCCGGTCGTGGAACAGTGGACCAGCTCTTTACCCTCGCAAGACTACTGGAGGGGTTCTGGGAGTTTGCCCAACCAGTCTACATGTGTTTTGTGGACTTGGAGAAGGCCTTTGACCGGGTCCCTTGGGGGTTTTTGTGGGGTGTGCTGCTGGAGTATAGGGTGCCGGACCCGTTACAACGGGCCATCCGGTCTCTGTACGACTGCAGTAGGAGCTGTGTTCGTATTCTCGGCAATAAGTCAGACGCGTTCCCGGTGGGTGTTGGCCTCCGCCAGGGCTGCCCTTTATCACCGGTCCTGTTCGTGACTTTCATGGACAGGATATCTAGGCGCAGCCGGGGGAGGAGAACGTCGGGTTCGGGGGTCTCGGGATCGCCTCTTTGCTGTTCGCAGATGATGTGGTCCTGTTGGCCTCTTCGGACCATGACCTCCAGCATTCACTGGGGCGATTTGCAGCCGAGTGTGAAGCGGCGGGGATGAGAGTAAGCACCTCCAAATCTGAGGCCATGGTGCTCTGGCGGAAACCGGTGGATTGCTCCCTCCGGGTGGGGACGCAGTGCCTACCGCAAGTGAGGGAGTTCAAGTATCTCGGGGTCTTGTTCACGAGTGAGGGTAAGATGGAGCGGGAGATCGACGCACGGATCGGTGCGGCTGCAGCAGTAAAACAGGCGCTGCACCGGACCGTCTTGGTGAAGAGGGAGCTGAGCCAGAAGGCAAAGCTCTCAATTTACCGGGCGGTCTACGTTCCGACCCTCACCTACGTTCACGAACTCTGGGTCGTGACCGAAAGAACGAGGTCTCGGATACATGCGGCCGAAATTAGTTTTCTCCGTAGGGTGGCCGGGCTTAGCCTTAGCGATAGGGTAAGGAGCTCAGACATCAGGAGGGAACTTTGGTGGTGGAGTTGAGGCGCTACTCCTTCGTATCGAAAGGAGTCAGCTGAGGTGGTTCGGGCATCTAATCAGGATGCCTCCCGCTAGAGGTTTTCCAGGCACGCCCAACTGGTAGGAGGCCCAGGGGAAGACCCAGGACACGCTGGAGGGATTATATCTCCCAGCTGGCCTGGGAACGCCTCGGGATCCCCCACTGGAACATGTTGCGGGTGAGAGGGGAGTCTGGGTCGGCCTGCTAGGCCTGCTGCCACTGCGTCCCGACCCCGGATAAGCGGATGACAATGGATGGATGGATGGATGGTGGATGATGTCATGGCTGAACCATCACACGCCCATGCACAGTAGTGCAGCGCACAGATAACTACTAACAGACTTTGTGATACTAGTTTGGAGCTTCAGGGAAAACATCCAGTTAATTCACCTCAAGAGCCTCATCTTATTAAATACTGATCTCAGCTGGTGCATTTACAGGTCAGCTGTCACGTAAAAAGTTACTATCACACTAATTATAACATAAGAATGAGAAATGATGTCACTGAAAAAGAAAAAAGAAAGGAAAACAGAGACCCGGCTCAATAAAAAAGACTTATTCAATTTATAAGCAAACAAATTAGTCGAATAATGTTAAGTCACACAGACAACATATACTGTCATAATCTGCCCTGCTCCTGCTCCGAGCTTACTTTTATGCCCGTATGGTGAGTGGAGACGAGAAAGAGGCCGCTCTGAGGAGCCACGGCTGAGGAACTCTATAGCTCGGTGATCTTAGCTGACCTTTTAAACATGCCTGATCCCAAGGCTGCTTCCCCCGCCAGCTTGCCTCTTGACCCTGAGCCAGCTAGCGCCCTGACGGATCCTGATCCTGATCCTGATCCTGATCCTGAGGAGTTTGAGCTGTCCCCTTTCTTGGGGACTCGCCCGGTTCTCTCCCCGAGGCATCTAGGGATCCGAGCCCTTAGAACTCAAACCCCCTAAGATGGCGAGCACCACGTCACTATCGATGCCGAGTCGGAACCCAAACCGGACCCCGAGTCGATCTCCCCGACGTCTCGTCTGTTCCTGAGTCAGCCCTCCTGAGGCTGCAGCAGCCGCCGTTTCCTGTGTTGCAGCAAATCTGCAGTCACCTGATCTCCGGCTCACCTGTTCCTCACTTCCCCAACTAGTCACTCTCTACAAAAACCAGCCACGTTCACTTTCTTCTTTGTCGGTTCGTCTTCCTCTTTTGTTTGGAGCTCGTCTGTTTCCTGCCTGCTATTATTGGCCTGACTTTGGGACTCTGAGTCGGCAAGCTCTTTGAAATAAATCGTTGAATTCGTCTCGCTGCCTCCTCATCTATACTTCTGCGTTTGGTTCAAATCCTGCTACCTGCTCGCAATATCGTGACATAAACTCAATTGAGTATAAGTATAGTATAAGAAGTAAATGTGTTGCTTTGTCTGAGACGATCTTTTAACTGCGGGGCCTACCTGTGTGTTCATATTTGTGCCTGAGCAGGGAGCTGCCCTTCTGGAAGACTTTGGAGCAAAGGTCACACGGATAGACGCCGTTTTCCAGCCGCCGCTTCTTCATCAGTGCGGCCGAATCCGAGTCATTCTGCTCCTCCACTGGTGAGACGCCGCTAGAGCTGCTGTCCAGCCTCTTCTCCTGCTGTAAATGGAAGAAAAAGACATTCATCACCGTGGTCAAACTATTTAATCCGATTGAGTGAGGAACAATGAGCTCAGTGATTCCCCGTTTGAGTCGAATCGTCTGGGAAGTCTGAACGGTGAATGTTAATGTGTTCCTTTGATGAAGTTGTCTTTGAATATTATACTTCAGATGCCACAGTGGAGCTGCTCTGGGGTCAAAGTAGCAGAACAGATAGAAGAAGATAATAAGAAATCAAAATAAATTGCCCACAGAGGATATATATTGTTTGGTAGACATCATTTTTAACACCACCAACTACAGTTGGGTTGATTTTGTCCGTCCGGTCCAACTAGTATTACATTAATAATGAACAATATGACAACGTTAAAGCTGTGAACGTCGCCGTGCAGTTTGTGTCCAGTTTATGCTTTTTGGTGAATAAATGCTACAACTCCCCAAGACCCCGAGCTAAGATCTTGTGTTGTGCTTTCTGCCTGCTGACTTAAAAGTGGAGGGGGTTGGCCCAGAAGGCTCACTTTAAGGTGGACTATTCTCAACTTAGGGAGAAGCTGCTCCTCCGAGTTCTGGTGAAGCTGCGGAGTCCGGCGCGACACCTACTACCAACCTTGTGGCCGTTCAGTACAACAGTCTTTGCTCCGGTGGCGCTGCCGGCCGTAGTGGCGTAGGTGTACGTGAGCTGGGGGATGAGGATGGTGCGCTTCGTCCCGGCGTTGATGGCGTTGAGACAGCTCACCGTGCCCTGACCCGCGATGGCCACTAACGTGGGCAGCTGTGCGGCAGTGACGATGCTAACAGGTGTTCCGGTCTGAGGCGTGGTGACGTAGATGGTCCGACCCTCCAGCTGCTCCTTCCTCAGGCAGGTCAGGTTCAGGGGCTGCTCCTGCTGCTTGGCGGGAGGCGCGGTCGTTTCCAACGCCGCTGCGATATGTTTAGGGAGGGAGAGGTCCAGCGGCTCGGCCTGAGAGTCTAGTGAATCTGGGTCTTCCGGCTCGCTCTTAATGATGACGAGGTCCCCGGTGTTGAGGCTTAGTGGTGAAGAGTCTGACGGGGAAGCGCTGCCAGATTCTGATGAGGCTTTGTTGGATGTTTCTTGGGAACTGTCTTCCTCTGCCAGCCCGTTCTGATTCGAGGCGTCCCCCGAGCTGGAATTTGTGGTGTTTTTTGAAACCGCCGTGGCTTTTTTGCGGCAGTTGCCCAGATTTTTCCCAGAGTTCATCTTTGCAAACCACTTCCTGACCACGTCCACGTGAATACTGACCGACTCTGAGATCTTTGTCAGCTGCCGCTCGCCGGGGTTGGCATTGGAGGCGAAGTAAGTCTTGAGGAGTGAGAGGAGGTCGTCCACAGGTGGCTCCTCCAGCGTCACCCCCGCCTCGCTTAGCAGAGCAGCGAACGAGGGGTCCAAAGCGGCGGAGTCAACGGCCTCCCCATTGGCTGCTTTGCGGTGCTGGAGGAGGTGCAACGCCTCCAGGTTGTCGGGACAGTCATCGCATAGTAAACATGTACTGGTGCTGTTGACTTTTGGCATCCGAGCTGTTTTGGAGTCTGAAGTCATTTGTGTCTCCGTGTCCGTGATGGCCACTGATTCTGGCTCTGCCTTTACGATAGAGAGGTCGGTCACCTCTGGGGTCGAGGGTCTATCGGTCTTGGAGGGGGTGGGGGCTGCAGCAGTGGTGACAGTGGGAAGGGGAGCAGGACTGGTTTTGGCAACAATTGCAGCAGTGTGGGTAGTGGCAGTGGTGGCGGCTGCAGAGCTGATGCTGTAGTTGATGATGATCTTTGTGGTGCCGTCGTGATCCACAAAGGCCGGCAGGCTGATGATCTGCTGCTGTGGCTGATGGACTACAATTCCCTGCTTCCCCTGCGTCACCACCCCGTTGGCTGTGCCCAGCACCTGCCTGAGCACATTTCCATCCATCGCCACCTTGAGCACATTCTGCAAGTCGCTCAGATTGATGCTGATGGGCGACATGAGGCCGACTGTTGGCACGACCATAGCCACACCCTGAGGGAGGGTTGTAGCCGGAACCACGGATGGCTGTGCCGCCCCTCCGTTCACCACGCCGTTGGTACCGGCCGAAGTTGCCGGCGCCGCGATCACAGGCTTGCACTCGTATTCCACAGGCTCAGATTTGATCTGGGTGACGGGGAGCTGCTCCTGGAGGGGTTTGCTTTCAGTCTTCTCTTTAAGGATCACGCGGGCCGGAGCAATTACAGCCGGCGTGGTCTGGGTGGTGGGTGGGGGGGATTTGATCGACGTTCGAGGGACGCCATTGGGAGGTGCTGCACCCACACACTTCTTACTGCTGATGTGGGAGCTGTAGGAGCCTGAGTGGGAGAATCGCTTCTTGCAGTTTGAGCATTCATACGGTTTCTCACCTGAGAGGGGCACACAGAGAAACAGTTAACAAGAGAAGCTCTATGACAACTTGAATTAGGTTTATTTTTATTTGAATTATTTATTTTTTTTAATGATAGGGGCTGGATATCGTACTTCTATTGGTATGAAATATCTGGTCAGATTTAGAATCTTATTAACTTAATCTGTGATTAGATAGTTTTCTGATTTCAAATCACAATTTGCCCAATTTTATACTGAATTTCCAAAATGTTCTATTTTGTTTGTAAGGGTAATTTTTATGTGTTCACGCACATGATTTTTTAACTCAATGAATAAAAGTAAAGCCTGTTCCAACAAAACATCCAAGAAAAAGGTGACTAAGCTGATATGAATCCTAATAAAAGCTACAATGAATAATGACTGTGTAGATTCAATCATAACAATCAATCGATTACAGACAATAAATAACTGCTACAAGACTTAGCCTTGAGTTTTGAACACCGGTTCGGACCGCGTGAGTGTATGAGTGAGAATGGCAGTTGTCGCGGCGACCGCTCACCGCTGTGAATGCGCAGGTGCTCCTTCAGGTGGTGCTTGTACTTGAAGGCCTTGCAACATTCGGTGCACTTGAACTTGCGGTTTCCACCTATTCCTCCTGAGCCACCTGTCGTCTGGGAAACGTGACGCTGAGACAGACAAAAAACAGTCGATGAGGACGGTGATGACCAAAAAACATTTAACATTTAAAGGAAAAAAGCCAATACAAACCCAGCCAATTTCAGTTAAAACACAGACAAATTGTAGTTACTAGGAATTGGCAAAAAGGGCAACAGAAAAAAAAATTCCTACGAATATGAAGGATATCTAGTGAAGGAGACACAAGTAGGACAACCTCGACTGTAGTAATCTGTATTAAAGCCATAATATAAGACTTCCAAAGACAAATAAACGTAATATACTAAGACTTTTCCAGCCTTGAAATCATATATTATATATTTTTTGTAATATTTGTGAGATACGTTCTGTAAAACGGGCTGCTGCTTTTATCGGGAGTGATTTGCTACCTGCTCCCTGGTGCCCCGGTGGTGGCTCATGTGCCTCTCCAGCTGCGAGCGGTAGGTGAAGGTGTAGCTGCAGTGCGTGCAGCTGTAGTTGTCCTCGCTGGTCTCGTGGCGGTACTTGATGTGCTCCTTCAGCGAGGCGTTGCGCTTGTAGCCCCGGGAGCAGTAGGGGCAAGTGTGCAACTGGGAGAAGGAGTCCGGGGTGCCTGTGGTGGACGCGACAAGGAGAGGAACATGGAGGGCGATGATGCTCAACTTCTGCCATGGTCACATAGTCCAATAGCTTCTGAGAACCCGCTCCCCCAACCCCCCAGCCCCCTCCCCACACCTGTGTGATTGAATGGGTATTAGTGTACTATTTAGAGTGGGTTTGGTGTTGTTGCTTCCATACAACCCAATCAGAACACAGTCAGAGCCGGCTGAACTCTTTCTTTCATTAAGTCCCCCGATGAACAGGAATAAGTGGAATTTGGTAGGATTTGACGGACACAAGTGGAGAGTCGAACATCTTGTTATGGATTAGTAATCATGTCATTATGACCCTCGGCTCAGTTGTTAACAGTCCTTCATTTAGTGGACGTATCTTTTTTTAGTCTTCCAGTTATGTAACAGCTGTACAATCACGTGAAACTCTCGCTAAGTGAAGCTTGAATGATGGCTGACTTTGATTCCAGCATTAGTTCAAATCCGGCTCCAACATGAATGTTTCACAGCACAGACACTGAAGCGGGGGAAGCGGCGTTGGTGTGTAAATGTTACCGTTTTCATCAGCGCCCCCCGTCTCCGCTGGACTCTGCTCATCCTCCGGGGCTTCAGGATAGATGACGGCTGTGTCTCCCTGCTGGAGAATCTCATCCACGAGGGTATCCTTCTCAGCCTCCTCTTCCTCTTCTGACACATACTCCTCCTTCACTAAAAACACACACACACACACACACACACGCACACGCACACGCACGCGCACACGCACGCGCACGCGCACACGCACACACACAGACAAAAGGTTTTAAATCTGAGGAGTGGATGTATGTAGACATAAAGAGTCTCTCCATCCGACTAATACTAGATATATTTACAAAAGCCTCTCCGTTGTGAATCAGCGGCTGAATGTGAGGTTGTTTTGCAGCAGTGCCACTAGAGAGCGCCACAGGGCCTCTTTATAATAATGTGATGTGCATATTCCTCTCTTGAACACATTTATGTGCCTAAAATCAAAGCCTGGGGAGCACGATTTTCTAAAATAGTTGAGGAAAAACATTTTTTTTTGGACCTCTGGACAATAAACCAAATGGCTCTGAAATACCTTTTTAAAAAAGGTACAAGCGCTGATTTAGTTAATAATCCTGGTGGCTCCACATCATCAAACCACTATTGATGTTTTGAGGGAACAGAAGTCAGTTTAATATCAACAGTGAGTTGTGAGTCAACAAGACGGAGTAAAAAAAGGAAGAACCCCCCCAACGAGTTTTATAAAAGCTAGGCATTTGCCAAACATTCTAAGCTCTTCACACCTCTAAAGGACGAGATGAGAGAGGTGAAGGCAATATTGACTAAAACCTCTCCGACGACCCCATTTCTGCACAAAACCGAGGGCTAACATTTCAAAAGCCGAACCAGAAAAATATCTCCACTCAAATCCCGGCTTGTTCTGCTGACCTTTTGTCAGCTGAAAAAAAGACTCAGCAGGTTGAGGTGAAAGAGAAAAATAGAGAAACTGCTGTTCATGTAATGGCTGTACTGCGTAGACGGCCATGACCCGCGGCACGAGAAAAAAAAAAAAACTTGTTTTCTTTACAAATAGCACATCAGCGATAAAAACCATCTTCATTGTATACCTTGGTGTCCAGCTGATGCGGTTTCACATGAAACAGCTGGTTTAATGTGAAAAAGAGACAGTGTGAGTTTCCCTGTAACTACAATGAGCCTCACAAGGGATAATTAATTAATAATTAATAACTATACGGCTGGACTTGATGCTAGTGTCACACTGTCGTATGACACTGAGTCTGTCCTTCCATCCAGCACTTACTCTCATTCAACCAAACACTCCACTCAAATTCAACTCAAGCACGAGACTCATAGACACAACAAGGACATGAAAAGTGTCATCGCCCACCACGCGCTGAATGTCAGGCTTTTATTACATTTACCTTTTTAACAGTACAGTGTGTCCCATTGACTATATTAAGATTTACAATGGCTTGCTTTTATTTTAATCATTGATACCAGCAACAGATTATATATTTAAATATATACATATTTTATTTACTTAAACAGTACGTCTGAAAATGTCAGTTTCGGAATCGCGGGCCTTATTTACAAAATCCCTTTAAAGTTTTGATACTCACAAGAGACAGAGTTAAAAAAATAAAACAACAATGGCCAAAATCAAAGCAGCAGAGAGAGGCTGAGATATCGTGACTTTTACTCTCTTTTTTTATTTTATGTGTCGAGCTCAAGCGTCAACCTCCGGTTCTGAAAAGTGACGCAAATGTTGAAGTGCCTTAAGACAAGGACTACTACACAAGTAATAAAAAATATTTTATATATATATATATAATATTTATATATATTATATTATATATATTATATTTTTTTAAAGCACAACAAAACAAAAAATAAAATAAAAATAAGAAATAAAACGTCTATATACAAGCCAAGTGTTCTGTAAGTTGTCAACAATATAAATAGTGCAAAGAAATAAATACTGACATACATGGACTGTATGATTATGTTCAGTATGTATATGCATATGTGTTTATAATACTGCATGTACAGCAGTTTTAGGATGTATGTTGACGGTGACAGATTATATGTCAAAATACAAAATAAAAATAAATACAGACTCTGGTCAAGCTCCAAAAACACAATAGCCTACATTTCCCACAATGCACCTGGAAAGCATCTATCATTCCACAGTCCACAGTCAAGTGAGGCAAACGCCGAGGCCACATTATGGAACTTATACCGTCAGATACATGATTTATATGATTTCTTATTTTGTTTTTGTTTCCATGCGTATCCTCTTTGGCTTGCTGTCTTCATTCCCTTCTCTGAGGCTCAAAATCTTCTACTCTTGCTTGGACCATGTAAAGGCACTCTCTAAGGAATCAGTACCCGCTGCTCGTTGGTTGTTACAGCGGATGGTGTCTGTTACCGTGATAAAGATCTGGTGTTGTATTGTATATTAATGTCTTTAACAACAGTGGCAAAGTGCACGGAGCAGAGACGTTACCTCACTTTCTGTGTGTCAACAACGTTGATAAGAACGAGCAGTGAGGTGAAACTGGGGCCGGCGTTGCCATGGGGATGAAGCATTTTAACTGCAGGTGGGACCGGTGCCAAAGGCCACGCCTCTTCCTGCTGAGCCTCGTCAGGGACAGGTGCAGCTGTGCGTGCGCCTGTGTGTGTGTGTGTGTGTGTGTGTGTGTGTGTGTGTGTGTGTGTGTGTGTGTTCGTAAAAGAGAGGAGGCAGCAGGCCGAGCCCCACTAAGCCCCATTTTAAACACACAGATCTCGGCTTCCCATGATCTCATCCAAAAGATTTCCAAATCTCTTTCTTTTTTTTTTCCCCCCTCAGAGGCGCACTCATCTAACTTTCATCGAGCTTCTTTCTCTCTCGACTCATCCCTTTCTCTTATTACCTCTTCCTTTCCCCCCCCTTAACGTACTAGTCTGTCCCTCCCTTTCTCTACTCCTCTTCATCCTCATCGCTACACTCCCGTTTCACTAACTCCACGAACGGCAGCGGCTTCAGTGCTCCGTCTGCGTCTGCACCAGATGTGTTCAGGCAGAGTGTTGACTGTCTGTAAGCTGCTAGATCTAAAAACACATCTCTCTCTCTCTCTCTCTCTCTCTCTCTCTCTCTCTCTCTCTCTCTCTCTCTCTCTCGGCCTTCACACTGAGCCAGAAGTTTCTCTGAAATGTCCGTAGAGCTGATCGCACACGCGAACAACGTGTTGCCATTAACCGGAATTTACTGTCGGATAACTTGGTGATCATGAAGCTGATTGTTGTTGTTGATAAACGGACATGACTCCGATATGTTCACATGTGTCAACAGCATTTCAGTAAAGCCGGGTTATAGGACCTAGTCGAAAGAAGGTCGCTCTGCTTCCGTCCCCTCGTCTGTGCATTAATATGCTTTTATACTCTCATGATATCAGTGGCGTGAAATGGTCTTAAGACACAGGCATTCAGTTTACAATCGCAGCAAAGAAAAGCAGCAAATGCTCACAGTTGAGAAGCTGGAGCAGAGACATGTTTGGCATTTCTGTGTGAAAGAAAATGACTTCAGTGATGAATGAAAACATAAACATTGTTATTTTTTCCAGCTTTAAAGACGAACGGGATGCACGACAAACTGGATTTGCCGTTTTTGCCATCGGAAAAAGAAATGTAGCTGTTTTACAAATGTTCAGACGTTTAATGAGGACGGAGATCTTTCCAACCAGAGGACAGTAGTGCGGACGTGGGCTGTTTTTACGGGGGTGGATGCAGTCCCACTTGTTAGCTGACCTCCACATTCGTTCTCGACACCTCTGTCAGACTCTTTTTGTCCTCCTCCTTCTTGCTTCACTCTTTCCTCCCCACGTTGCCGTTCCTCTCACTCCGCCTCACCTTGCACTTCTCCCTCCTCTCTCCATTTTCTCTTTTAACTTCTACCTCCACATGCACTCTGCACCTTCATCTTTACTTTAAATCCCTCTTTTCGTTGTTTCTGCCCCTCAACTCCCTCCTTTACTTGTATTGTATTCTGAGAAAACACTTGCCTCATTCCCCCCCGCCCCCCCGCCGCCCACCCCCCCATCACCCCTCCTACCGCCTCGCTGATACACCTCGCTGCATATTTTCCCACCACACTCTACAATTACACTTAATGCCTCACAAAAAGCCATGCAGTAATGACGACCAGGACCCCGCAACACACACACACATGTGGGATATCAGAGAGGAATGAAAACAGGAAATCATGTGGCACACAAACACACACACACACACACACACACACACACACACACACACACACACACACACACACAGAGCACTGCGCTCGAATACCTCGCCAGAACCTGTCACTGTGAGTCCGTGGTGAATTTATAAGGCAGGATGGATTGGAGCTGCAGTGCGGCCCAGACTGCAGGGGGAGTAGCGGATACTAATCTCTCACCAGAGGACCAATTCGACACCAGCTGCTCTCCCTGCTTCCTCCTCTCCACCTCAGACGGGGAGGAACGAAAAGGAGCGAAAGTCAGACAATCCCAAAAGTGTATCGGGCGAAGCCTTTGAAGGGTTCCCGGCGAGGCTCAACAGCGCCGCAGACGCTTTCATGACTTTTCAACGACTTCCCTCCGGTCCTCCTTCCTGGTTTGTTAATGTTTTTCCAAAGGAGTGAGCAGGCAGGTTTCTAGTGCAGGTGCAAGTATTGCCATGAACGCATGACTCAAGTCAAATACATCACGGTGCACTCCTGTTCTGTGACACCCCCCTCACCCCCCCCAAAAGAACCGATCGGATGCCCTGAATTTCCCCTCTTTATGAATTCAGTATGAAATGTGTCTGTCAGAAGTTGGTCTGTGTATAAATATATAGTTTACTGTCCTGCATCGTAACCATGAGACGCACCTGACAGTCAGGGTCAAGGGTTAAAAAACACAGCAACCGAGACAATAAATGAACTACTTCTCTCGGCTCAACGCTGCTCACTCTGCTCAGGCCACACGACTCGGCCCCATATTGCTGCAAGCAACACTGGCAACAGACAGGAGAATGTTCATGCGGCATCCCAAAAAAAGGAGTGCTTTATGAAGAGTAGAGCTGCAACATTTAGCCGACTCATCGATTAGTTGATTGGCAAATTGCTAAAGTAATTTCTCATGGCAGAAATGGCAAAAAATGCAGTTTTTAAGGCTCTAAAATATGGAGCTTTCCTGCTTTTCTCTGCTTGATATCATATTAAACTGAATATGGATGTGTATGACAAAACAAGACATTCCATGGACTCCATGGAAACTGGGACGGAAAAACCAAGCCAGGCTTCACATCTCATTTTTAAGTTCCTGGAATTCTACGGAGGCTGAAACCCAACTTTTTTTTTTTTTCCTACAGAAATGAATGGAAAGCGAAGGCATCAACAACCGATCGCTGATCCAGAAACATCACCAGAGTTTCATCTTGGTAAATCTGTTTACATAATGTATTCATCTAGATGAGTTGGTCAGCTGGATGATGTTGATTTTGCACTGCCAGTTATTAGGCCTGACCTCCGACCTCATACTAACAATAATGACATTTATTTCTACAGAGCTTATATGAAGAGATTACAAAGTGCTCTAGAAGAGGAAAACAAATGAAGAACACCATTTCGGGGGTATTTGCTGAACCCGATAATCAATATCTGAGACCTTTTTCACTATAACTGAATATAAACACACAACAATGAACAGTTTTGATAAGAATCCTTTTAAATACCCGAATTGTGACCACGATATGTTCTGAGTGGGACATTTTACAGAGGGAAAAATAAATGTATTGAGTTTCTTATGTCAAACAAATGCATTTCTGTAGCGTCAATTCTTCTTGCAGCTATAGTCTGCTATTAATATAAGTCACGCTGATGTCGGGCTCTAATAGCAAAGACCGGCTCGGGACCCACAGGTGGGTCGGGTCGCCAAATCAATTTGGAGAATTTCTTTCTTTTATTTATTCAACTTTCATGTCTGCAGTAAACATTTGAGTGTTGGATGTTTGTATTGTTCTGATAATTATAACATACTTATAACAGTGATTCTAATACGAAAGGCCAGCATACACTCTGTTTGTGTAAGTGATGAGGGGAAATGAAAAGAAAGAGAGACCGTTAACTCCAACTAAATGCATTTATTTGGTTTCATTTATGAAGTATTTAACATGTGTGTATGTTTTCAATAACGCACGCGTAAAACAAACGTTTATCTCTTCTAAGTGGCCGGTATCTATTCAAGACCACATGAGGTGATGTGGAAACTGCAGTAGAGATGGTCAGGAGCGTTTACGAATTCGCTCTTCTCACCATTTTCAGATGAGGCCTGTTGTGATTTGTGATGGTTGGACATTTTTAAAAAGTCCCCAGGAAAAAGTTTGAAAAGTTAGCACACAAAAAGAGTCAAATAAGCGATGCTAATGTCAAGGTTTACTGAACAACAACAAGCTCAGCCCCTCTGTGGATAATTAACAGGTAATAATATCTAAAGCTGGAGCGCCGCCCGTCACTTGGAAACACTGAGGAGAGGCTTTCACACAATATCTGGAGTTGGGAAGAAGGCAAAGCCAGACGAATATAAAGAGATGAAAAGAGACCAGTGACTTGCAGAGAAACAACAAGTAAACGGAGGAGCGAAAGGAGCGGGGCGAGAGAGGGAGAGGGAGAGAGAGAGAGACACACAAAGTGAAAAGAGAGCGAGCAGCGCTCATGAGCACTGCTCACACCATGTAAGGCTTTATTCAGAAACAATGAAACAAGCCTCGAGAGCAATATCTCTCAGTGTCACATTCTCGCCGTCTCCATGGTTTTAGTATTTCCTGTAACTGGCTGCTGTTGAGATGAAGGCAGATGCTTGCGTAGGCTGAGCCGTTTTGCGCGGAGTGCAGGATTAAAAGGCCATTGAGAAGCGGCGTAAACACGAGCCAATCAGCCTCCGCTGTTGAATGCCTTATTAAATCTCGTGGCGGTTTTCGCCGTTTGGTTCGAGCGGAGAGCTGATCCTGCAAGAACTGGCTTACTTTCGGTTATCTGGAGTTTTCAATTGAAGAGTTTTAGAAGTGAAAGCGCAACTTGGAAAAGCAGAAAAAACACTCCTGCCTCCTGCAGCCGGCGAAACTTGTGAAACTATAAAAAAAAAAAGAAAGAAAAGGGGGGCAGAACGAGAGCAAAGGACAGCAGGAAACTGATTGATAAGCTGTGTTTAATAAAGCAGACGCGACGCATCCCGCATGACTAAACCGGTTCTGTGTTGATCTGCAAGTGGGCATGCAGTGCAAATAAAACCTGTCTGCACCGACCGACAGGAAGCAGTTCAGCTGACTCAACTCCCCACAGCCAAACAGTCCCAGACGTGCTAATGGGGAAAGTCATTAAAGTGTTATTCCACTAATATCTTAGTCGTACGTCTCGTATATCTTCTCTTCCAGATCCTCAACGGTAAAGTCCTTATGTGATGGTGGACTAAATATATTTGGGTTTTAGACAATTGGTGAGACGACCACTCATTCTCACCGCTAGATGTCGGCAAATCCTACACACTGCATCTATAATAATAAATAACAATTCATTAAATCTATATATCCATGTATTTATTCGTTACATTTAGTTTGACAATGTTAAGTATGCAATGTCTTCGTCGAACTTGATTTTAGATTACACATTAAAGAATGATCAGTACTCGGTTGGTGGTTCCCTATTTTAAAACAAAATTCTGACATTTTATTGCCCAAATAAATAATTAATTAATACAAAAATCAGCAGATTATTAATTGTTAGTTGAACTCAAAATATGTTTTTATGTCATATATGTTATATGTCTGAGTACAAAAAGATCCATTAAAAAAAGGTATCAGTACAGTAGGTGTTTGTTTCCCCTAAATATGTTAATTTATGCAGCAAATAGCATCAAATTCTAATAAATATAGAGCGTAGGTTACTGAATATGTGGCAAGACATCGTAATAAGCCCAATCCTTTTTATGATACTCTAATATTTCAATACCTCATATTTGGGTGATGTAATTCTTCTTCAGACTTGGCATCCTGGTGGTTAGGCAGGCACTGTTTTGGGGAAAACCTGAGTCACTCATTTTGAACCGAGACATCAGTCTGAGGCCAGAGATGACAAGGAATGATGACCGGGCTCGTCACTGTGTTTTATCAGAGAGGGATGGAGGGGGTGGGGGTGGGGGGGGGGGTTGTGTCATTAGGATCCAGTGTTGTACAGAAAGTCAGAGAGGAGAGCAGAACATCTGGCTGTGCGAGCGAGCAGGCGTTCCCCAAGGCCGAGAGGAGGACTGAACTGATCTGATCAAAGAGAGAGCAGGCAGACGTACACGGACAAATAAGTCATCCGCGGTACATAATGCACTCAGAGACGCTGCGTGAAAACGCCGATCTTGCAGGTTCACGCAGGCGAAATGGATCTGATGGTTGCAATCTGTGTCCGAATGTTCTATCTACATGTTTACGCCGCGTTCCATGACATCACATCCGAGTTTACTGCGTTCCACTTCCACAGGTTGGTGCTCCAGCCATGTTAGCCGTTAGGTAGCATGACAGTACCGGTTGATGAGGAGGCTTGACGCCGGCATTATGCACAAACGCACGCCGTACACGTGCACGGATAGAAGCTGGACACTACTGCATGTATGACTGCTTTAATGAGACAAATATGACAGAAGTGCTGATAAACAGCATATTACTGCATCTTGGATGTTGAGATTAGGGCCTTGAAACCGGCCCGGCTGACACTTGAGCGTACTTAACCCTTAATTTAATAGGCAGTACGCTGCACATACTGATCATCCATGAGTGTGTACAGTGTACTGCCTATTAAATGTAGTATTCAGTAGCTTGGTGTTCGTGCCCTTTTTTTTGCCACCGAGCCGTTTGTTGGTGGTGCTGTTGAGTTTGGTGAAACTCTGTAAAGTCGATATGTTACTTCCTGTGTCCCCCGAGACATCGAGTTAAGGTCAGAACAAGGATTAAATTTACAAGCAGATCTGAACTGCAGCCTCGGGGGCTTTCAGACTCGTTCTGATTGGTTGCTTTGTAAATGTGGTTCATAGCAGCAGTTACATGTTGGTCCGAGAATGTAGGTATTTTGGCGCAGGCCTGTCTTTGGTCGCGTCAGCGAATTGGCTGCTGGCGTCTCACAGTGTGATCACTGACAACCAAAACCTCCATGGTTTTAGTTCTAAATTAGTGAAACCTGGAGTATTGATGAGGTCCGGAGTTCTAACAGTTCTGCTGTCAGTACTTCAGGAGTTACGGAGTGAGATCTCCTCGTCTCAAACCTCCTCTCTCCGTCTCTGGGCCCGTCTTTGGACGAGTGGCCAAATTCCTTGATGAACAAGTGGAACAGAAATCTGCATAAATCCACAGTTTTCTTCCGTCCGTCCGTCCGTCCTCGTCCACTGCAGGTAACGTTAACCATACAGAGTTTCATCATAAGAACAGTCTAATATATGAAAGCTAATATCTTCGCTAACTGTTTAAGCTGTGAATGTATTTTAAAGATTTGGGAACTTTTTGTGTTGCTGCTCAAGAGAGACCAGAGAGATTTGTATACATGCGAGAATACGAAAGCAATGTTGATTCTGTTCTTAATTAATTGTCTTCTTTCACAAAATAATCAAAAAGAACCGATACGCAGTATCGATAAGAGTACTTGTATCAATAACATCCTAACGATAACCGTCCCCACCTTTAGTCAAGGTGTTTCATAAGTCCGACAACATTACATCAGTGGTTGAGAAATCAGCCCTTTTGACAAAACATAACAATTTGGTCTTTTCTATGTATTCTATAAGCCTTACTTCTATAAAAGCTCTGACTGGATCAGTCATCAATCACTAATCTCACACGAGCATCTCGTGGATTCGCATTGTGCTGCACGCCGTGTATCCTACCGTCACACCAAACAATACAAGAACACAGACAGTTGACCCAGATAACAGAACATATGCTCTGTTCGTGATGTTGAGCTCATTATTTTCTGTCATGGATGTTAGAGTGCATCGTACAAGGGTAATGTTCATATTAAGTTATATTACATATTTGTCATAGTATTTTTTTTATAGTATCTTATTCATGTTTTTATTGTAATTTTTTTTTCCTTTCTACATTTATGTTCTTGACCTTGCCTGTATTTTTATTTTCCTCTGGATGTGTTTATTGTATGCACCAAACATCACAAGGGAAAACCTATTTGGCAATAAACCTTATTCTGATTCTGCAGAGCTCAGAACACACGCACGCGCACACACACACGCACACACACGCGCACATGCACGCACACGTACACACGCACGCACGCAGGAGAATTAAATGTTCAGTTGGAGGCTGTGTTATGTGTTAATAATAAAATGATTCAACTACAGAAAGCTAGCTTTATCTAATGGTCCAAAGTTGTGGCTGCACAGCCCCTAAGCCCTCTAAAAAGCCGGGAAAACCCTGCTATATTTTTTAGAGGTGTTAGTCTGTTAGGAAACGTATGGGATTTGTTATGGATGCGAGAGCTGGAGATTATACAGAAAAACCTCTGCATTACGGGCAAGATTATACATTATTGAAGCGTGTCTATTTCTCCCCCCTCCACCCCCCCCTCTGTGTCTCTGCTGTTTCTCTGTCTGCATATCCTCCCGTTTTCCCTCAATCCAAAGCTCTGCCTTTGGGATGGCTCTTCACTTCTCTGTTGGTCTGAAAATATCACACCACACCGAGCCGAGCCGCTTCCAGCTCTTCCACACACACACACACACACACACACACACACACACACACACACCAACGCATTACTCAATGAACAGGTGGGGACTTCAAAAAGAAAACGGCTCTGTATATGTACTTTGGCGGATGAAGCGGTGTTTTTCAAAAATAATGCACAACTGCGGCAGAGAACATGAGTCTGCTTCTGTCCTGGTTTGGTTCCACTTGACAACAGTTGCGTGGATAATCTTCACCACCTGTTCTCACGGATCCACTGGAACTGAAGAGCCAACGCCATGACCATATAAAGATGATAGTACTATCACACACTGAGCTGACTCACTACAGCGACCGTGGAGATGAATTACTCGTGCAAGCCACGGGACATTTTTGGGAAAAGTCTGGGAGAATCTGTGCAATTAACATGAATAACACGTCCCCGAACTACAACTCCCAAGTTGCAGCTGTGTAGACGTTGAGCCTCCCTGCAGCAGAGCTGTAAGCCGGTGGGTGGACTGCCGGGAAAGAGCAAACGCGCTCGGCAAACCTTCCCATGGATTAACAGGTATAATGAAGATCAATCTTCAAAGTCCCGTCTAAAGCCAGGGAATGTCTGACCTACATTTACTTTCACAAAAACACATTGCTTGGTCGGCTGGGAGGAACACTTCCACACTGATACTGACAAATCATTTCTATGAGGGGAGGTCTCACCTCCGTTCAAGGAGCCGTTGTGGGGTAATACTGTTGTGGTGGTGGCGGCGGCGTCATGGCTGTCCTTCTTCTTGGTCCCGTCGGCGTGGGCGACCTCAGGCTCCTGCAGGCTGTCCTCCTCCACAATGTGTAGCTTGTCCTCGTCATCAGAGTCCGAACTGGCCTCCAAGCCATTGTTGAAGTCTGTCACTGCAGAGAGGAGGGAGACACAGAGATAAGAGCCGTTTCAGCAGCCACACCTTTTTTATAGCGCTCACTCTAGATCCACCGGAGCGGAGGAACCAGCACACCATGCCGCCGCAATCAGCGTCTGATTTACATCTGGGGCCGCGGAATATCGACAATTAAGTGCGATTACCGGCTGCCAAACATGACAGCGGTGCGATCGGCATCTGAGCTGCGTGGGGAAATGTGCCTCTACTGGAAGGAGTCCAGTCTGAGTGTCTCTCCTTCATACGTCTCTGGCACCTCTGGAAGTACTGACGCTAAGCCAGAACAGCCCCTTTGTGCTGTGCTCTACTTACTGAGGCCTACCAAAATCACA